>WOVY01010365.1:0-247874 GCA_013436015.1 Rhipicephalus annulatus | reverse complement strand
GAAACCTTCCTAGCCCAACGCTCTTTCCCCCATTTCTCCCTCAATCGTTCTCAAATTTTATCTTGCTGCTAGCTTCCCTGCCCTCAAATGATGTCCATCCCATATCACCTTGTACTCCTGATTTTGTGTATTCCCGTGAGCTCCTAAAGCAAGCCTAACTAATCCACGTTGCTTATTTCTAATCTTCCTTGAACTTCTGATCTCATGCACAAGACCGCATTGCGAACGTCAGCCCAGGAACCATGACCCCTTTCCAATTCCTCTCACAACATCATACCTATCATAATTCCACAGTGCCCTATTTTTCATGACTTCTGCATTCCTGTTACCTTTAGTCGTCACGTATGTTTCGTGTCCCTCAGATACTCGGTCCCATTGCTTATCCATACGCCCAGATATTTGTATTTATCTGTTATCTCTAGCGTGACCTCCTGTATTCTAAGCTCACTACCTTCGTTGTCATTAAAATCAACTGCTGATGTTTTCTTACTGAATCTAAATCTAACCTGTCTCCCTCATTACCGCAGATGTCCATCAATCTCTGCAAATCTTCCTGTGGTTGGTGGCCATTAGCACTTTATCATCTGCGTACATTAATGCTGGTAGTGCCTGATCAATAAGTTTTCCTTGTTGACTAAAGAGAGGTTGAAGCCCGTCCACTTCCCTCTAATTCTGCCTCTAATCCTTGTAGGTACATCATGAATAATAAGGGTGACAGGGGCACCCCTGTCTAAGCCCCCGTTTTACCTCTGCAGGCTTGGATACCTGTTTTTCCCACTTTATAACTACCTTTTTACCTTTATAGATACCCTTTAAAAGATATTGACTACATGTTCCACGCCTAGTGTGTCCAGTATTCCCCACAATTCCTATTGAACCACGCTATCGTACGCTCCCTTGATATCCAAAAATGCTAGCCACAGGGGCCTGTGTTCCTTTTCTGCTATTTCGATGCACTGCGTCGCCAACGCCGTCTGGCGGTTTTCTCCCAAGGCGTTGCGCGCTAGCCCGTCACGTTCATCACACTTTCCTATTCCAGCCACTGCAACCGGCGGATGCGAAGGGGGGGGAGAGGATAGGGTGGCTAGAATGGAGAGGTGTGACGAGCGGGGCACTTTTCGCTTGTCGGAGAGGGTCACTCGGTGCGCCTATGCCGCAAGGGGCCTGATGGCAGCGGCGCGTGTAGGGAGCGGCGCACTTCCCTGGGTTTGCTGCAGGTGTGCTGGGATTTTCTTCACAAGCACTCGCTACATTGCAAGTATGCCATCAGTCTGTGTTTGCGCTAGGTCCCTCTGAAATGTCCGAGGATGTCAACGGTAAAAAGAAGACCCGCGTTGTGCTTGTGCCTGGGTGCCGATAGTGTCGATAGATCATGCATCGTACACTGCTGAGTGAAGTGACTCCCGCCTTGTATATTATGTCGCAGGCTACGTTGCGAGAAAGCGTATACTTAGCAATAATTGTATGAGTGGAAGAACGCCTGTCTTGTCTCGAGAGAAATGTGCGAGGAAGTCTCCCAGCCCAGGCAAGGAAGCTATGCGATTTGGGGCGGACTTTTGTATCCGTCTAATTCTCTTTATACTCTCATTCTGAACCTTGAGGACAAAATCGCTCATTTCTTGAGCTCAGTACGTCTTCACGCCAAGTCGGCCATAGAGATGCTGAATGGGATTGGCGAGACCCAACAAATTGGCTGCCCATAGCATGGTGCTCTCTTGACCAAAAGTGTGGTGCGATTTTATTGCCTCACTCGTGTCCACTTTTTTTGAAAGGCATGAACCAAAAAGAAGACGAAAAAAGGGCGGAGAGTTAAGCCATGTGTAGTCTAGTGCAGAGCATGAATACCTTGGCATGCATGAAAATAAAGTTATGTTCTTGTTAAAAAAGTGTCTCCTCTATTTCTGCTGCTGGGGACAATTCTCGAGTCACAGGCTTCGTGGCATACGTAAGTTTTAGCGCTCTTACAGCATTACTCTTCTAAGTTAATGAGCAATTGAAGGCTGCTAAAACTTATACGTTCGAAAACCGATAAATGAATGCCAAGTGAAAATTTGACTGCGACTCGCACAAGATTACGCGTTCGCAGCGGAGCAGCAAAACGAGGCTCTTGTACCCACGTTTCTGCTCGTGATAAAGGAACTTAACATGCTCCAATTATATGAAGCCTTCCAGTATTCGCAACGTCTCGTAACACCCCTACAGTTCTGCGGTGAGTGACCGCAATATTACGAAATCCCAAAAGTTGGTGTCGGGTCTCGCTCATATGCCTTCTCGAGAATTGTGTTCAGAGGCGTGAAAATATAGAGATACTAAGCCACGTAAGACATTACGTGGCTTAAGTATCTTAAGAATTGTGGTGCATTTAATCAATAAAAAAGGTTTTCACCGAAAATAGGTGACCGCCATATAGCGTGAGAGCAGGCCTAGCCAGAAACTTTTTTAAGAGGGGGGGGGGGGGGGGCACTTGCTAAAAACTAGAGAAAAAAGGGCCCCTCCCCCCCCCCGTCTATGGGCGTGCGTCTAACTGCGTGAGAGAGATTTCTGGCGGAGAGCAGCGTGCGCTCATTGGCATGTCGCCTGCGCAAGGTTAACCCCTGGATGATGGATGGATGGATGGATGATATGGCTGTACCCTTTAGATCGGGCGGTGGCTAGCGCCACCCAACTTCAATACTTAATGAACCAAAAACTAGATTTATTTTTTTCTTTATACAGTGAGTTGGAGGATTCGTACTTGCAGTGAAGAGTTTAATTTTCACTCGTGCCTTGACTTTAGCCACCAATCAGATAACCTCCTTCTAGTTAAGTCTACTACCCGCTTAAAGTCTATTTTGCCCTCCCGGTCCCTAAACCCCAGTGCTTTGAAAAACTCTGCGCATCATCCTGAACTATAGGGTGAAGCCCTCACAGAACATTATCAAAAGTCCGGCAGTTTCTTTTTCCTCTCCACACGCACTGCACACTGTGTCTACCCTTTTGTATTTGGCCCGATATGTCTTGGTTCGCAGAACTCCCGTC
Source organism: Rhipicephalus annulatus (assembly GCA_013436015.1). NCBI lineage: Eukaryota > Metazoa > Arthropoda > Arachnida > Ixodida > Ixodidae > Rhipicephalus > Rhipicephalus annulatus. The sequence goes on along the minus strand of WOVY01010365.1, from coordinate 244,856 downwards.
CTGGCCTCAAACAGTAGAGAACTACCCCGAGTATTATCATAGATCCTTTCCTTGGCAATTTCTTGATTAAAAGTTTGATAGATCTAGTGCGGACTTCTTAATCATGCCAATTCTCCACATATCGACCTCACTTCCTTCACCTTCTTGTTAACCGATAGTTCTTTTTGGTTTGGCCCCGCTCTTTTCTAAGTATTTACCAGTCAATTTTTGGTTTGCTTCCTCCATTTTGTATCGACATTCTTCATGTACAAGTAGCTGAAAACCTTCCTAGCCCAACGGTCCTCCCTATTTCTCTCAATTGCTTCTCAAATTTTATCTTGCTGCTAGCTTCCCTGCCCTCAAATGATGTCCATCCCATATCACCTTGTACTCCCTGATTTGGTGTATTCCCGTGAGCTCCTAAAGCACCTACCTTTTCCAAGTTGCTTAATTTAATCTTGCTTGAACTTCTGATCTCATGCACAAGACCACATTGCCGAACCCATTGTCCGCCCAGGAACCATGACCCCTTTCCATATTCCTCTCACAACATCATACCTATTGTAATTCCACAGTGCCCTATTTTTCATGACTGCTGCATTCCTGTTACTTTATTCGTCACGTATATTTCGTGTTCCCTCAGATACTCGGTTCCATTGCTTATCCATACGCCCAGATATTTGTATTTATCTGTTATCTCTAGCGTGACCTCCTGTATTCTAAGCTCACTACCTTGGTTGTGATTGAAAATCATGACTGCTGATTTTTTCTTACTGAATCTAAAATCTAACCCGTCTCCCTCATTACCGCAGATGTCCATCAATCTCTGCAAATCTTTTTTGTTGTTGCCATTAGCACTATATCATCTGCGTACATTAATGCTGGTAGTGCCTGATCGATGAGTTTTCCTTGTTTGACTAAAGAGAGGTTGAAGCCCAGTCCACTTCCCTCTAATTTGGCCTCTAATCCTTATAGGTACTCCATGAATAATAAGGGTGACAGGGGACCTCCTGCCTAAGCCCCCGTTTTACCTCTGCAGGCTTGGATACCTGTTTTTCCACTTTATAACTACCTTGTTATCTTTATAGATATCCTTTAAAAGATTAGTGACTACATGTACCACGCCTAGAGTGTCCAGTATTCCCCACAATTCCTCTTGAACCACGCTATCGCACGCTCCCTTTTTTCAAAAATGCTAGTTACAGGAGCCTGTGTTCCTTTTCTGCTATTTTGATGCACTGCGTCAGTGAGAACAGATTGTCTTCCAACCTCCTGTGTTTCCGAAACCACTCTGCAGTTCCCCCAGCACCCCCTCATCCTCTATTCATGCCTGCAGTCTTTCCTTTACAATCTGCATCACCAGCCTGTAGACCACTGATGTCACTTTTATAGGACGGTAGTTGTTGTGTCAGCTTTATCCCTTTCATTTATAGATCATGCTCATCCTGCTAAGTTTCCATTCATCGGGAACTTCTTGATCGATTATTATTTTGCTCATTGCCTCTCTCAAAGCCTGCTTAGACTTCGGACCTAATGTCTTTCATCAGCATATTGAATGCCATCTGGGCCTGTTGATGTACTACTAGGAACTCTTTCTCAGCCCTTTCTCCACTCTCGTTGTGAAAATGGAGCGATTGCACCACTTGATTCGTCCTTGTCTATTGTGGTGCACAAAGTACTTCTTTGTTGAAATGTTTTTGTCACCCTTGTTCTTATATATTCAATAGCTTCGTCCCCTTCTAGCCTTGCACCTTGAGCGGTAGTTATAAAACTCTGCTCTTGGCTCGTCTCATTTTTAGAGTGTTTAGATGGTTCCGAAATTTCGCAGCCGCCTTTCTATCTTTTTTATGTAATTCTGTCAGCCACTGAGCCCCTTTCTTCTAATCTTTTCATTGATCAGAAAGGATGGATCTCTTCTACAGCTTATAAAGGTTTCCCATTTTCTTTCAACATCATCTGTCGGTTCACGCCACTGCTTCATGTCTGTGTTCCCTAGAGGCTTCCTGACGTTTTGCTACGGCTCTCTTAACTTCCCCATCCCACAACTTTTGGTTTGTGTATTTTTCCCGGGGTGACTTGTCATGCGCCCTTAGCAAGCTCTAGCTCAAAGAACCTAACTGAGATTCGTGTATGTCCGCACTGTCTTATTATCCTCCGTAATTACTTTCTCGGTTTGTTTAGAGGCTATTTCATTTACCTTGTGGATAAAAATTTTCCTGTAGTTACTCATCTTGTCTCCTTCTCACTTTCACTGCTCTTCCAAAACTTAGCTTGATACGTTTGTGATCACTACCCAGACTTCTGGAGCCCACCTTCATCTATGTGCATTCCCCTGAGCTTATCATACATCCTATGTGATATCAGTGCATAATCTATTGTCGACTGCAAGCCTTGCTACTTCGCACGTTATTTGCCTTTCACACTTCTCAGTACTGTTGCAAATAATTAAACCATGCCTTTCACACATAGCCATGATCAATTTGCCTGTTGGGTCAGTATACCTATCTATATCTTCTATGTGTGCATTCATTACTCCTAGTATAATTATCTCGCACTCTTCTCGTAATTCCTCAATGTCCGTTGATATACATTCCACTGTTGCCTGGTAGTCCTCTCTAGCCTTTGCTCCCGTCCACAAGTACACGAAACCAAGGAGTGTCATTTGACCTGCCACTTTTCCTTTTAGCCATAATCGTTCCTTGCACTCCTGCTTGACCCTTTGCCAGTCTGTACTTTTATGAATGAATGCCCCAATACCACCCCCCTTTCTGCTGCCTTCTGTTCTATTACAATATTCCCACGCGTAGTCCGGATTATTCGGAGGTTGTTCCATGTCCCTGAGATGTGTTTCTACAAAACCGTATACCATCGGCCTCTCTTCCCTTAGCTGTTCTTCTATCTCTTCCCACTTCAGCTTGTTCCTACCACCCTGCATGTTAATATACCTTATGTCTGAATTGGCTCGGCGCTCGTGGCTACGTCTATTTATGCCCCGGACTCTACCTATCGTAGATATTGGTGCCACTTAGGAATCGTATCTGTCGATACCACCTGTCGAAGAGTCTCCCTGGTTGTTTTCCTTGTTACTAGCTATCCTGCACCCCGAAGGGCTCGCTTGCCCCCCAAAAAAGCTACTGCGCGTCCTGCAAGTCGCCATCCCACCTCATGACCTAATTGCCCATCAAAGTGAATTCTGTCTCGTTGAAAACCACCCCACCTATGCACCTCTCTGTTTATTTCCACCACCTCAAAACCTTTCTCTCGACTCATCCGCAATATCTCTTGGTTTGTGTTGACAACCGCTCTTTGCAGGTTGCTATCACGCACCGGTACCTCCGGTATCGTGCATATCACTACCTGTACTTTGGGAGAAGTGGCGCGCATGTCATCGACGCCTTTCGCCAGTGTGGTTGCTAGTCCTGCTGTATCTTCATTTAAGACATCGTTTAAACCGCCTGAAATTATCACGAGGTTTCGTTTATCAGCTGTAGTTTTGAGTTTTGCGCTCGCTTGCCTCATGACTGCTTCAAGCTTGCGTCCTGGGAACGCCCCAACTGCAACCCTCTTGTAACCTCTTACCCTCTCTTTGATGGCTTCTGTGCATCGATTTAAACTCGAGTCCCCGGCGATTATCACATGCTGTGACTTTTCAGCTGGAGCGGCCTGCACCTGGGGGCTACTTGCACCTGTGACGCCAGCTGCTTTGTCCCCTCCCAGCCCCATCACTACCCGCGCCTCTGCGTGCAACGTTAAAAGCGGCATCGGCGCGCTTTGGGGACCGGTGTCAGCGGCCGCTTTTCACACCTCCTAATTCTAGCCACCCTAGAGAGGATGTGAAGCGCGCGGCGGCGAGTACAGTCAAACTGGTAAGTCAAGCCAAGTAGAGTCAAGTTTAATAAAGAGTTCAGTTGAGTTACATGCTTTGCGTTTACAGCAGGAGGTCCCAAAGTTTCAGAGAAACTTACAGGGGGACCTTCTATGGCTACATGGATGGGGTAATTACAAAAAAATAGAGCAATAGTATACGGAACGGTGAGTAATAATGAATAAGCTCAATTAACAATAAAAATACGATCAACGCGCACCATGATGATAATACTGACTATTGAAAAATAACATGGAAATAGTCACAAGCAAGTGAATACAAAAACAATATTAATGAACAACTCTACGTGACAAATGCAACACGTTTCATTATCAATGTTATCAATTATTGAAAGGCTAATTGAAGTAGTTAAATAGCACAAAAATGTGGAGAGCTATTAACAGTTAATTACAGAAATCGGCTGAGTTGATTAAGTGTTCTGTGTTACAGTGGATGGCGGTACTTTCCCAAGATCAAGGGGTTTTAGAACGACCACAGTGACCGAGTCCCCTCTAGTTAATTTTAGGAAACTCTATGGTGGCGCGATCATGGGGTTACCGTGAGGCACGGAGGAAGGAAAGGTGCCGTGAGGTCACGCCACTGGTAGTGCTCCCAGTGCTAAAAAAGGTGGGATTACCGGCCGTTTGAATGGTGCTAGATACCAGTAATATAAATCAGTAGAAGTGACAGTTATTCATCCCTCAGTTGCGTTTTAGGTCACAAAAAGCTGCTACGGGGTCTATATACTCGTTGACGCAAAAACTTTGGCATAAGTAAATTTCATGTCAGTGCTCCTATAACATATAGAAACGCTCAAAGAAATTAACATTTTTCCTATGTTTACACACGTGTGCAATAGGTTGTGTGTAACACAAACCATTAAAAAAGGCATAGACTGCTGCGCCGCGCGGCGCACGAGCCACCTCCACACAGAAACGGCCGCTGCGCCGCATGGAAGTGACGTCATGCATTTTCCGGTTAGGTGCTTTGTTTGAATAGTCGAGAGTGTCTAGTGGTACGTCTAGACATAACAATAAAAACCGTTAAAATTACGTCCAAACGAAAAAGTAAACAAAAACGTTAGTTTGGTTTAGCGTGACAACACAAAACCGGCTTGTTTGCCATCTCAAACTGTTCGGCACCTGTGGCGTAGTTGGATTGAAGCAACACATCAATTGGTGAGGTCAGTGGTTCAAGTCACATAGCAGTTATCGATACTTTCTCTTCTTTTTTTTGTTCACGCATGTATTGTTTTAACATTTGCGCCTCCTCATCAGCCCGACTTGCTGCTGGTGGTGGTCCCACAGGCTTTTTAATGCTGCTGGTGGTGGTCCCACAGGCCCTTTAATATTGGATCTTCGAAGACTCTTGCAGGATTGACTATATTTATTATGATAAAGTGTTTTGCGAATCAGTGCTCTTAATCGGCGAGACGCAAAAAGACACAAAAAACTCGAATGCAGCTGGCTGCATTGGTTTCTTCGGCACAGGTGTCAGGAATGTTGATTTCCACGGTTTATCAAAGTTTTGATGACAGAAAGGTGCACTGCAACGTAGTCTCGGGCAACTTTTTTTATGTCGCTCATTGTACCATCATATGACGAAGTAACCGGCAGGCCGCTTTCTTTAAAAATACTGGCGTGTCACCGCAATGTTCTAGGCGATCAGCACTTGATAAACGATGCCCAAGGCAAGAGCCGACGGCGTTAGCCCATCTAACTACAAAATAGCTTGTCTGCCTTGCTCAATAACATGTGCGGCCTGTGACAGCACGGGAGCATTCACGTAGCAGCGGACGAGAACGGCCGTACGTGTTCGCACTTGACAAAACAGATGGCAATGCAGTAGCTCTGGCCTTCGTAGATCACAGGCTTCGTAAGAACATTACAATAAAGTTGTTTCCATCCCCCGTATCAATACTTCGCCGACACACTGGGGTTTCATGCATGTGCGTCCGGTCAGTCACACGTGAACTATGTGAAAACATTTATTTCATCGTCGACCTTGTCCTTTACGACAGCGAAATCGGCAGCAAGAACACTTTCACCTTTGACAACACCACGCTTGGCATTGCAATCTAGAAAATCCAGTATGTCCAACAACTGTAATCCGCACATCATACTGAGAAACTTTACGGCGCACACACTCAGATGACGCTGCGGCGCGGTGGACAACCACGCTAGCTCCAACCACCAGGTTCAACTAAGCATCCAGCAATCACATGAAGCAGTGACGACACTCCAGTCCTCCTTGGGAGTGGCCTAGGCCATGGCCACGATTTTATCGGAGTTTTCACCACCTAACACATCGCAGGTGGCTAATATCTCGCAGTGTTTACCTTTCGCAGCCACAGCGCCCATGACGTTACCTGTATTTAAAATACTTGTAATATGTATTTAAATAACAAACCTTGGCTAATTGGATCGTTAAACACTTGTTTAGTAAAACTTTTGTAGGTTTAACTTATTACACACGAATATTTTACACATTTAACAATCTTTAGGTAATAATTTTTGAAGTGACGTCACTTCTGGGCGGTGCAGAAGCCACTTTTGTGTAAGCTGGCTACTGCGCCGCGCGGCGCAGAAGACGCTGCCGCCTTGCGGCGCAGCAGCCGCTCCAAAAAGGATACATAAAACTTGCTGGGGTGGAAGGGGCGCTGTGCGAGTGAAGCCAGCTGCCGCCGTCTTGCCAGTGGCAAAAAGCGTGCTCAGCGCCCTCGCGAGCTGCTGATTTCGTCCATTCTTGTTTCACCTTGTCGGCTTGTAAAGACAAATGGTTTACAATGGTTGTCTCTTGCGTCACTTACGGATGTGCCAACAGGTTGAAAAAAGGTTGTGGCCTCACATTCCACCTGTACGTACACGAAAACGTCTTCGACATAGCCATTCCGCACTCGTTACTAAAGGGAGCTATAGCTGACGCGATCTAAGCGTGCAAAACATAACAGTCCGGATTCGTTTTACAAATTCACTAAAAATCCCGTAACGCGGAGCCTCTGGGAGTGGGCCGTTCACCGTGAGAAGCAGAATGCGAAAGACTGAGATCACTTCGCTCTGTGCACTTCGCGCCAGAGTGCTTTGACCACCTCTTTGACATTGAAGGGAAGCATGTGAAATGGGGTTATGAAGTGGCATTGAAGGCACTTCAACGTGAATAAGGGTTGTGGCTCGAAAACAAACTTACTGAAGTCCACGTTCAATGGGAAAAGCAAAAAAATGAAGGTATGATATGCTGTAAAACAGATCGAGTGCCTCAGTTGCCGACGCTTTCGACTTCTGCGAACAAAAGCTAAGAGAGAGAGAAAGAGGTAAAGATGCAAGGAAAGGCAGGGAGGTTAACCAGACGCACACCCGGTTTGCTACCCTGCACTGGGGAAGGGATAAAGGGGAGAAAAGAGGTTGCAGTGAGATGAGAAGGTACACACAATCACGAGCACACTCGGGGAGCACACACAGTCTACAGGTGGTCGCTCAGGTTTGTTGACTTTAGGTAAATTAGCAGTGCTTTAGTTGCTTTCTGCGCAACTGAGGCAGATGCCCAAAGTCCTAGTATCTTCTGCACACAAAATGGTCCGGGGTCAAGTTGATTTAAAACCATCCGGAGCTGGCATCGCTGTGTGTCGTAGCAAGTGCAGCTGCACAAGACGTGTTCGATGGTCTCTTCAGCTCCGCAGTAGTCGCAAGTAGGAGTGTCTGCCATACCAATGCGAAAGGAGTACACCTTTGTAAATGCAACACCCAACCAAAGGCGGCATAACAGTGTCGCATCGGAGCGGGAAAGTTGTGATGGTAGCTTTAGCTTGAGCGAAGGATCCAGTTCATAAAATTGACACCTTTGGAAGCTGGTAGACGACCAGAACGTGCGTGTGAGATCTCGAGCCAGCAGGTAAAGTTGTCTTGCTGCATCATTCCTTGATAGAGGAATCGGGACTACACGGGTTCCTTCATGGGCTGAGCGGGCTGCATTATCGGCTAATTGATTTCCGGTAATACCGATATGTCCAGGCAGCCAATGGTATATAATATCATGCCCTCGTGCTAGAGCTTCATGATGGCAATGTCTTATTTCTTGTACCAATTGGTCATGACTTTTCCTACGCATGGCAGACTGCAAACTCTGAAGCGCTGCCTTCGAATCACAGAATATGACTCATTTTCCTGGACGTTCTTGAACGAGATATTGTAAAGCAGCCCTTATAGCAGCAAGCTCTGATGCCGTAGATGTAGTCATATGCGACAACTTAAACTTGATTGTCATTGCTGCAGCCGGAATTACAGCGGCACCTGATGAGCTGCTGGACGAGACGGACCCATCAGTGTATATCTGCGTTCGGTCTAAGTACAACTCATGTAATAATTGCAGTGCTGCTTGCTTCAATGCCACTCTAGAGTGATTGCTTTTTTTTTTATTCCCGGAATTTCTAGACGTACTTGCGGCTGGTCGAGGCACCACAAAGCACATGCCATTCTCGCAGCTGGCGTATATTCTGATGGAAAGCTGTTTAGGTGCTTGGCTATGACGTCTGAAAACGTAGCACGTGGTCTTCTGGAGGGTAGAAGGGCCAAGTGGTAGTTGGGGACACGGCTAGCATGTCGAATGTGCGCTCTGAGGCAAACACGGCTAGCATGTCGAATGTGCGCTCTGAGGCAATCCACAACTCTATATGTCCTGACCGGATGGTCTTTGGCAAGCATGATTATGGCATAAGTAGAAGCGCATCAGGGCAGTCCTAGGCAAATACGCAGTGCCTGACCCTGCAAACTCTCCAATGAATGAGTATTGGATTTGCAAGTGTTAGTCAGTACCGGCAAGCTGTAGCGCAATAGACCCAGAAATAGGACCCTGTACAGCTGTAGCATGGAGGCCACAGAAGTTCCCCATGCTTTCCCGCACATGAATTTCATTATATGCTCAATAGATAGCAGTCTCTTCTTCAAGTACGCACAATGTGGGCTCCACGAAAGACTTCTGTCGATTATTATGCCCAGGAAACGATGCGTCCGTGCATATTTGACACTCTGTTCATTGATGTAAACAGGGTATGGCGTCATTGGTTTGCGTGTAAACGCCATCAACGCGCTCTTCACAGTTGATATAGTTAGGCCTTGTTTCTGAAGGTAGGCTGTTGTGAGGATTGCTGCCCGCTGTATTCGTGCACGCACCTGAGGGCGAGTAACTGCAGCACTCCAGAGGAAAATATCATCGGCGTATATGGATAGGCACACCGACTTTGGCAGAACCTTCACCAGACCAATGAGGGCAACATTGAACAATGTGGGGCTTAAAACACGTCCCTGAGGTACTCCGCAGTAGGTGTAATGTTCAGCAGTTGTACCCTCATATGTTTGTACAAAGAAACACATGCCAGTTATATAATCTTTTATCCAATGAAACATTCGTCCACCAATGCCCATTGCTGCGAGAGAAGTGAGAATGGCATCGTGAGCTACATTATCATATGCACCCTTCACGTCAAGAAAAAGTGCCACTAATATGCGCTTGCGACTTTTTTCTTGTTGAACAAATGTCGATAAGTCAAGCACACAGTCGATGGAGGAGCGGCCCCGACGAAAGCCTGTCATGCAAGAAGGGTATTTGGTGTATCGTTCCAAGTACCACTCGAGACGAAATAGAACCATTCTTTCCATCACTTTTCCGAGGCAGCTTGCGAGGGCAATTGGGCGATACGCTGTCAAGTCCAATGGTGATTTTCCCGATTTCAAAAGTGGTATTATTCGACTTATTTTCCATTCTCTGGGAACACTGCCGCTGAGCCAGGAGTTGTTGAAGCATGTTAAAAGTTCTTTTCTGGCTTTTTGTCCAAGGTGTCCCAACGCACTATAAGTAATACCATCAGGACCTGGTGTTGACATGCGCTTAGAAGCGACTAAAGCACCTTCCAGCTCTTCCATGGTGAATGGAATGTCTATTTCTGGTAATCGCGTCTAAGGAACGATCACGGCGTCGATGCTCTCGTTCATAATATTCCCGGCAACTCTCGTGCAAAAATCTTCAGCCACCTCGAGTTCTGTTTTTCCATGATGGAGTGCCGAAGCTTTAAAAGGGTGCCGTTGTTGCGGAGAGGAGCGAAGACCACGAACTGTTCTCCAGATATATGACAGCGGTTTATGAGGGTCTAGAGATTCGCGGAATGCTTTCCAGGGTTCGCTCTCCAGCTTGTAAATGTGTCGTTGAATCTTTTTGGAGCCGCCTTGCTTCCCACAGATCGTAAATTGATCTTGTGCGTCTGTATCGTCGCTCAGCACGCCTTCGTATAGCTCGTAATCTTTCCAGTTCAATGTCAAACTGTGTTATTTTAGACGAAAATGGTAATTTACATTTGGACGCTTGCATAGCTTCCGCTATGATATTTTCCAGGCTGCAGGCGAGGCCTTCTTGGCAAGCTTCCTCAACACGCGATGTAAACATCGACCATTCAGTGCCAATTACAACACCGGAAGAGAAATTTTTATGATACCATCGATCGTCACGTAGGTGGGTATGTGATCACTCCCATGAGTCTCAATATCGCAAAACCATTTAACTTTGTGAGAGAAGCACCGTGACACCAATGTCAGGTCAAGGCAACTGCCATACGTGAGACCCCGCAGATACGTGGGGGTACCATCGTTCATAATGGAAAGGTCGTAATCGGAAGCGAATGTAACAATGTTCCGGCCCCTGGTATTCATCCTAGTGCTCCCCCAAGCATGTGATGGGCGTTGAAGTCACCGGTGATGATCCAAGGCCAATCGGTCCTCATTAGGATGTACTTTTAGTCTGTCGCAGTCAAATCGCGATGACGGAGATATATATCCACCAATAAGCGTGAACGAAACTGCATTCTTCTTTACACGAAGACACACGTACTGATTGTCGTCATTTGAACTTATTGGGTGCGAAAGATAAGTCAAGTCTGTGCGAATGTAAACAATTACTTTGCTTCGTTCTTCGCAACCGGCTGAACAAAAAGCTTCATAACCGGACAATCTATAAGGCGTTGATACGTTTGGTTCACATATTACAAGTATAGGGAATTGATTGGCCCGGACAAATTGGTGAAAGTCCGAGATACGGGACTTCATGCCTCTGGCATTCCACTGAAAAATCGACGCACTTTTAACTTCAGTGCGGAAGATAAGATTTTGTTGAGCCATTGTGCTTATACGAAGTTAGCAAGAACTGGATTCAGTGCATTCAGTATTTGCAGTGCACTCTTAGCAGACGGAGATTGTATGCTGCTCAGTAGCGTGCGAATTGTGGCAATTATTGATTACACGATTGCAGTCACTTGCCTGTCTTGGTTGGAAAGATCTCGAACCGGGATCGCGGACTGGCCGTCATGAAACTCCTTCGGTTCGCTTGATGCTGCTTCCCTTTGAAGTGCAGGCCACTCTGTCGCAGTTAGGGTATGCTGACTGGCTTTGTCCTTTACAGGCTTTCCCACGGCATGTGGTCTGGGAGGCAAAGGAGGTGGTACTGATGAGGGATCTGGCAAACGTGTCGAGGAGGTAGCGGGCGTCCTCGAAGACCGACGTCGACGTGAACGGCGCCTTCTGACTTTATCTGCGGCTTCTCGATGAGATGAGTGATCGCGCACCATCTCCTTCAAAATGGCAATTTCCTTCTGAATCCGCGGGCAGTCCTTCGATGTGGCTTCATAATATCCCTTGCAATTAGAGCTTTTTTTGACAGTTGCGACGCACTTATCCGCTTCATGGGGCTCGGCGCAGCGTTGGCATGCCACCAAATTCTCACAGACGCGGCTCACATGTCCAAGTTTTATGTATTTACGGCACTGGAGAGGCTTTGGAATGAAAGGCCGCACAGCATGTCTGAAGTACCCCACCTTCACATGAGAGGGGAGTGATGTGCTCTTAAACGCAATCTTCACACAGCGAGACTTGCCTAGCCGGGTGACATCAACAATTGGAGTAGCAGTTGTTGACTTGACAAGAAATTGTAAGCCATTATTGGAAATAGCCACATCTATGTCGTAGATCACGCTGGTTACTACATCACATCCCAAGGGAACATGAGAGCGCACCTGGTTGCCGTCCAAGTCAGTTACACTGCGCAGAACGCCCAACGCACTTGCGTGCAAAACGTCCACGGCCAGTATATTCTTTCTGGTGTTTACTCTTAAGTCCGTGATCTCATTTGGCATGAGCGTTTCCAGAGACCTCGACACAGACTGTCTGTTAAGGCATTTCATGCTGACGGTAGGAAGTGCAGGCAGAAACAGGATGGTATAAGTGTTCGATTTTGGCGCTTCACTTACAGTTTGAATAGTTGAGGACGAGGATGTCCTCATGTTCCTCCTCTTCGCTTTGCGGCTCAGCACAGGTTGGAAACCGTCATCTGAAAAGTCCTCACTGCTGAGATAGTAAGCATCCTCAATGCTGAGTCCTCACTGCTGAGATAGTCACTCACAGGAAGCGGATGGGACAACAAATACTAAAGCTGTCGCAATTCAAGGGTGCCAGCACAAGATCTACGTTTATTAGAACTTTTGATGGCTTGTTTGACATCTTAAACTCCAGAAACCCGCTGGCAAGGTTGTACAAAGCGCCCCTTCGGCAGGGGAACAAAGCATTCTGGAAGTCGTTTTTTTTTTTGGAGACTCGAGCGTACATAAACGGGCTGAGAGATCCGGCAGTGACAGAAGGACTGAAAAAAAACTGATTCATTGGTTTTTGGATTCGCATGGCAAGCACGGAAAGAACGTTTGACAGACTTGTCAGCCAGGGTCAGCTGAAATACTTACTGACAAACAAACTCAGTCAAGACTATGCCGAAAACTTCTTTGAATCAATACGTGGATGAGGCGGCCATAACAACAACCCAACAGCTTCACAGCTTATGGCTGCATACAAGCTTCTATTGGTTCAGACGAAAGTCACGTCTTCAAGTTCTGGACACTGCTCCCAAGATGTTCTCTCCGTATTAAATGCAACGACTCCTGCAGCCATGGTACATCCAAGAAGCAATCTCACTGACATGCGCTAGGCCCCAGTCTTGCAGCTCGATGACCACGACAATACGCATCGCATTGACTAGCCCGAAAGCTTTTCTGCTTTTGTCGGTTCCGTAGTGCCATACATAGCAGGCTTCATTGTTCGAAAGGTCGAACTGCAACTACCTGTGAAGAGTGCATAGCAGCCATGCACTCAGATGAGCTGACACCTTTAATTAAATGTAAGAGGCGAGTTGGTCTTGTTTTACCGTCGCAAGATGTCATTAGCCCCTGTAAAGAAGTCGAGGACTGAGGCGGCTACAGGCTGAATGTGGTTCCATCACAACGGTGAAGTCAAGAGCAAGGCACCTCATCCTGAAAGTTCTATGAGCTTCTTCCGAGAAAAACTGGTTCCATAAACTAGAGCAGCATGTCCTAGACTTTGATACGCTTGATAATCAGGTTTACATTTTGTGCAGGCAAATCGCCGAACAATACGTAAAAGTGAGGATACAACACATGGCGAAGGGAAAAAAAACCGAGAATCGGTCAAAAGTAAGGTGGGACCACTTTTGACAAGGGCAATAATTTTCAACCACCAGTAGGGCACCTATGTTTTCGATTATGTGTTTGCCTTATGCATCGCGATTTGATGCATATGTACTTTAACTGAGTTCTCTACATGCGACTTGGCTGCGTACAAGTCGCAATAAACATTTACTACCAGAATTACTTGTTTTCGTTGCTTTATAAAGACACGAGTCACTTCACCCGCAGCGCGATGAAGCATTAAATTTGCAGCGCTCGGCTCTTTTCTGCCATTGGAAACATGGCCGCCGCATGCTCGGCGCGGCTTCACTCTCTCCCATAGCGGCGCATAGGCGGCTTCCACTCCAGCAAGTTTTATACATCCCCTCACGGAGGAAGGTGCATCCTCCTTGAGCCAGACCCACACAGAAGTGGCTTCGGCGCCGCACGGAAGTGACGTCACTTTAAAAATTATTACCTAAAGCTAGTTATATAAGTAAATTATTTGTGTGTATTGCATAAACCTACAAAAATTCTACTAAGCAGGTGTTTAACGAGTCACTTAGCCCAGGTTTGTTATTTAAATACATATTACAAGTATTTCAATTACAGGGGGTGCTGCGGCTGCGAAAGGTAAACACTGCAAGATGGTAGCCGCCTGCGATGTGTTAGGTGTAGAGGTGTGCGCCGACTGGTCGGCGCGCCGCCGCCGAGAGTTTTCGCCACGCCGCCGCCGCCGACGCGAACTGATCGGCGCGCCGCCGCCGCCGCCGACGACGTTTTTCATCGGCGCATACGGCGCGCCATTTATGCGCCAGCACTGACTTTTCACAGATTTGTCTTCTTTTTCATCTTGATTCATAGCTTCGTTTCACATTTTATGTAGCCAGTAAAAATCAGGCTTCTTAGTTATCTTCATCCAGCTTCAGAAACCGAGAGTACAACTATGAACAGCGGCACAAGTTCGGCGGCCGCTGCATGAAATGACATATTGGACAAATTGACAAAAAATAAATATAACAGTTACAGTAAAGCATAGACACTGCCATCTTAATCTTAAAACCAATTTTTGCTGTTTTTTGTGTCGTAATTAGCTATGATTATCGTCATACGACGTTGAATGTAATGGCCCAGCGTTTTGATGCGTGCGAGTTCACCATAGCACTATTCGAATATTCATACGGATGCGAAACGGCATCATTATCAGTCCAAAGATGGCAGCCTGTGATTGTGCCCGAAACAGTTCGTATATACAGAAGAAATGAAGTGGTAGCAGTGCAGCACGAATGCAGCGCGTTAGATGAAGAACTACATAAAGCCCCGAAGGATGAAATCGAAAGGGAGAAGTTTAATGAAGATTAAAAGCGTCGAGTCCATGCTCGAAGCTAATCAGGGTACATCAGCACCTGTCCGCGGTGTCAAAGTTGATAATTTTCGAGGATGACCACTTATATGCAGCGTCTGAACATGCACAAAATATTCACCATCTGTTTTATTCTTTAGCTTATCTATTTGTACCGGCCTTTTAAGACATTGGATATCCGGGATGAAGATGCCAAGGCAGTAAGATGGCAAGAGAGAGAAAGGAACGCTGGGGGATTAACCATATCTTGGCATCCGGTTTGCTGCCCAGCACTGGGGGTGGAGAAATAGGGGCAAGAAAGGGCGTGTAGAGAGACAGAAAGGAAAACGCATGTGCACTCAGGAGTAAGACGGCAAACTTAACAGAGGATTTATTACAATCTGTACAGACAGGGCGAGAGATCTCTTACGAATAAGCTGGGTGGCTCACTATAAAGTGTGCGTTTTGACTAAATCAGTGAATGGGTCCAGAATGCGCTGTTGAATCACGAGACATACACACCATTTCTGACGGGGCCGCTCACGCTCGCTCAAGTCAAGATCTTTGATTGGGGCGTGGCCACCACACTTGCACCTGTGACACCAAGAAACCATTGTGATCGTCTCGTCGAACGTATTATGTTGTCGGAATGCCACCTCACTTCCGGCTAAGATGGACGATACACGGCGGACAGCAGGCTGGCAGCCCTTCGGTGACTTGTTTGAACAAAGAACGCGGCCCTCCCCCGTCGGCCCAGGCGCCGCGCGCAACAACGGCTATCCAGTGGTGAGAAGTGGCGTAATAAGCTTGTCTGAGGCCACCAGTTTTAAAAATAACAAAACAAAATTTTAAAAACTTGCCGGTAGAGACTTTACAAAAGACGGCTGGTTCATCAAAAATGCAGAGACCGAAATTTGAGCGACATGTCATATATGACATAGTCCAGGAAACTGGTTTTCATCACGTAACTCGAACGGACCTACTGGCACTGGGAGAGGTTAAGAATGATTGTCGCTGACAGATGTACTTCTGTTGCGAAAGTAATGCTCAATATCAACCAAATAAAACTTTACATTATATTCAAGTCTTGATAAAAAAGTTAGCCAAGTTAGAAAGCTCCTTAGGTGGCCAAATAATGAATTACTTCACCATACTATAGGAAGTAATTTGCAAATAAATAATGCAACCGCTGATTAATTGACATTCAATGACATGACCGCAATCAACGGTGTGTCGTCGCTATAAAAACTGGAAAGTTATATGTGGACACGATCGGGTGAATGCGGCGGAGAACGAATAAGTCACGCGATAAAAGCGATGTGATGTTGCACATTTTCGTCTTAACAACTCCGTGCCCTTTTGCTTGCTCGTGATGTATTCGAAGGAGCTAGCCAAGTGTCAGGTAGAAGTCAAGCAGAGTAGCCGGTGCTGATAAGAGCAACGTTTATATACACTATTTACACACTAAAGGTAGCGTAATACTATATGTTGATGGTAGCATCATGGAAGCTTCCGAGAGCTGGTTCAGAGCGTCTCGGTGCTCGCGTTTTAAGCCGTGGTCTTCCTAATGTTCTCTGCAGGAGAAAACAATGGACAGTTTGCAATAATCTGCAAGGCAGCTTTGCTGTAAGGTTAGTTTTCCAACCAGAAACTCTCGTTCACAGACTGCTTTTCTCGCTAATTTTGTTTTTGCCATACACCTTTTTCAGATCTTGTTGTGCTCGCGTGCCTTCGCTGGAATTTGGAGAGGTGACATTTTGTTGTACTCGCGTGCTCGCGTGCATTCGCTGGAATTCGAAAAGGTAAAGGCACAATGAGGGAAAAAAGCAGTCTGTGAACGAGAGTTTTTGGTTGGAAAATAAACCTTATAGGAAAGCCGCCTTGCATATCACTGTGAACGGACAGACTGCGTGTCCATTCAGTCCAGGGCAGTCCAAAGAAATTGCCGTCTTCATCTCCGTCCCCCACATGGTGGGGGTAGTGGTTAGAAGAAGGCGCCTCATTTCTGCAGCCCAGCAGGGAGCACGGCGCAGCGAACAAGGATAAAAAAAACGAGAGGGAGAAAGAGAGAGAAAGTCAAAGACTGCCTTCTTTTCAACCCAGGAAAGGGAGAGTGTGCAAGTTCAGTTCGTCACATGGCGAGGGAGAAGCACAACGTAGGTCACAGCAGAGTGCAATAACGTTGCATCGCACGTGCAGAATAGGGTCTTCAGTACTAGGCAGGCTACGGGCTCTGGGAATGGAAGACTTGAAAGCACCACAGAGTATGGGAAACATACCTGATGACGGATCTCAAGCTCTCGGCTAATTGTTCAGCGCGCCTCTTGGCACGTCAAACAAATCAAGCAGCCTCGATTTCAAACAGCTCTTCCTAGGCCGTCAGTAAGTCAGGAGGGTCCAAAGAGTTTTTGACGAGGGAAGCCAACAGCCCTAAAGAATTCGAAGTATGACTGTCGCTTTGTGTTGAAGAATTTGAAGTATGACCGTCTTGGCGCACCTCGAGAGCGTTGACCTGGAACAAATTAGGGTAGGCTTAGCTGCAATCGTCCCCCTCGTCCAAGCGGCGCCGAGCCAAAGAGGCCGATCTGAACATCTACAGACACACGCACACAAGCACGCGCAGTTTCACTCCGAGAGGGAATTGGTAGTGGTCACAATGACGTACGTAACGTGCATCTGCTATAAAAAGGCGTGCAGTGTATGCCATAGCTTCTTTTCTTAGTCTTGGAATTCTAGTATATTTCTAGTATATTCTAGTAATTCTAGTATAGTATATGAGGCGGTTGTTAGTCGCATATGTTTAGGTTAAAGTACTACAAATATTTATTCGCCACGCATGATTTCTGGAAATGATACTCCTGAATGATGCGCCAAGAAAAAGGAAATCGCTCCAACACTTTTTTTAACTAAGCTCGCACGTGGGAGTACTTGTTCTCTGTCGGTGCTTTTTCATGGTTCATGAATGTTAAGCCCCACTGCCGCTTCTATAGAATGGTGTACAATAAGCCGTATCAACGCTGTGACAGGACTTCCTACAGACTAACAAGCATTCCATCACCAGACATTTTCCCTCCGGCATATTTTGATTAAAAGAAGCGACATATTTTTGCTGAAAACCCGGTTTATGCACTGGGGCCCGGTGCACAGATGTTACACACTACAACTCTTGACCATCGCGAACTCGAAGATGACAAGTAAAAGCCTTTATGCTCTTGTCTGTACGGCCGGTGTAACGAAACTCTCCAGTCTTGAGGTTGGTGAGTTAAACCATACACTTTGCTCATTGCTATTTTTCATCATGGTGTTTGTCTATTCACTGAGTGGTGCTATGTGGAGCACGCGGCAGTAGTGCCGATGTGCTTTTTGGTGCTGGTACAAAATAAAAAATAGCTAGCTTGTATCTCTTCTTCAATGAGTCCTTCAATTAAACCTATTCTAGGGGGCTGCATAGAAGACTATACGCATGACGCAGTTGGAAAAATAAAGCACGTTGTAAGAGACCACTTCTGCTAATTGAAGGGCTTGTAGACCATCAGCATCTAGACTGTGGTGTTCTGCAGAAAGATGTTGAGCCAATGACGCGCCGCATTAGGTTCTACATTTAACATTGATGTGTCCAGAGCGCATTTGCTAGCAGCCTGCCCTGTGTACCGACTGTAAGTTTTTTTTTTTTTTTTGTCAGCTAGACAATTTTAAATTGGCGTTCTACTGATCTCAGTCCTCGCATGTGTTTATATTAAGGTGGTTGGTTGTGGTTGTTCCTAGCATTAAGTGCAATCCTAGCATTAAGTACAAGCTGAGTGGACGCGAGAAACATCTAGACAGCATATAGAGCTCTCGAAGTACTTATTCAAATTATTTCCGCGCAAGTATTAGCTTTGGTCATCGAGGAATTCGAATACTTTTAGAGTGCACCACGTGGATCTTTTGTGACACTGTGAAGGAATACTGACGTGTAAAGCACCTGGTTAATTACATCTGAAGAATAACAAATTGGTAGAGAACAACGAGCAAAGAATCCGCAAAAATAAAAAAGGTATGTTTCGCGGTGGATGAGTTGCAAATATAAACCAACGCATGATTACTGGTTAATTAAACATGGTCCCTCGAATACTATTCAGTTAGTTCATAACTGTGACTTTGCTATGCAATAATTTTTTTCATGGATTATTTGCTTTTGTCGCACAGGTTGGTATCACTTATCGGTAAGCGGAGCGCTGCACGTGGTTTAAATGCACCTGGGTAGAGTTCGCATTTTTTTTTACTAAAGCTATAATAATGTGGCACTCGAAACGCCGAAAATCGAAATGACGAACTATTGGAATGCCAACAGTTAGTACACCGAAAAATCAAAAAGCCGATTAAACAAGATACCGAAAGTGTAAAATGCCAATAACGCTGTTCTTTCTTCTTTTCTGCTCTTCCTGCTTCACGATATGTTTTTTGCGCCTCAGTCTTCTGCACCAAGACAAAAAAGCAAAACACCTAACTACCGAAACGCCGAAATATCAAAATGTCTGCGCCACCTAGCTATACTGGAAGATGAGGTACCTACCTAAATTAAAGGTTACGCCAGCACACTCTTTCACCCTCCTTTTCAGTTGTCCCTTTACATTTATCTCAAGCTTTCATACAAATAGCAAACTATATATTTTCCACCTCCAATCGCACATCAGAGTGATTTCTTGCTTATCGCAAACAGCTTGTGTGCAATTCGTTGTCGAAAAATTGAAACGTTGTCATTGTCCGGGTTGCCCAGAGCAGCATCAAGCGATTTTGTAAAAAGAACGCAAACAGAGCATTTCGGCAAGATTTCTGGAAGCTTGTATGACAGAAAAATAGCAGCAATATTGCTCAGATTTTAACACCCGGAACAAACGATTTTGCCTAACTTGAAAACCAAATTCGCCATTCAAACGAGCAAGGTTATAGTACATTTCGCAAACAACACTCAAACTACACCCTGTGGAATACGGAAAGATCCCATGTACAGCATTGGTTGGCAAAATAAATGGAACTCACTCAGACTAACTCAATAACCATATATAAATATATTTTGCTTTGGACTCACTCGGACTAAAAATGCGCGATATTCGGCATGGTCCGGCTCATACAATAAACGTCGAAGGAGCACCATTAAAAATAGATGTGAAAGAATTGCAATTAATTGCCAAGCAACCTATATATATATATATATATATATATATATATATATATATATATATATATATATATATATATATGAATTCTTTCAACATACAAAGACAAGTTATTTCCCGTGCCTCTACATATTAATATTAAAGAGAAACCTAACATAACATGCAATTTCCGCGACAGGCACATGCGCGCGGATAGCACTATATACAATGAGTACCACATGAAATGGCTGCTGTAAATACCTGTGCTATTTTGAAATTTGGTGATACTATGCTGGTAAATACATTCGCCTACGCTTGTAATTTGGTCATTGTGCGGAATGGTGTAATATAAAATTTTTGCAGCATAAAATCTGAGAACCATGACTTGACAGGGTCGCATTCTTTAAAAAGTCTGTTACCTGTCCCGAGTTTCAAATCAGGTAAGGTGCATTCATGGTTCATCATTAATCAAGTCTTCCTTTTAAACACTGCAAGAAAAACTTGCATTCATTGTATGCTCTGGTGTTAGTCCACATGTACGTGTTATCCTACTTAAGCTGAGTCTTTCGACAATACCTCATCAGTTGCAATATAACGCCTGTGTTTGCGTCTTTTTAGGTGGGCATGATTGTGTTGTATTGTGTGCTGCTTCCTCAAAAATAAAATAATAATTAGGTCGTTAGCTACCTGGTGCAGAAGAAACAAACAAACCAAGATGCAACATTTTTTTCGTCAGTACTCCTCTCTCTGTTACACCCCCCCCCCCCCACCGCACACACACGCACACGAGAGCTATAAGCGCCCAAGAAGGAAGAGGGGCTGCTTACGGTTGCGCACCTGTCACTCCTTCTCTAAATGTCTCGGTGTGAGGGGGTTTGTCGGAGCAGTGAGGAATATAATGTACGACTGGTATCAAAGGTGAACATTCGATATAAGTCTGCCTGTTTTGGATAGAAACTGAAAGAATGAGAACTCGAACCAAGACATATATTTAAGGGAAAAAGCCCGATGTTTCGAAGCTGGTCTGGCTTCTTCCTCAGGGGTGAGAGATTGGCTTAAAAACGTCGCTTCCTTTAAATATGTTTTGGTTGGAGTTTTCTCGTTACTTAAATGTACGACTAGAAGTGGAGATTGTTTTAAAGAAAAGGGTTTCCCCCCTGGATTTCGCAATAATCCATTGTTGTTAGTGGTTCCTGAGGAAAAGGAAGAAGGCACCTAATTTCTGTCTGCCTACAGGCGACACGGCGCAGTGCCTAATAATCCATTAGGCAAAGTATCTTCTCTTTTCATCTTGCTGTGTAATCTCCTTGCCTTCTCATGACTCTCGGCTAAGCTTCGTTTTGTGCTCGGCAGCTCAGGGTGAGGTGACTTTCAGCGAACCTTACCTGCCTTACAAACCAGTTAAGGCAAGCAAGCTTCTCCTGAATGGATGAATCTGTGGTCGAAGAAAAGGAAAGAGACACTATCTTTCCTTGCGAAAGCACTGCTCAGCGCCTTGAAGGGAGGGGAGGGGAGAAAAGAGTTTAGAAGTAGGTAGGAGGAAAATTTTTGGAAGAACGTGACGGCCATGGCTTCTAGAGCAGAAAGAGAAGAGGGGCCGTTGGCAAGGCAGTCCGAATCGCACGACTTGGAAATGTAAAGCTGCAACCACATACGCACATACCTATGGTCATTCCCACGAGAAAAAAATGTTCTGAATCACCTTTCTTGGGCAAGAATACAGAAAACTAGCTAAACGAGAAAACTAAAATAAATAAAGAAATAACCGATAATCTAACCACCAATTGTCACCACAGCTGTGGATGGATAGAAGGAAAAACGTAATCCGTGACCATGGCACCAGCGGCTAAACGGAGGAATTTATTCGCAGAACACTGTGTATAAGAAAGACACGGGAAACACGACACCATGCAATGGCGCCGCAACGACGCCGCGTGTCTTGTGCGTGAGATCAGAAGTTCAAGCAAGATTAGAAATTAAGCAACGTGGAATAGGTAGGCTTGCTTTAGGAGCTCACGGGAATACACCAAATCAGGGAGTACAAGGTGATATGGGATGGACATCATTTGAGGGCAGGGAAGCTAGCAGCAAGATAAAATTTGAGAAGAGATTGAGAGAAATGGGGGAAGAGCGTTGGGCTAGGAAGGTTTTCAGCTACTTGTACATGAAGAATGTCGACACAAAATGGAGGAAGCGAACCAGGAAGTTGACTGGTAAATACTTAGAAAACAGCAGGTGGTCAAACCAAAAAGAACTATCAGTTAAGAAGAAAGTGAAGGAAACGGAGACTGACATGTGGAGAATGGGCATGATTAAAAAGTCCGCACTAGAGATCTATGGAACTTTTAAGCAGAAAATCGCCAAGGAAAGGATCCATGATAATACTCGGGGTAGTTCTCTACTGTTTGAGGCCAGGACGGGAGTACTGCGAACCAAGACATATCGGGCCAAATACGAAGGGGTAGACACAGTATGCAGTGCGTGTGGAGAGGAAGAAGAAACTGCTGAACACTTGATAATGTTCTGTAAAGGGCTTCACCCTATAGTTCAGGATGATGGCGCAGAGTTTTTCAAAGCACTGGGGTTTAGGGACCGGGAGGGCAAAAGAGACTTTAAGCGGGTAGACTTAACTAGAAGGAGGTTATCTGATTGGTGGCTAAAGTCAAGGCACAAGTGAAAATTAAACCCTTCTCTGCGAAGTACGAATCCTCAGCTTCATTATTTAATGGGGAAAAAAAGGTAAATGTAATGGTTAGTTCACTAAGTATTACGGCTAGGTGGCGTTAGCCGCCACCCGATCTAAAGGGTACAGCCACATCCATCCATCCATCCATCCATCCATCCATCGTGTCGACTTAACTTGAGCTCTGGGAACAGCGAACGGAATGCAATGACAGAACACTGTGAGACCACTCGCAACATGTTTGCGCCATGCATACCAGTCCCGACGGCACGGTGTAGAGCTCGTTGCGTTGTTTTGTAGTCTTTCTGCATTCCTTGAAGTGCACAAAGAGCGCGAAAGGATGGGTACGAGGAACTTGAACATGGAAAACGACTTTGCCATCAAGCCTTCTGCAGTGTGTACTGGACGAACGCAACGACGGGTGACGAACGACAGGAAGTTCTTACGAGCTTCAAAAATGACTATGAATGGCATCGTTTTTGAATGGGAATGAAAAAAAAATCTTCAAAAACTTGGGCGTTGCTATGTCGGTACAACAAAACTGCAGGCCTGTTGGAAAAAGATGGCAGCAATATCTCATAAAGAGACTCGAGAATTAAAAGCCTCTCTGATTGCCGAGCGGTAAAAGAATTCTTCGACCACGTTACAGCTTGAATAAATTTATTTCCGCGCGTTATGAAGGATCACGTATGGCATGAACAGTGCGTTTCTGCCTCCTTTCTTCTTGAAATATGACCGCGACAATTTTTATGGTACCCTAAATTACGCCACCGCTGTTTAAATGGTAGTAAATTACATGACAAAAGCCCGTGGTCTGTGCCATCGCCACATTTTCACAAAACTTGCAATCCAGCCAGATGGCGCATTGCTATCGGGAAATTTTGAGCGCAAACTGATGGTTCCACATGACGTTCACAAGCATCCGTCCTGTCTCTCTCGTTCTTGTTAACGTCTTGTTTGGCGCTAACAACTTTCCCAATCGCCACAATTATTCAAGAAAAAACTGAAGTGGCATCTGAGGGCACAAGCAGTTCAACGCAATAGAAAAACAGAACGGGTGCTCGATTGCTTGCGAATCGTGCTGCTTTCTCGTCTTTGAAGCCACATTAATAATGAAACCAGAGCTTAGCACTCATTCTCCGTTGATGAGGTACATAATCATAGATCAAGCTCAGTGTGGATTCCAATGTCACGTAATAAAGGTGACCTGAAGTGGCACTATGCGTCACAACATGCTGCAGAACTCAATTCCATGCCTTCGTACCGCCATGCTCGTTTAATACGAACGTTTGTAGATTGGACTACAGAAACAACATTAAAGACCGAGAATTATTTAAATCTTCCGTTCGTTAGTAACGCCCTTCGTTATGCATTGTTCTGTTCTTTGGGAGCAGGTCACGTGAGTTTTGTAGCATGAATTAACATAAATTGCTGTTTCTATTTTACCACAGTAAGCAAACGGTGTACTCTATAAACAAATCACCTGCATCAAACTTCGTGCCAGCACAGTGTATACAATCCTATTTACGTCGAAAAAAATACGGGTTTCACGCCAAGAATTTCCTAATGCTTCGTTAGATATTCGACCGTTAAGTTTAAAAATAGCACCACCGTGAACGGGACTAACTCCATGACCAAATTTCACTGCAAAAAGCGCTCGAATAACTGCACCTTGCAGGTATGCAATATAGATTGCATGAGGTTTTAGATGTGTGGTGACATCATTAGTTCAGGTTACAATGTTTTTGTAGAATTAGCTTTTTAGTCACGTTCACTATGCTTTTTAATGTTAATATTTCACCTCATCAGTAATTTAGTGATGGCCATTTCATTTCCACATTTTAATGAGAGTTATGAATAGTTGATATCCAAGCATTTTTTTAAGATATAACACTGGTTTTTGTCAAAGGACCAACCCTAGAACGAGTTCCGGGGAGGGGGGAGATATGAACTGTCTTATAATTTGAAAAATTAAATTTTCGGCTTTACAAGCCGGAACGTCAATACGACAACAAGGCATGTCATCGTGGGAGGTTTTAAATATTCGGAACCAGAGGTCGGCAAAATAAATGGAGCCCACATAGACTCACTCAGTAAACGTTCTTTTATCTTAGGACTCGTTATAGGGCCCAGCCTATTGCCGGAATTTCGGTCACATATAGGTGACCAAAAATATTTTTCTCTGCAAAACATTTTCGCAATAGACTGCTTTCAATAGAGTAAATCAGCCCAACATTTTTCGAATACACCTTAGATAGTCGCCAAAACGCCTTGGACGTTTGTCGTGGAATGACCGATCAAACTTTACGTCAAGTATACCTATCACTTTTCGTCTCCACTGTCTCTTTCCAAGTTCGCGTTCTTCCTTTCTTGACATTCAACTTCACAGTAATTTAACAAATCCGCATCATATGGAGAAAAATAGCTTGTGGTATACGCATCTCAAATCAAACTTGGGCGTGCACTCACGCCCCATCTCATTGTTTTGTATCGAACATTTCAGCATTCTCATTTCACTTACGGTATTGCCACGTGGTTGTGACGTCAAAGAAGATGGTACGTGGGTTGCTCAAGACGACACTCTTTATTGAGTGAACATGTGCATAGGAAAGTGCAAAGTACTAGAAATTCGTGCTTTACACAGATAGCGGTAATCAGAAAATTGGTCGTTGGTAATATGTTCTGCGCGAAGTTACGTCGCCATTTATACACGTAGCATCCATATCGTAGGTATCTCAAGCTTATCAGAAGATTCTAAAATATTCTAGAGTTTTTGCAGACAGCCAAGCGTCCTTTGCGCAATGCAATGATTAATATGTGGTGTTTACGTTTCAAAACCACCACATGATTATGAGAGATGCCTTATACTGAAGGACTCCAGAAATTTTGGCAACCTGAGGTTCTTTAACATGCACCCAAATCGCAGCACATGGACCCAAGTACATGCACCCAAATCGCAGCATTTTCGCCTCTATCGAAAATAAAGCAGCCGCAGGTGGGACTTGATCCCGCGACCTACGGGTCAGCAGCCGAGTACCTTAGCTACTGAACCCCTACGGCGGTGCGTTTGCGCAAGACAGTGACATAAAAATACAAGCGAGCGTAGCAGTATAATAATGTTGCGCCGAAATTTCAGCAGATACAACATGTTTCACTGTGGATGCCATTTTCATACAGAACCGTCAGCGGGTGGCCACGCGTTGCAAGGTGGATCGACGTCTTTGGGTATTTTGAGTAGGCTAAATTTCTACCTAAAACATACGACGTGACGACAGCACTCACGTTGACTGTAAACTTTAACGAAACGAAGTGCACGCTTCGGTGGGATGATACGCATACCATTAAAAAGCTGTTGTGTATTTCTCAAAGGTCGAGATCCTCAATGGTCAAGCAACCCTTCCCTATCACGTGCTGGGTGAAAGCAATATATTCATGTAATGTTTACAGCCAGCCTATAGACCGCAACAACAACTAACCGTGTGGGCCGACATCACTCCTGTAAGTCTATTTAGTGATGTATCCGTTACAGTAAAAAGCAACTAAATACCTCACTCGTTACTCTAATAAGAAAAAGGGGAACATTTCACGGCTCCACGTTATCTAAATATATAAAAAAGGTAACGCATTACTGTTACCGTAACCGAAAAAAACATAACGAATGTTACTTCTGCCGTAGCTCCGAAGTCATCAGTTTTAATCAATGTGTCTTTGCTGCAGAAACCCACAAGGAGAATTTTTAAAACTCAACTTTATATTTCACACATATTAACCCAAGCAAGGATTATACTCAAAGTGTTCAATTAACGAGAATTATTTGTACAAATGTACTGAATCTTTGCAATGTTATATATAAGCTTAATGATGCCTGCACATGTGATGGCTTCTGACTCTGCAGTGACACAGGATGAAACCATTTTTTTTTCATTGGAGGATTACACTCAAAGTGAGGTTCAGTAATCCACGGTATTCAAAAAGAAACTATCACTGAACTCTCAAGAAATTTACAAATATCGGCCTTTTCTTGATCCTTCAGCACCTGCAATAAAGCAAGTCGAAATCGGCACTGTTGGTCCTAGCCACCGGAATGGCCCGCCACGCACCAGTAGGCAATCACGGAGGCCTACGGAGGCCTACATTGGTGCCTTTTTATTAGAGAGGTGGGGGGGGGGGGTATCGGTAAATGTCCTGGGGAAAAGGGGGGACACTTGCAAGTTTGTGACTCCAGATGTGCCTTGCAGAGATGTAAGTCTAGAAAAATCACGTCTTGCAACACTCATCTTGCAATAGCAGCCTTTTTTTATGTCTCAGGTTTTATTTTTATTTATATAAGATTTTAGATCATGCCTAGAAATCAAATATACAAACGAACATAGGTTCCCAGCACTCGTAATTGCATTCTTCTATTGAGTCTTTTTCGGAACAAGTCGAGAGTGGCAGTTGCTATTTCGATTGTCTCACACATCTGATGGCTATCGAGCACGTGTACACGCTATAAAAAAGCATTGGAAAGTTGAATGTTTTATACACACTTATCAAGCATTTTTATTTGTGAAGTTTTTAAGAGCAATTTTAATGGGGCCCACTTGCAGGAGGTGTCCCCCTCCCCTGACCAAACACCAAGGGGTCGGGGAGTCAACGTCCTCTGCAGGCGTGGTCAACGGACGCCCAGCTCGTGACCAGTATTGGGCTGTGTATCTGAGCAAATATTGCATTTGCTCTCATCTGCACATATGACCATCGACAGGTTTTTGTCTTGGTGGGATGCAAACCCTTCTTTCAACTTGCATCACTACTGAGGGAGCGGGTCGTGTTGGTGTCGCTAGAGTGGGTTGCAAGTGCTGGTGGAGCTTGAAGGGTTCAAGTGTCCGTGTTGCACCACCCGCCTCGCCCACGCCCATGTCTACACTTCATTCATTGAACACCGTGCTGAGAACTAGTTGAATAAATGCGCAGACTTGTTTCCTTCCGCATCCTATACCACTGCATAAAAGATTCTCACATTGTGAAAAGAAGGGTTTTTGATTCGTTTGAAAGAAAGTTACATTCAAAGCATGACAGATACTCAGAAAAGCGGTTTCATGCAATCGCAATAAGAAAGCTCGAAGCAGAGGTGCTTCTTTTTTGTGCAGCGTACAAAAAGTAAGATCGGATTCGGAAAAAGCGAAATGAGTGACGTGCGTCACTGCTTGCTCATTGTTCAATGAAAGAAGGTCTCATAAAGTATGACGTAGCCAACAACAGCAACACACTGCTGCATCTTAAATTAAAAAAAAGCAAAGTGCTGCACATTTACGGTAGAACATGGACATAGATTGAAATACGCATCATTTTTTTATGAAGGCAAAATAAAAACTACTTTACAAAACGCTTTGCATTCATCGGGATGTCGACACATCTGTGTAGTGTCATTTATGCTATTTGGATGAAAATCCCTGAATTTCAACGAATTCAGTAACCTGTGGCAAAAGAGCCTTTTGAATTTTCAGTTTCGGTTTCTGCGCCGCCGACGCCGCCGCCGCCGACGAAAATTGGCCGCACGCCGCCGCCGATGAAAAAACCGGCGGGCGCCGACAACGCCGCCGCCGCCGACTCTGTACGACCCCCACGCCGCCGCCGGTCGAAATCGCCTCGGCGTACACCTCTAGTTAGGTGTTGAAAACTCCAATGAAATCGTGGTCATGGCCTAGGCCACTCCCAAGGAGGATTGGAGTGTCGTAGCTGCTTCATGTGATTGCTGGATGCTTTGTTGAACCTGGTGTTTAGAGCTAGCGCGGCCGCCCACCGCGCCGCAGCTTCATCTGAGTGTGTGCGCCATAAAGTTTCTCAGTATGATGTGCGGATTACAGTTGTTGGACGTACTGCATTGTACTGCATTGCACTGCATTGCATCGTATTGCATTGTTGGACGTACTGCATTTTCTAGATTGCAATGCCAAGCGTGGCGTTGTCAAAGGTGAAAGTGTTCTTGCTGCCGAGTTTTGCTTGTCGCGAAGGACGAGGTCGACGATGAAATAAATGCTTTCGCACAGTTCACGTGTGACTGACCGGACGCACATGCATGAAACCCCAGTGCGTCGGCGAAGTGTTGATACGGTGGATGGAAACAACTTTATTGTAATGTTCTTACGAAGCCTGTGATCTACGAAGGCCAGAGCTACTGCATTACCATCTATTTTGTCAAGTGCGACTACGTACGGTAGTTGCTACGTGAATGTTCCCCTGCTGTCACAGGCCGCGCGTGTTATTGAGCAAGGCAGACAAGCTGTTTTGTAGTTCGATGGGCTAACGCCGTCGGCTCTTGCCCTTGGGCATTGTTTATCAAGTGCTGATCGCCTAAAAGATTGCGGTGACACGCCAGTATTTTAAAAGAAAGCGGCCTGCCGGTTACTTCGTCATGTGATGGTACACTGAGCGACATAAAAAAAGTTGCCCGAGACTACGTTGCAGTGCACCTTTCTGTCATAAAACTTTGATAAACCGTGGAAATCAACATTCCTGACACCTGTGCCGAAGAAACCAATGCAGCCAGCTGCATTCAGTTTTTTTGTGTCTTTTTGCGTCTCGCCGATTAAGAGCACCAATTTGCAAAACACTTTATCATAATAAGTATAGTCAATCCTGCAAGAGTCATCGAAGATCTAATATTAAAGGGCCTGTGGACGGCACCACCACCAGCAGCAAGTCGGGCTGATGAGGAGGCGCAAATGTTAAAAGAATACATGCGTGAGCAAAAAAAAGGAAAGGAGGAAGAAACTTTATTCAGAAAAAAATTGAAATGCAGGCAGTTTGGTCGGGCCCTCAGTCCAGGGCTCCGCTGGCACGAGCGGCTCGCTGGACCTGGTCAAGCAAAGCTATTTGGCTCTGCTTGTCCTCGTCCGCAAGCCATGCCTCCCACTGCCTGTGAAACATGTGTGGTTGCTTCGTGATGTGTGGGCTGTCGATGTGTGTGGGCCTCTGGGTGCACTCCCATGTTATGTGGCTGAGTGTTGGTACTTGTGAACACCACGGACAGGTGTCTTTATATCTTGCGGGATATATTCTACTTAGATGGTACAAATTGGGAAAGCTATTGGTTTCTATGCGTCTCCAATCCCTGCTTTGCTGGCTATCCAAGTCCTTATGTGGAAGCCCATATTCCTTTCGTTGCTTCCTTTGTTGGAGGAGCATGTCACGCGAATTGGAAAGAGGTTCAACGTCATGGCCTGCCGTCGCTCGGTTGGTGATGCCTCGAGCTTTACGGTCTCCCGTGACGTTCCCCTCCAAACCTTCGTGAGCAGGACACCATATAATGTGATGGTCTCCTGTTATGGGTTTATTTAAAAATTTATACGCTATTTTAGGTAGCGTTCCTCGGAGAAACATTCGGCATGCCGCCTGTGAATCGGAGAGCACAACCACTGATTCTCCCCTGATTTCTGCGTTGGATATGGCTATGGCTATTGCTGCCGCCTCTGCCACTCGTGTGAAACAAGTTTTAACCGACGCCATTGTGGTGTGATTTTGTGCTACAATTGCCACTACATGTGACCCTCTGCTCGCTTTACTTACGTCTGTAAAGACGGCTTCTGAGCTATTCTGAAATGCTTTGCGTAAGGAGTCTGCTCTCGCTTTCCTCCTTCCTGCGTGATACGTCGGATGCATATTTCTGGGAATAGGCGCCACAGTTAAATGTGTGCGTTTTTCCGCATCTATTAGCACCGTTTCCTCGTCACAATATAGCGGTCGCAATGTATATCCCATCTTTTCCAGAATTCTTCGCCCATGATAGCTTGAATTGAGCCTTTCCTTTTGAGATAAAAGCACCGCATTCGCATACTCCTCAAAGGTATTGTATATGCCCAATTTCTCTACCCTCTCGGTTTTGGCATTTTCCGGAATCCCCAATGCTGCTATGAATGCTTTCCTTATTATTGTGTTTATTTGCTTTGTCTCCTGGTTTGTCATTGTCTGGTACGGCAGCGTGTACGTAACTCGGCTGATCACAAATGCATGAACGAGTGCAATGGTTTCTTTCTCCTCTAGTCCCATTTCGCTATTTGCTATCCGTCTGATCATCCGGGCCACATTCGCCGTGGTTCCCCGTAGCCTTTGTAGTGTGTGTGACGTTCCCGAATTTCCTTGTATCCACATGCCAAGCACGCGTATTACATCTGCCTCCCTGATTTGTCTCCCATCCAGCAGTACTGCTACTGGTATTAAGTCCTTTTTCTTTGCGTATCTTGCCCTAATTCTAACCATTTCAGTTTTTTCCGGCGAGCATTGCATTCCTGCAGCTGTCACGAAAGCTTGTATTTTATCTACTGCCTCCTGGAGGGCGTTTTCTTTGTCCGCATAAGAGCCACCCTTTGTCCATAAGGTGACATCGTCTGCGTAAAGAGCTGCTCCTAGACCTTTTATATTTTCCAGCTCACATGCGAGCTTTCTCAGGCCGATATTAAATAGTATCGGGGATAGCATGGCTCCCTGGGGGGTGCCTCTATTTGGGTAGTCGAAGGTTTCAGATGTAACCGAGCCTAAAGAAATGGTAGCTTTCCTGCTTGTCAGAAATGACCGGACATACTCATATATTCGTTGCCCGCAGTTAATCGATTCGAGGCCTTCCATTATCACCTTGTGTGATATTGTATCGAATGCTTTCTTGATATCTACTGCTAGTACGAATTCGTCGCTTGAACCTCTGTTTGGGTTCATGACGTCATTTTGCAACAGCAGGAAAACATCCTGGGCCGATACATGTGGCCGGAAACCGAACATATTCACCGGTAGCAGACCCTCTCTCTCTACATAGTCTGCCAATCTAGTCAATATTGTTTTTTTCAAAAAGCTTACCCAAGCATGAGGTAAGGGAGATTGGTCGGAGGTTCTTAATATCTCTTGGTTTCCCTGGCTTTGGTAGTAACATGATGTTTGAGTCCTTCCATTCTACTGGAAGGTTTCCTCCATCTACCCATACCTTTTCATTAAAGAAATCCGTGATTCGTCGAAGGGCCGCATCACTCAAATTTCTAAGCATAGAGTTTGTTATTTTGTCTCGTCCTGGGGCGGTATTCTTTTTGAAAGACTGGGCCGCCGCATAAACCTCTTCAAATGTTATGGGAGTGTCTAACTCTGGTTGTTCTTTTCCTGCATATTTGCCATGTACCACTTCACATGCGTCTTGTCCGACATATAATTTCTTGACTTCGTAGATAAGTGCGTCATCGTTACCTTTAAATTCATTCTCCAGAATTCCTAAAGCCCTGTTCGTCATTGTTTTTGTTGCCCCTGGATCGATCATACTCCTCAGGATGTGCCAGGTCTTTTTGGTTCCTAACGTCCCTCTAAGTGAGTTACTAAATTGCCTCCAGTTACTGTTATTTAGTTGACGTGCGTAGTCATTGGCTTCCTGTGACAACTGAGCTATCCTTATCTTCAATTTGCGATTAAGCTTTTGCTTCCGCCATCGCTTTGTGAGGCTTCTCCGCGCGTCCGACAAATGTAGCAGGTGCTTGTCGACTGCTGGGATTTCCACGCTTGTTTCTATTTCCTTTGTCACTTTCCTGTGTGCCTCCTTTATCTGTGTCACCCAGTTACCTAGATCTATTATTTCCCCTTGGTCTCCTACGTTCTCCCTAAATTTGTTCCAATCAGATATTGTCGCTTTCCCCATTCTTCTTGTCGTGGCGGCATTAATAGTTATTCCGAGAATGTAGTGGTCGCTTCCCAAGTTTTCTCCGAGGTGCGCCCATGAGACGTTTCCTTCAGAATTTGTAAACGTTAAGTCCGGTGACGTGTCTTTTGTTAAGCTATTCCCGACCCGTGTCGGTAGGTCTGGTTGTGTAAGTTGGCAGAGATCATACCGTTCAACAAGGTCTACAAGGAGTTTGCCCTTAGGGCTGTCCTGCTTATATCCCCAATTTCTGTGTGGCGCATTAAAATCCCCCATGATAACTAACCTGTCTTTCTCTTTCAATAAACCCATCGCATGTGCTATAATGTTCTCAAAGTCGGCTAGTCTCTCCTTAGGTGGGCTATATATATTGACCCCCACTGTTTTTGGTCCTCCACGTTTTTTGGGCCACACTGTTATTATCTGGTGTTGCACTGCCTCATTGCTCACGTAGCTGGCACTCAATGCTATATCTTTTTTGGTAAATGTCGCCACTTGTGGGTACTTTGGGTTAATATGTCTTATGTACCCTCTCAGATTTATCTGAAATTTGCCTACTTCCTGAAGGCAGATTATATCAGGAGGGATTGGAGATGCTCCAATAAATTGTTTGACATTTTCAAGTTTTGTTCTCAATGAGCAGCAGTTCCACTGCCATATTTCCGTTTGCTCGGTCTTTTTATTGTTACGGTGTCTAGCCATGATTGGTATTCTCGGAATCTGTCATTCCACTTTCTTTAGGTTGTCTGGTGGGGGCACCCGGGCTCTGACAAGATCTCTTGCGAGGATTCTGCGCCTGACTCAAGTCGCTTATGGTGCGTTCCATCTGGCCTAGTTTGGCAAAAACAAGTTGAATTTGTTGAACTAGGAACGCTATCAGCGGTGTTTGTGGTGGTTGCGTTTCCACGGGCTGCGCAACGGGCTGCGAGACAACAGGTGTGCTCGCCGGGCTTTGTGTGTTGCTCGACTGGTTTAGTAGTGACTCCAGGCCACGACCGGCTTTATAAATAGCGACCTGCGCACGCGCCCTTCTCCTACGGGGCTACGCGGTCCAAGAAAAGCCGCGATGTTGACGGCGCGTCTCACCAGGGGGCACTGGGTTTAATCCTCAACTTCGGGTCGGCTGCTACAGCTACTACGACAGCGGAACACGCGAGATCGTGTAAACCCCGTGCCTTTGCAAACATCAGCTGTTTTGTTTTTTGTTCTGCCTACCATGACGTGAAACAAGACAGTATATACCAACTTCCAACCAACCAACTTCGAGGAAACGTAGAAACGTCAGCACTCGTAACGGTGGCTTGTTGCACGGGCCCGCAACCTGGGCTAGCTTTTCCTGGCAGCCTAGACAACATTCTCAAAGAATGTTATGCAGTGCCATGCTGGTTCTGTCTAATGAGGTATATTTAGCAGGTCCGCGAGGTGCACTCCGAAGTGCAAGAAAACAAGTAGGCTAGGTCGGCTGTTACATTTTGTGCGCGTACGTACTTGTCACTTTATCCTTTCGAGAGTTCTTGCGCAACTTCACCTTCAATTGTGGCTTGTTTGATACGCAGGTCACACAGATTGGTGCAATGAGCTCGCTAACTTTTAAACTGTATTACGGTAGTTGTACCTGCATTGGCCGTCTCGTCCATGATCTCGTCCATGACCAGCGAGCCACAGCGTGCCTGCAGAGGTGAGCACTGAAATATAAAGCCTCCCAGGTACCATTGCTAACGTTACCTTCTCAGAGTGCAGTTTTGCTTCCATATGCAGCCGCTGTTTGATCAATGAAGACACCACTTCCCCTGTGCAGGCACCTATGTACCGCTTCAAGGTCGAGCGGCAGGGTAGTGCCAAGAGGCCACTTTCCCGTATTAGGCGGTATGCAGCTGGAGACTTTGAGTGCCAACGCACGCAGTTTCGTATAGTCTCCTCACGCCAGCGGCCCTTCTTAACACCCAAAAACGCCAGCTGTTCTTGAATGAAAAGTGCCTTTGGCTCATTCTGTTCAACTTTTTCCTGCAAGCATTTGGCAATTGTTAAAATCTGTCTGGACAAGTTCAAATGTTAGGTAATTTTCTAATGCCGGTCATACCTGAAGTAGCACGAGGTTGGCTTTTTTCATAGCCAGATTTACTTTTCTTGCCTCCCGTTTCAGTCCAGAAACTTCCTCCTGCAAATCATTTTTCTTTCTTGCAAGTAGCCGGCACTTCCTTGTCAGCCTTGTGACCTGTTTAAGAAGCAGTGCCATCCGTGAAAGTGACATTCTTGTTTGGGTGCTTTTAGTGGGCTTAGGCCGCACCGAAACAGGCCTGGGAGTCTCTTTCAAAGCAGGCTCAGATGTGGAGGGCAAAAAAGAAAACGAGCAGGTTCTTTGCACTGGATCATGTGGAGGTGTCTGCGAAGGTGGCTGAGGGTCTGGCTCAGGTGTCAAGGTCTGCGGTGCATTGACTGAGTCTTCTGCATGCGCTGTGATGCCTGCTGTATCGTCTGCTGTATCAGCAAGAATGCCATCATCGGATGGGACATCATGACTGCAAAATGACTTGGTAGCTTGCTTAGGGCAATCTAGTGAGACCCTCTTGCGTTTCGCCGGCCGCCGTGGTTGACTGGGTGCCGGCTGCAGGTACGTCGGAAAGTCGGGAAAAAGTGTCGGGGCGGCATCGGGTTTCAGCCTTCGGTATTTGGTGGACTCCCTGTAGTCCTCTGGCCGGAAATGAAGGCTGCAGACTTTGCTCCGGTCGTTCGCAAGCCACGGCTGTTTCCCTGGCCCTGTAAAACGAAGTGTCAACATGAAATGTGGTTTTCGCTACGCCCACAACAGACGCGTAGAAATCAAGCTGAAACTGAAACCAAACACTCAATATTGTAATGCAGCGCGTCGCCGCTGCACGCAATCGACCGCCTAATAAAGGCAGATCGTACTGTTCTCACACGATCACGGCAAGCATCGACAGTATGAAACACGAGGACTAACGTGGTCCGGCGCTTCCTAAACATGCGTAGGAGTTTGTTTAGATTACTTCGGATTTCACAGCTTACCTTCGGCCTGTCGATGAATGTTCTTCAGCCACAGGTTCCGCACATCCGTGACCGGGAACTCGTGGAACGATATTCCTCGTGATGCGGCCGTGCGCCCGCTTGATTTGCAGGGCGGTACGCAGCAATAAACCATTGCGCAAGTTGCACCGTGTAACTACTTCGCCCAACTTCTTTCAACCATAGCTAATAGTTGAGGTAATACCAAGAGACTTGCATGCAAATGCACAAGCAAACGCGCCGATCACCCTCGCCCGGCAGCATACGCAGTCGCGAGGATGGGAGACGTGGATGGATGGATGGATGGATGCTATGAGCGTCCCCTTTATAACGGGGTGGTGACAAGTATGCCACCAGGCTCGACAAAAAAAATAAATAAATAAAAAAACTTTTTTCCTTTTTTTTATGTTGGCCTAATGCCTCTACTTCGATAAATTCTATCTTAATGGAAAAAAGGTAAATTTTCAGCTTAAGTTCTCTGCCATTTACGGCACACTGTCCATATTTTATTTTTCCAATATTTATTTTTGTCCTTTCTCTCTAATTTTCTGCCACCAATACTCTAACCGTCTCTTACTTATTTCAATCGCGGGTGTGTTCAGCTTTCCATTGTTGTCCCTAAAACCCAAGGCTTCCTGTAGGTTCGTGCCCAAACGTACACCTGGGTGGATATCTCCACATTCAATCAGAACATGTTCCGCCGTTTCCTTATCTTTCCCGCAGCATGTGCATTGTTCTTCTTCTTTACTGAATCTTGCTTTATAACTACGCGTTCTAAGGCAACCCGATCTCGCTTCAAACAGTAAAGCGCTTCCCCTTGAATTATCGTAAAATGCCTCCCTCCTTATTTCATTTTTGCCCTTTCGGTAGTTACTCAAAGCCGGTTTTTTCTCCATAGCTGCCATCCAGTAAATCCTCTCCGCCTCCCTGACTTTTCCCTTAACGCTCTTTGTTGACATATGGCTCACAATACCAGCCGTATATTTACTAGTGAGTCTTCTAGTTCTTTTTCTCCACTGTGTGTCCACGCTCTTCCTATACAAATAACGGAACACCTTCTCTGCCCATCTACTCTCCTTCATATTTCTTAGCCTTTCTTCGAACCTTATTTTGCTCTGCGCTTCCCTCGCCTCAAAACCTGCCCACCCCATATCGCCCTTTACAGCCTCGTTTGTCGTCTTCCCGTGAGCACCCAACGCGAGGCGTCCCACAGTCCTTTGATTTACATCCATTCCCGATTGCACCTCTGCCCTCATGCACACCACTGAGTTCCCAAAAGTAAGCCCTGGAACCATTACACCCTTCCACAGACCTCGAAGCACCTCATACCTATTGTATCCCCACAACGCTCTGTGCTTCATTATTGCCGCATTCCTCTTTCCTTTTGTTGCCGAGGCTTTTTCCTGTACCTCCATGTATCTATCACTCTCATTTACCCATACTCCAAGGTACTTGTATTCACTTACCCTCGGTATTTCTTGGCCTTGTATGGACACCGTCTGATCACAGGGATCATTGAATACCATCAAACCACACTTCGTTACACTGAATCCTAGTCCAAGAGCTTCACCTTCCCTTCCGCATATATTCGCCAGCTGCTGTATATCATCTCGACTGTCCGCAAATAAGACGATATCGTCCGCATAAAATAAACCTGGAAGCTTCTGCTCAATCATCATGCCGCCCTGTTTGTGTGACAGATTAAAACCAATGTTGCTACCTTCTAGCGCTTTTTCCATACTCACTATGTACAGCATGAATAACAGTGGGGACAAAGGACATCCCTGTCTCAGACCCCTGCTAACCTCAACGTTCTCTTTGCTACGCATTCCTTCCCACTCTATGCAAACTGTATTTTCTCGGTATATCTCCCTCAAAAGCTGTATACAGTCGTCGCCCATGCCCATTCCTTTCAGTATATCCCACAAAATTTCCTGATTAACGTTGTCGTATGCCCCAGTGATGTCTAGAAAAGCCACGTACAAGGGCCTATTCTCTATTTTAGATATTTCTATACACTGAGTGAGAACAAACAGGTTATCGTCTAACCGCCTGTCGACTCGAAATCCGTTCTGAAGTTCTCCCAAAATATCGTTATGTTCGGCCCATGTTTCTATTTTCATTTTTACTGCTTGCATCGCCAACCTGTATAGTACCGATGTAATGGTTAGTGGTCTATACGAGCGAATCTTGTCCTTTTCTCCCTTGCCTTTATAGATTAAGTTCATTCTACTTTGTCGCCAACTGTCCGGTATTTGTCCGTCCTTTAAGCTTTTTTCTACTGCTTTTAACAATGCTTCTTTAGTGTTATGTCCTAGTTCGTTAATGAGGCTAACGGGAATCCCATCTAAACCCGCGGCAGTGCGCTTTGGAATTTTTCCTTCGGCCTTTTTCCAGTTGAAATTATCTAGTACTAGCTCTTCCTCTGTTGCTTTCTCCGCCACACTTTTACTCACTGGGGAGATCCCCTGGACGCTCTTTTGAAACGAATCGGCTGTTACCTTTTGGATGTAACCTAGCGCTTCGTACCCTTCCAATTGATTTCCTCCTTCATCTAGAATATGTTGTTGCGTTGTGACAGACTTCCTACCTAGCGCCTTTATGTGGCTCCAAAAAATCCTAGGCGCGGCCTCCTTTTTTTCGTGTATCTCTGTCATCCAGCGTTCACTTTCACCTTTAATTTTTGCCTCTACCAATTTCTGTACAAGGGATTTTTTCTCCAAATATATTTCCCATATTTTTTTGACTTCGTCCTGCGGCCGCTTCTCCTTTTTTGCCTTTCTATGCTCCCGTGATGCTTCGCGTCGCTTCTCGATCGCCTCCCGGATTTCCTTGTTCCACCAACTTTTTGGCTTCCTTTTTCCTTTCCAGCAAACGGTTTTCTTCTCTTTCCCTATCTCCTTCGTCATTAGATGTAACAGCTCCCTATACTCCCAGTCCTTGCCTGGTATTTCGCCTACTTCTTTCTCGACTCTTGCGGCTATATTTATTATTTGTTTGTCATTTAAATACGAGCTGCCAGACTTTGATTCCATGCTCGTATTTTTAGTTTCGTATCCCATTTGTAATGTTATTCGTTTATGATCACTACCCAAGCTGTTAATGCCTTCCTCGTCTATCCTCATTTCTGTCAGTTTGTGGTAAATTCCTTCAGTCATGAGACAATAATCAATGCTTGATTGCTTGTTTCCGACTTCCCATGTGATCTGGCCGTCACATTTAGGCCCTGTGTTAACTATCTCCAGACTATGTTGCTCGCAAAGATCTAGTAATAACTTCCCATTGGTGTCTGAATATCCGTCAAGGTCATGTATGTGGGCATTCATGTCCCCTAGAAGGATGATTTCGGCCCCATTACCAAATTCCTTAATATCCGCACTCATGCAATCCACTATCTCCTGATTCTTTTCTCTGCAGTTATTCCCCGTCCACAAGTAGGCTACCCCTAGCCACGTTTCCTTTCCACCTACTGTGCCCAGAACCCAGAGGTGCTCTGAACACGTCTGTTTCACTCTAACCCATTTGGCTCCGCGGTGAATTAGCATTCCTACACCCCCACCTTTCCTTTCCGATATGGTCCTGTTACACCCTTCCCAAACATAATTTTTAATATGTGGTGGCTCTTCCAAGTCTCTAAGGTGTGTTTCTGTAACCGCATACACGCCTATCTGTTCTTTGTTTAACTGCTCCTCAATCTCTAACCATTTTGCCTTCTTTCTGCCACCCTGCATGTTTATGTAACTAATTGCGACACGCGCCTTTTTTCTTTTTCTTTTACCTTTTTTCTGGTTTTTCTGGTTTTTCGCAATTCTACCTGGCAAAGCGTCCTCCTGTTTGTTTTCCCCGTTACGAGCTACCCCGGACTCCGAAGGGCCCGTGAGCCCCCCAAAAAAGCTACTGCGCGTCCTGCCAGTCGCCAGCCCACCTCGTGTCCAAGCCTCTCATCGAAATGAATCCTGTCTCTTTGGAATCCACCCCACCTGTGCATTTCCCTGTTTAAATCCACTACCTCGAAACCCTTCTCTCGACTAATTCGCCATATCTCTTTGTTTGCGTCGACTACCGCTCTTTGCAGGTTGATGTTGCGTACTGGTACTTCCGGTACTGTGCATACTACAATTTGCACCTGGGGGGACACGGTGCGCATGTCATCCACCCCTTTCGCCAAGGTCGTCGCTAGTCCTGACGATTCTTTTTTTAGGACGTCATTTAACCCTCCCGCAATTACAACGAGGTTGCGATTGTTAGCTTTAGCTGCGAGTTTTTCACCCGCTTGACTCATTACTGTCCCCAGCGTTTGTCCTGGGAACGTCCCTATCGCAACTCTCTTGTCGCCTTTCACCCTTTCTTTGATTGCCGCTGCGCATCGGACTAAATTTGAGTCACCGGCGATGATGACCTGTTCAGACATTCCTTCTGAAACCTGCACCTGGCTGCTGACTAGGTGACTAGCGTGAGTCACGGCTGCTGGTTTGCTCCCTCCCTCCCTCAAAACTACTTCCCGGTAGCTGGGCCCTGTGGCCAATGTATCTGCCTTTGTCATGCCTGTTTCCCTCATCTCTCCCGCACGGTGGGTCGTCGCCATAATGCTTCCGCCGTCACCTGCGTCTTCGTTCCCCTTCACGACCTTCGATAGGCCCTTCTCGGCTGCCCGGAGCCTTTCCTCCATGGCTGACGTTTTCTCTCGCTCCTTCGCCAATGCATTCTCCAGCTCTGCGATTTTCTCCATGAGCCCACTCTGGACCGCCATCATATTTTTCATTTTCTCCTCGATCTCGCACTGTCTACACTTGGCGTCATCTTCTGCTTTCTCTTCCGCACTAATTTCCACCTTCAACCCTATCCCGCACTCTGAACACTTTACGGTCTTTTTGACCATGGCTAGCTCAGTTTACCGATGCCCACGTGTTAGAAAACTGTACTAAAATACACTGGTCTAAGCCAAAAAGAACCACAATAATAAATAAATACGCTACACTTCACAGCACCTGCGCATGCACGTGGTCGGTCTACGCGCAGGCCTCAGCCACGTGGTGGCTGGAGAAAAAAAAAGACACAGTACAGAATACTAAAAAAAAAAAACCGTACACCGTACTAGACCTAATCAAGCTTTACGCTAGCGCCTTACGTTCTCATAACGCTCAGACGTGAGGATTAAAAGCAGCGCCACGGCTTGCAGCGGCGCTCGCGGAAACTATAAATAACACAACAAGCAAAAAAAAATCACGGACACGGCGCTGGTGGCGGATGCGCAGGTCGCTATTTATAAAGCCGGTCGTGCTCCAGGCGCGCCATTCGAGACTTAACCTCCTGTAGTTCTGTTCTAAGATGTCTGTTTTCAGCTACTACCCGCTTGTATTCTGGGTGTTCTGTGATCGTTGGTGTAACGGGTTTATGTTTGGTAGTGGGAGATACGGCTTGCGCATAGCTTACCGCGTCCGCCTGTGGGTTGCTATGTGCAGGACACGCCCCCGGTGGCTTGCTTCTCGGAAGGGCTTGCGCGTTCGGATTGTCCTGGGAGATTGCTCTCGGCGTCGAAGTCGACTTTGGATGCCGCTGTCCTGGTTGTCCTGTCTCCACGGCACGGTTTTTCGACGGCGTGCGGGTTCTGGAACGGCTCTTTCGGGTCCCGCCTCGTCCGTACTCCCATTCTGATTCCTCTTCCTCCGACTGAAACCAGCGAGGGGCTGGCTTGTGTGGTTTTTTGGGTGGTTTCGCTGCTTGCTTGCGAATAGGCTTGAGGCGTTTCAGACAACTGCGGTCTCCAGTGATATGGTTTCCCGTGCAATTGCGCATGTCGGAGTGCAATTATGGTTTACTTCGGGGTTGCGCATCCCACAGGTATGGCACACGGGTGAGTCTGGATGCGGACACACGTCGGTGCGGTGGCCAACCTCCCCACACGTTCGGCAGAATTGGACGGTGTTACGAAAAGGAATACACTCCTTCTCACCTCCTCTGTAGTCAACATATCTTGGTAGAATGTCCCCGAAGAAAGTCAAGACGGCACTCTGAGAGTCTCCCAACATCCGAGCGTCGACCAGCGTCACGCTCTGGGTGCGAAAACGGATGCTCGCTTTGATGGTCTCAGACGGGGTGTGCGGCTCTATACCGTGAATAACACCTTTTTTGGTTCCTTCACCTGCCGTAACGTAGACGTTGACCGGGTGTGGTCTTCCGTTGATATTCAAAGACGTGACGCCTCTCATCGCCATCGCGACGGTCGTGTCTGGAGTCGACGCTAGCGCAATGTTGGACCCCGGTCGGATGCGGAGAATAAACTGATCCCACCTGACTTTTCCTTGGCAAGCCTCCACTATAGCGTCGGAGATCGCTTGGGTGGTCACAATCTTCAGAGGCAGTCCCTGGTGAGGTCGGAAGACTACTTTCAGATCGTCCTTGGGTAGTGCTGGGGGCCTCCGTCTTGTAGGTCGACCCCGGCGCTTTGGCTGGTTGTCCGTCGTAGGTCTGCTGCCTGCGGAGAAGTCCCCTCCTTGTTGAAATTTCCGCTCCTTCGCCTGTTTTTTCTTCGCTCTGAGCGATTGGGATATTTGCCATCCCTCCTCTGTGCGGTCGGTCTCCGTTGGGGCGGAAAAATCTGCGTCGGCGTGCGTGGACGCCACGTTGCAGTTCCCAGGCAGTGCTGCTTCATCCCGGTTTTGCGCGGCAAAGTCCATGATTTCTTCACCCAAACCTGGTTCGGATTGTCGTACGGACGCTGTTTGCGACTCCCCAGTCGAGTCCATAGCCGTCAGCAACCGCGGCAACACCGTGGTTGTCGTCTTCGGGCGAGCGTCTCCCGGCGTCGTCGCCGCCGCTCCTCTAAAAAAAAAGGAAAAGTATCGATAACTGCAATGGGACTTGAACCACCGACCTCACCAGTTGATGTGCCGCTTTAACCAAATATGCCACAGCTGCCGATCAGTTTGAGATGGCAAATAAGCCGGTTTTGTATTGTTGTCACGCTAAACATAACTAGCATTTTTGTTCACTTTTTTGTTTGTACGTAATTTTAACGGCTTATATCGTTATGTCTAGGCGTACCGCTAGACACTCCGGACTT
Organism: Rhipicephalus annulatus; assembly: GCA_013436015.1. NCBI lineage: Eukaryota > Metazoa > Arthropoda > Arachnida > Ixodida > Ixodidae > Rhipicephalus > Rhipicephalus annulatus. Next base: position 202,626 of record WOVY01010365.1, on the reverse strand, counting down.
CAAAGAAAGCGCCTTACCAAAAAAAATTCCGCCATATCCGCGAAGTGAATGATGATGAGTGGGCGAAGCTCCGGAGGTAAACCTGGTAAACCATGAATCCTCTGTACATTTTGCCCACTCGATTTTATTACATCGCCCCCCTAGCGTACGTCGCCGCACTAAATCGAACGATTGCCTTCAACCAATGAGACGCACCATATGTGACATCATTCCTATTTTATAAGATCTCGCGTCTTTCATCAACTACAAGTACCGCTTTCTAGTTTATAACATCTTGCATCTTTTCTTCATCAGCTACAAGTACCACCAACTAGTAAACACTACAAGAACTAAACGAGAGGTGGCTACATACAGGAGACGGTACCACCATCTAGTGAACACTGCAAGAACTAAACTAGAGGTGGCTACATACAGGGGACGGTACCGCCATCTAGTGAACACTGCAAGAACTAAACTAGAGGTGGCTACATACAGGCTACAGGGCACGCACAGCCCACGCCCTAAGGAGCTTCGCCCCTAAAATGCTTGACGTCACATCCGTGCGGCCCAGCCGCCCTTTCTGTGTGGGGGTGGCTCGTGCGCCGCGCGGCGCAGCAGTCTCTGCCTAAAAAAAAAACTAAACCCGCCTGCATCTTCCCAGGGGAGGCGGTGGGGACTCGTATAAATGCGTCATAGAGTGGGGGTGGGGGGTGGGGGTATCGCGTGAATGTTGCGTAATTGTAGAGAATGCCGAATTGTTATTTTATTTTTTTATCCCTATTTATTGAATGAAGGAGAAGCATTGGCTTCAATGAGGGGTGGGACGCTGATGTTGGGTTGGGCCACACGCTATACTGCTTGAAGGTACTGTTGCTTCCATCACACCTACTCGAGTCAAGCGAAAGCCAAGTAAAGACGCCCTTGACTGAATTCCGTGTGCGCCATCCAGTGCCGACATATTCACCTTTTCATAAACGCCTTCCTGGGTGCCGCCATAGCCCTCCTTAGGCTGTGCAAATTGGTGCGTCCCCTCGAAAATGCACTGACAACGCTGCGCCCTTAGCTTTTGTACTCCCGCGCACAGCCCATCATGGCGGTGTTTTTTTCCTTCCTGCGAAAAGGTGTATACGGGGGCCAGTGAACGGTTGTGGAGGAGGGGATCGACAGTTTTGTGTGTGTCTCCCTGGGCTGGCACGATACGCGCGGCCGCATGGACAGTGGGGTTATGGACGGCGCGGCCGACGCCGGATCCGTGACATCGTGTGACTTAGAAATGCTCCGCATTTAAAAATGGTCAGCTTGTTCTCAAGCGACTGAATTAAGTGGTACGCACAGGTAAATATGACTACCCACTGTGCCCCCACCGGCAGAAAGGGGCTGTAATTTTTATTATTTTAGATGCGGAGCATCTTATACTCGCGCCTTGTAGTGCGCCGTCCGCGTCGTCCGCGCCGTCCACACCGCTTCTCGAACATTCGACAGCTGACGCGCGCGCATGCGCCGTCGCGCCTTCGCCCACTCTTCCACCATCTGTGCATCCCTTCCTCCTCTACAAACCGCGCGCGCTTCACTCCTCCACCATCTGTGCACCCTTCCTCCTCTACACACCGCGTTCGACATCTACAATTCTCCTGATTCTCCAGTGGACGCGCATGTGGCGTCGCGCTTCGAGAACATTCAACAGCTGACAGTGCATGCGCCGTCGTGCTGTATATATACTCAAGGTCGGCGCTCGCTCGCTCAGTTGCCGCTCGTCGGTTGGTTTGTACGGGGCGTCGACGTCCAAGGTCGCGGTGAAATGAATTCCAACGAATCCACAAACACAATGATCGACGTCCCTTCGACCAGCGCCGCCCTTTCGCATACGTGTGTACGTGTTCACTCATTTAACACCCCCTCCTACAACCACGTTAACCAATTTAGCCATCGACCCAAGTAAGTCGCAATTTAACACCCCATTTCACAACCACGTTAACCAATTTAGCCATCGACCCAAGTAAGTCGCACTTTAACACCCCGTTAACCAATTATATGGTCCGCATCCTCCTCAGTGTTCCCCCGAGGGAAGCTGCGGGCAATTTTTTTTATTTTGAGGCAAGTTACTTTGCATAGTTCCCAATTGATCCAAAGAAAATGCTCCGCTGACACATATAGCGTGGAACGTAACAAAGTGGGCACCGCTTATTCAGCGACAACTCTCGGTGTTATATGAGCTCACGTCTCGAACAGCTCTTTACGCGCCAGCAACTAGTGTTCAGAACGCATGCTTTTTCTGTCGACGACCTGTACCTGTAGGGCTTTGCGAATAGAAAATTTTAGAACCAGTTTGAATACCAATGAAATAGCATAATGACAACGATTCCAATATGACTTGCATGTTATTCAAATGGTAAGAGAACAAATTTCAGAACAGTTGCTTCAACAATATTTATTGTGGAATTAACAGTCAGAAACTAACGAAATGGTCGTTACGACTCATTTAACCATTAAAAATGTCATTGCTAACTTAATTGGCATAAACTTATATAGGTAGTGACAGCCAGTGAAAAAAATTAAGTGTTAGCTGAAATACAGTGGTTAATTTGGAATTCATGGGGGTGTTTTGTCGCAGCCTTTTAAGTAAGTGGGGCATAAAAATCAAGAATAGGAATGCTGAAACAAGTACATGACGAATTTCATGCATAGCAGTTTGGCATTATGGCTTGGCGACCATTAAATTTAAATGTTAACACCTTCATTTGTGATCAGTGCAGAATCAACTGCAGTTCCCGAAAAGATAGATCTGCGTGCATGCATTTTGATAATTTTTCGGATTCACGACTGACCTACATCATCACTTAGATCAAAACTTGCAAATTGACTGTCTATTTCTGGATTTTTTCAAAGCTTTCGATCGTGTTACTCACTGCCGCTTAATCTCTAAAGTCTCTTCTTTGTGTATAGATTCATCAACCCTGTCATGGATACAGAACTTTCTTACTAACCGGCAGCTATTCACCATTGTTAATGATTTTTCATCCCCACTTTCATACGTTTGTTCTGGTGCGCCGCAAGGGAGTGTTCTCGGTCCACTGCTTTTTCTTTCTTATATAAATGACTTACCAAGTAATCTATCCTCCCAAGTGCGCATTTTCGCTGATGACTGTATAATTTACCGAGCAATAACTAGTACTTGTGATCACGCAATAATTCAAAATGACCTCGACCTCATCAGAAATTGGTGTAATAGTTGTCTAATGTCCCTTAATTCAAGTAAATGTAAAGTAATGTCCTTCTCTCGCAAACATTCTAAGTCTGAGTTTTCTTATTTTATTAATGGCAATCCCGTATCTAGTGTTGACTCTTTTAAATATTTAGGTGTAACCTTCACATCTAACCTTTCTTGGACTACCCACATCACCAACATCCTCAGTGACGCCTCACGATCATTAGGCTACATACGCCGCAATCTACGTAAGACGCCCACAAATATACATGCTTTAGCTTACAAAACATTTGTTCGCCCACAGCTGGAATTCACTTGTGCAGTTTGGTCCCTTCATTACAGCTATTTAACTAACATGCCGGAATCGATCCAGAATAGAGCCGCTAGATTCATCTCACAAAACTACGATCATAGCGCAAGCATAACACAAATTTCACTTTTGAGCACTTTCCCTTTTGAGCAATCACTTTTCTTTTTGAGCAGCCGACGTGATCTAAACCTCCTTTCATTATTCCATAAATACGTACATGAAACAAGGCCATTATCAATGACATTGCAAACATCTGCATTCACATCAAATAGGCTAAATAATCATCTTTTATTCACACGCATATACGGTAAAACATACATTTTTAACTCATCTGCACTCCCCCGTGTCATCTGCATGTGGAACAGCCTTCCAAATGAAATCGTAGCAGAATGCAATCGGGAAAAATTCCGGCACCTTCTACTCATCCATTTCAAGGATTAACTGCTTGTTTTATTCATATCAAAATCAGCACCTACGCGCTTATTCACTATCAGTATCTCGCTTTTTTTTTCTCTTACTTTAATCTCATTTGGTTTGATAGTTTGAATACTAACATGCCATTCAGTTCTGTTGTATTTTATTCAGTGATGTTTTCTTTTGAATAATGGAAAGTCTTTTCACAATTTGTGCTTGTTTTAGGTCATTATCTCACGCATATGCTCATCTGATGTTCATCGCCATTCTATTCCTATTAAAATTATTAATAATATTTTCTTATTGTTATTCCTGTTAGGACTTGTATAATAATTGACATTTAGCTCATGTTATTGTTTGTATGGAAATTGTACCAGTTCATGTATGTATTCCTTTTATGCTCCCCTTACACAATGCCCTGGTGGGCCTGCAAGGTATTTTGAATAATAAATAAATAAATGAATAAATAAATAAATAAATAATTTACCATTTAAGACAAATAAATGCTGTCTCGCCCTAATGTGCTTTCCTCCTCAGGGGTTTTTTCGCCAGTGCTCAATACTCGAAAAAAATACTCGGCGTTTTGAATATTTGTCATTCAATTCACGAGAAATGAATTGAACGCAACACTATTCGATTTGTTATTCGAGCTTTTGGAACTTTCAAAGACCCCTACCATCACTCAAAGTTGCAGTCATGATTGAAGCAAGAACGTCAAGCTACATTTGTCATTTTACAGGGAATTCTCCTTCCTCACTCGTAAAAATTGTACGATCTACATGCAGTAAAAACTACGTGAACGCCGAAAGAAAAAAAAAAGCGGGGGGAGTGGGGATTGATACTGTGCTGTCGAGCGCTGGGCTAGACAGCGTGGCGTCAATCTGCGCGAGTGCACAAAAAACACCACCGTTGCTGCTAGTCGAAGACGCCATAAGTATTTGCCATTAAGTTTGCCGTTTATTTTCTACTTGGCCCTCTCAAATTTTTTTAAGATCTTCCTGCAAAACACTAAAAGATCATCATCGTAATCACAGTATGTAAATATTATGGCAACATTATTATTACGTGGTGCCTAGTATTTTTATATTTTCTCAGCATGTTAACCCCCCCCCCCCCCCGGACCTCCTTTTAAAAGAATCTTTTTTGAGCACAGCGAAAGCTTGCGTATTGGGCCCATATCAGCCCATTATCTCTTGTGGCACCTAGCGGCGTCCTTGAGCAGTTCGGCGACACACTCGTTAGGCTACACTGCCACACTAAGGGTATAGTGGCTGGAAAGGTTCCTGGAAAGATACTTCAGTACAGTAGCCAGTGCAGTAGCCACTGTACTGAGGTTATAGTGCTAAAAAGGTTCCTGGAAACCTGAGCACAGATGCCACTGTACTGAGGTTGTAGCAAGGTGCAAGATACAATGTCCTTTACAATATGGCGGCATTCGGTTCAGGGTTACAGCGCGCTCTTCATGAACTACTTACTAAATATATGCGCCTCACTGCGATTAAATAGCGAGTATACGCATGTAAAAGCAGGCGTGATTTCCATCTGCGGAGCTGTCTTGGGGGCAGAAGTGAGGCCGCGGACAGCGCCAGATGGGTTGTTGAGGAGGAAGGAGAGAAGGGCAGTCAGGTGTTCTGTGGGCAGTTCGGGTGTAGTTCGGCAGTCGTCGTCGCTGAACTCAAGAGCCGACTGAGTGGCGTGATAGCGTAGTGAGTGATGCGAGTGTGGACGCGGCTGTTCTGCAAGCCCGGAAGCCTCGGCTCCGCCTGCAAGGTGAGCGTCGTCGGACATGTGAGCGCAGCTGTTGCGACAGCGCTGTGTCGCGTCGTGCTACTCGTTTCACCCGTTCGACGAGCTCGTGACCAGCCAGCCGGCTCTTGTTTCTGGCCCGCGGCTGCCGGCTGGGTGTCGATCACGTCGAATGAGCGCTGTCGCCACCTCTGTTAACTACCGATCGCGCTCCGCGCTCGTAACTTTACCAGACACTTTTTTATAAATTTTATTTATTTAAACATACTGCCAATCCCTCACGGCATTCTTGCAGGAAGGGCATAGACACAGTACATGTCAGATATTTTCAAGAAATGTGGGGTTACACAGTCGGGGGAGTGTAGTACACATTATACATTCTTCATTAAATAAGTATGAACAAGGAACGCATACATTTTACAAAAGTAACATACCGTACATGTTTTGATATTACAGGTTACAAAAAAAAACCTCTTCATTACAAATCTTTTCAAAAATTCATGATTTAGCGATAAGATAAAACACAAATGAGTTGATACACGCATTCACTCGGTGATAACAAGTTATAGTCACATCGTGTCAATTTTGTTTTCTACCAGCCTTAAGAACTCTGTTAAACTCACTCGTGGTACCAGTTATTGAGTTTCCTAGAGAATTCTAATTCCTTATTGCTAACGTAAAGAAAGCGTACTTGAAACAGTCTACGTTGAACCAGTATTCTGTTAGCCTTTGGGGATGTTTTAGTCTGGTCAGCCTTGTTCGATCAACAAATATATAGTCTGAGGCCTCTAATTTTAATAGTCTGAGGCCTCTAATTTTAGGTGACCGTGAATTAGTTCACACAGAAATTTTAATCTGGCTATCTTGATTCCATTATCGAGGGTGAACAGGCCAGCTTGTTTTAGTAGCTCTGTCGGAGAGTTGCTCATTTTATATCGGTTAAAGATAAACCTTACCGCTTTTCTTTGGACACCTTCCAACTTATTCATTAATTCTTTAGTAAAAGGGGCCCAGGCTATATTGGCGTATTCAAGTACGGTCCGGACTTACGTCGTGTAGGCCAAAAGCTTTACGTGAGGTGGGGCCTGTCACAGTCGATGTTGGAGCATAAACAGGCGTTTCAATGCTGAAGAAGTGATGTTGATAATATGCGATTCCCATCTGTAATCGGTGGTTAATGTAACTCCTAAGTATTTATGCTCCGTTACCCGCGCAAGGGGTTTAATATTGATATTATAAAGAAGGTCGGAAATGTTTCTTTTCCTGCTTACAGCCAGGAGCGAACACTTTTTTGAGTTCAACAGCATTTGATTCTTCTTGCACCAATCGCATACCTTTGACAGGGCGTTTCGTAGAGCTACGCTATCTTCAATAGTGCTAATTTTGCTGTAAATCACACAGTCATTTGCGAATAGTTTTATGTTAATTGGTACTGGAATGTGAAGCTAAAGCAACACATCTCATTGACAAAGCAGGTGATTCTCAATTAATGTCTGATCTAGTGCATACTGATCAGTAGAGTCACAAATGCACATTTTGACTGTCTCATTGTGTGGGATCTTGAGTAAAAGAGTTTTTCAACATCAACATTGATGGCTGAGCACTTCCCTGGGTTTTCTCGCAGAAGCTATGTCACTTCTAAAAAATGCGCCACGCGACAGTTTTTTGATGTGCGAGGGGGCTAGTTACACATGCAGGAAGCCTGATGCAACACACCACACAGTCTTGAGACTAAAAGGGAATGTCTGACTTGTGTGTTTTTTGTTGCAAAACACAACCTACTTGTAACTTTCACAAGCCATCCTCACTCCTGGTGACACCGTGTTTAACATCAGTCTACTAGAAAGCACTTCACTTAATGCAATTGGTCCAATGATTGATTGATTTGTGGGGTTTAACGTCCCAAAACCACAATATGATTATGAGAGACGCCATAGCGGAGAGCTTCAGAAATTTTGACCACCTGGGGTTCTTTAACATGCACTCAAATATGAGCACACAGGCCTACAACATTTCCGCCTCCATCGGAAATGTAGCCGCTGCAGCCGAGATTCGATACTGCGACCTGCGAGTCAGCAGCCGAATACCTTAGCCACTAGACCACCATGGCTGGGCAATGCAATTGGTCCAAGAAAGGCACACAGCCCTTTTCAATAGATTGTTCTGCTTTGCGCTTGTACAATGCCTGCGGAATATTGGCAATGGCCGATCAAGAAGTTTTATACCTTTAGAGGTTTTGTACAAGTTCAAGGTGGAACAGTATGTCAAGGAGAATAATGTGCCTTCCTTTGAGCTGCACCAATATGTGTCTTTGGCTTCGAAATGCGCAATGGCAGTACTCAAAACAAAGCCTGTTTGATTGCTTCCATAATAGTAAATTTTAAAAGACCACTACTACTTTATTTTTTGGAGTAACATTTTATCCAGACTCCACATTCAAATCCTGCTTAATCTAAAGTAGCTTGAAGTTAAATTTTTTGCTACTTACTTTCATCAGAATGCGTAAATGTGCATATGTAAATATTGCTTGTTATTGCTCACCCCAAAACAATGTGCTTGGGTAGCATATTATTGCTAGTGATTCTTTAGCCAGAAAAATCAATTTCCAAGCAGGCTGTTATGCCCATTCTTTATTATATGCAATGTATTAATGTTTTGCTCCAAATCTGATCACATACAGCCAATAGTATAAAGTACTCAGAAACTGCTAAGAAATATTGGCCTTATTGAGGGAGTTGCACAAATATCTGTTCATTTCATTCGAGTGGTTTGAATATTTTCGTGGCCTAATTCTTTGTATGTCTACAGAATAAAAAAATAGAGACACATTATTTCCTGGTGCTTCTAGTGACATCAGGAGCTTCTTCATAAATTGCTGCGCTAAGCAGAGTAGATGGCTTGGTCGCACAAGCTTGCTGTCTACTTGTGATGCTGCAACTGTTCAGTTGCACAGGGTTTGTGCGGCATGACAAGAGCCTGGCTCGTTTCCACCTCTTTGGACGTGTGCTGTCCTTATCTTCCTTGTGTCAAGGACTTTTATCAGTTTGAGAACGAGTTATGTTAACTCGTATAGCGACGAGCTCTATGTTCACTTCTAGCTGAGGGAATTCACAGTTATCTCGAAGCTCACTGCTTTGAATAAATGCAGTGATGGAGTTTTGTGATATCTGTTGCGTGCCGATATGATAATCTTGATAAAAACCTTGCTGCGAATTGTGACACTCCCGAGGTATGAGGGCAGGCAAGGTGGCAATGAGAACTATTTTTTTTGTACAGGTGATCCAGCATGTTAAGCCTTACGTATGTCACTACACACATTTCATTTCATTTCATTTATTTATACTGTTAGCCCAGAAGTGGGCCGTTACAGGGTGGAAGTACAAACAATTATTTGCGAAAAAGAAGTACCGTACAGGTCTCGAGATAATTTCTCGGTATTATTGTGACCAGCAACTCGAAGTTATACATAACAAGAAATGCAACACGCATGCGATGCAATACATACGCGCAGAACAGCACATGACGCATTTGAGGCGGCACTTTTGCACCGCGCTGAAGATTTGAAAGACAACTACTGCAGTCTCATGCAACCAACAAAAAGTACACACGCACGCAAAAAAAAAAAACATTTGTCACTGTTATTCAGAAAATAAACGTTTTAGATTCTGTTCAAATGATGTAAGTGAGGAACAACCAATTATAGACTCTGGCAGCATATTCCAATCTTCAATAGCACGTGGAAAGTAACTGAACTTAAAGCAATCGTTACGTGGGACTAGGGGTGGTATGTACATATTATGGCGATGTCTGGAGTGTTCTTGTGTGTTGACCTGGAAGTAATCTGAATAGTTTAGTTTAAAATGATTATGAATTAACTGGAAGAGGAATTTCAGACACTCAATCCTCGTCCTAAGTTCAGGACTACAGTCCAGCTTTTTTACAGAGTTCAGTAGGAGAATGATGTCGGCGATATTTATTAAAAATAAATCTCGCACCAAGTCGCTGTATTTTTGCTATTTTATTGCAGTTTGTCTTTGTGTAAGGGTCCCAGACAATTTTAGAATATCCGATAATAGGTCTGACAAGGGTTTTGTAAGCAAGACACTTTATATCAGATAGGGCGGTATAAAGGTTACGTCTAAGGCTATACAATGCCTTGGTAGCCCTGGAGCATACATTATCAATATGAGTGTTCCACAGGAGGTCGGGCGTGAACCATAACCCAAGATATTTATAGTTTTGTACACGCTTGAGGAAAGCATTGCCAATCTGGTAGTTGTAATCTAGAGGTGCTTTCTTTCTAGTTATAGTCATAAAGACTGTTTTTTCTGTGTTCAAACTCATTTGCCATTCTTCGCACCAATCCTTTATTCTTTGAAGATTGTTGTTTAGATTAACTTGGCCATGTTCAGTCTCGATTCTGCTATAAACAACACAGTCATCGGCAAACAACCTTATCGGGACCGTAACGCGGTTTGGTAGGTCATTTATATATAACAAAAATAAAAGGGGACCCAGCACGCTCCCCTGGGGAACTCCGGAATTCACTGCAACTGCTCTAGACTGTTTATTTTTTATTTGAACAAACTGCTGACGGCAGCTGAGATAGGATGAAAACCCTTTTGTCAAGTGATTATTTTGAAACGTTTTGTCAATTTTAAACAGGAGCTTTGAGTGCGACACTTTATCAAGTGCCTTTGCGAAATCCAAATATACCACATCAGTTTGACCACGCAAATTGATTGTTTTTGAAAGATCATGAACAAATTCGATTAACTGTGTTGTTGTAGATAAGCCTCGGCGGAAGCCATGCTGCTTCGAAAATAATAGATTGTGCGTATCAAGATAGGACATCAGGTGTTTGTTAATAATGTGCCAGAGTATCTTTGAACATGTACTGATAAGCGAAATAGGACGGTAGTTGCGCTCGTCCCGAGAGGAGCCACTTTTGTGAACAGGGGTAATTTTAGCCTGCTTCCACGCTAGTGGGAAAGAGCCACTGCGCAGGGATGACTGAAATATTTTTGTAAGGAAGCGAGCCGCCCATTCAGCGTATCTGTACAGAAATTCGTTTGGTATGCTTGATCAGACGTTTCAGTTCTTGTCTCATTGAAGAAATGCAAGCTGTTCCTTCAGGGATACAATTTTTTGCACAAGATTTTCGTTTCCGTTTTAGTTTTCTTTTTGTGTGAATGATTTCTCTGGTAATCCAGGGATCGGTTTTACAAATGCGTTTTCTAATCCTGGGTACATAGCTGTCTATGCACTTCCCTACAACAATTGAAAAGAAATGCCATAGCCTATCAGTGCTGCAGTCAGTGTTGTAAAGGACCTGAAATTCATCAAAGGACCTTTCAAGATAGTCCAAAATAGACACATCATCAGCCGCCATAAAATTCAATACAGTGCTAAGTGTGGGTTTACCCAAGGTGTCTGGGGACAATGCTAGGTGCGTTACTACCATTCTGTGGTCGGATAGGCCTTCTACAACTTCACAACGGCTGAGTAACGGCAACAGCTTTGGGGACACAAAAACCAAATCAAGGATAGATGACCTTGTAGTCCCTATCCGAGTAAATTCAGTGACACTTTGCGTTAGCCCGTAGCAGAATGCCAGCTCCAGTAGTTGCTCAGCACTTGCAACCTGTTCCGATCCAGGAGACTGGGATAGCCAATTAATATCCGGAAGATTGAAGTCCCCTAATAATAATACGTTATCTTGGAGGCTAAAATTAGAATCCATAAAATTTCTTAGCTTTGCGATTATATCCAGAGAGGAATTCGGCGCTCTATAAATCCCTCCAATATACACAGTTCGCTCGCTGAACCCACACCTAATCCACAACATTTCTATGTCACAGTTATCATCCAACACTGAAAACCTAATGTTGTCTTTAATAAGAAACGCAACACCACCACCTCTTCCTTGCCGGTCTTTTCTAACAATTATGTAACCTGTAGGTGTTACTTCGAAATCTGCTACATCCGTATGTAACCAAGTCTCTGTTACGACCATTATATCCGGTTCATGCTCCAGGATTGCGGCTTCAACTGCATCAGCTTTATTCAGCAAACTTCTGGCGTTTACATTAATAACCTTAACAGATGCTGTCGGTCTCGATTTGCGTCAGTCAGAGCTGGTAAGACCTGGGCGAGCATACCTGAATCGCTCGTTGGTAGCCTCATTCCAGCCATAAAGAACGTTGTTTACTTTCAGTTTATCGATGATTAGTTTAACCTTTGCTCCCTTTGCTCTTTCATCCGCTGATGAAATCCATAGTTGTTTTCTGATTTCAACTACTCGTTTAGAGTAATCTTCGCTGATACTGAATTGTGTCCCCTTGAGGTTGCGGCAGTTTTTCAGTATTTTGGTTTTGTCCCTGAAGTCTCCTACTTTCAAGATGACCGGACGGCTTCTTCCAGGTATTTTCTTTCCTAGACGGTGAATTCTCTCAATGGAGCTACACTTTGAGCCAAGTAATTTGTCAAAGATATCGTCATTCACCTTACTTAAGAGTACTGCCTCATCCTCAGATTCTTCTTCTTCCACTCCGCGTACAATAAGGTTGTTGCATCTAGAACGATTATCTAAGTCATCGATCTGCCTGGCAAGAGCCGTCAATTCACTGTCATGGCGACCAACACTTGATTCTATCATTGTAAGCCGGCTCTGTGTTTCACCCAACCCTTCAAGTTGTCTTTCAATAGTCTGGAGCCTAACATGCATGTCGGAAATGCTGGCATCCGTAGATGTCTGCTTGGCCTGAATTTCATTAACTTTTGCTAGTAGTTTACTCTGGTTACTTAATATTTCCTCCAGCATTTTTTCAACCTCGGGCCCAGGATTTTCCTCTACGTCACCGGACAACTTCAGTAACAGGCTTACAACTGAAACACAGTCATTTAGGCAACCAAGAACAGTGTGTGGACACGGCAGCACAATCAGGCAGGTACAGTTACTACGAAAACCATACTTTCGATCACCAACCTGCACAAGTAGAGGCACGTAAGGCGACATCGTCACGGCGGTGCTGCCGCGTCCACTGAAGGTTGAGACCATGGCCCTTGCTTTTATATGCTCCGGGCAGCTTGCTATCGGGGAGGCGGAGGACGTCATCGTGCTCCACGGGGGTGCGCAGTCGACGAAGTCCACGTGGCACAGCATCGTTGACGCCACTGGCGATGATCTAGTTGCGCAGAATATACAGCCTGATACACACATAGAGTAAAATGCAAATTCAGACTTGTGTATGTTTAAAAATGTAAAAATGTAAAAATGATGTTGTAGTAACATAAATGAGCTTATTAATGTTCAAACAGCCCTGAACTTACTTGACAGAAAAAGCCTTATTCGGGCTTGAACAATGTGATATTGAAGTTTATTTGTGAAGATTCATTAGCACGGGTATTCAATAAGTGCGGGTTGGCCTTCCATAATTTGGGCGCGTTTGCAGTGTTAGTGTATGTGATAGGGGGTAATGTCCTTGTATTGTGTTTATGCGGGTTCAGGAGGAGTTTATAGTGTAGAGTGGTGTACTCTGTGAGCTGGGGCAGATTCACGGTGAGACATAGCATGTGGACATCACTTGTCCCACGTCTTCTTCGTGTCCTGTTTTCAATGTGCCAAGTCCTGCCAAGAGTTTATGATCATATAGTTTACTATATTTAGTGAATAGTGCTTAATGAACAGAGCATTAGTTGGTAAGCATTTTGGCTCCCCGAAATAATTCTCAAATTGCCTAAGCACTTCCTTTTGCAGTGTATCTAGTTGTAAATCGTAGTCGTGTTGTTTTAAACTGGTGTGCAATGCAATAAACAAAAATAAAAATTATTGGGCTATATCTCTTTCATTAGATATAAAGTAATTAGTTGCAAAAATTTGAATATTAGATAAAGTACTCTACTGACTTTTGAGATGTGGTTGTTTATGTGTGTATTCCACAACATATTGTCACTAAACCACACACCTATAAATTCTTGAATCCTTATGCATTCTGACACAGTGTCCTGAGCTGTTAACACGAGTTTAGTGTCACAAAGTTGGTCATTGGGCTTAAGTAGGCTGTCGGTAGATTCTTTTTTACTGAAGGCTAATTTCTTTTCATGAGGTGGGCCATTCAGCCAAAAAAAAATTGTCATTTATAATTTACTGGACATGAATAAGTGTATTGTTAGTACATCCCATTGTCTTGCAGCATGACTTGTTGAAGAGCCAATAAGCTCGGAAATATCTATGCTATAGTGGTTAGCTGAAAAGAAATTTTGATCCTGAAAAAAAGAAAAAACAGGTTTCTTTTGGTCAAGGTTGGAAGGTTGGCCCTGTCTAGCATGGCTGTCATCGACGTGCTGTGCTATCCCACTTTTGAATGCCTTTTACTTTATAATGCTATTTTGGCATATAAAATTATGGAAGCGTAACCTAATTACGGAAACTACACAAATTAAATGCAAAAATACAAACCTAAGGGTCGTCAGCCTGAAAGCCTACCTGAGGAAGGAAAGCTTTTGACCAGCCCACTGTTAATGTGTTTCTTGCATCTGAGATATATCCAGACACCAGGATGTGCTCAATCATAGAGAGCTAGACATTGTGTGCAGAATACTGAAAGTGCAGCTTACTATGCTTTCACGAAATTTTCACGAAAAACTTTCTTCAAAGTTGATAGCCATTTGCCAATTGCTACACTATGTTAGCTTCTTCAAAGTTGATAGCCATTTGCCAATTACTACACTATGTTAGCAATTTTTTTTTAAAGGCTTCATCTAGCCATAGCTAGTCACTGCCACTTTCTATTTGAGTACATCACATGACTATTCGCATAAAGTTTCATTGGAACATTCTGTATATAAACAAGAAACCAAGGTGGCCCGATTGCCAAACCCTGTGTAGTGCCGAAGTCAATGCGGAGCCTCTAAGAGGCATGGTTTTCTTAAAGATATTTTTTGTTAGTCTGAGAGACTTGCAGAAAGCCTAGCAAGTTCTGGCGTTACTCAGAGTGACAGCAAGATTGTGGAGTAGCTTTTTGGGGGAAACTTTGTCAAAGGCTTTTGCGAAGTCCATGAAAACTGCATCAACCTGCTCAGCTGAATTTATCGCCTACAGTAATTACCTCAATGAATTGTGTACAGTAGTTACTAATTGAGTGTGTGTAGAAAATCCTTTTCTTTTGTCATGCTGATTGTATGATATATTGTTCTTGAATGGAACTCACTAATGCAGTTAGGTATTATATGCTCCAGAAGTTAGCGTGGTGTTTAAATCGGACAGCTCAAGATGTGCTGCTTTATCGTGGCTTACAGCCCGAAACACTTGAACATGTACCGTGTCTACTTCTAGTCTATACCCGGGTAGGGGGTGGTAATAGGGGGGGGGGGGGGGGCTCTGGAGCGGCGCCAACGCGTGCGTGCGCCGCGATGTCACCTTAAGAGAGTAGGTTGGCGAACCTGCACGCAGCGATACTTGCGGCAATGCACAGAACTATTTGTTTTCTGCCGCAAGAGGAGAGCGCACGCGCCTGCTTTCTCCGGCGGCGCCCGAGTAAAACCTCGGTGTCGTGTGCTACATCTGTTACTCGCCGATTCCACCATGCTACTGGATGCAGCTATAAAAGTTTTTCGCCAGCACAGTTTGCTGAAACAAAATGAAGTATAGCATCTTAGGGCCAGCATTTTTATTTATATATGTTGGATCAAGTGTCCTTCGGACAAGGAAAGGAAGTAAGTGGTAGAATTAAAAACACAGACGATCTGTAATCATAGCTAGGCACATGTCTCAAATAACTCATTGTGTAGCTTAAGAATATATTTTGCTCATGCTTCAATATAACAGCATCATACAGAAGTGCTGCGTGAGAAAGAAAGACAGACATTTCAGATGCACGTTTGAGCATACGGCAACAGCTGATTCAACAGAAAAGCGGAAACTGCCGCTTGCTTCGAGCTTTGAATCAATTCTGCGTAAAAAAAAAAATCTAAATTTTAACGCTCCGTTCGACCAAGCATGGCAGCAAAAATGGGAGAGGGCTATATGAAGAGGAAATCGACAATGGAAAGGAAATGGCTACGCCTGGGAAAATCATTTGCACAGCAAAACGGTCGGCAGGCGCAACACCATGCAAGGTTTGAATTTCCAGACAACCGTGACCAGGCGAAGTTCTTGTGGTTTTCTGATGTGACATCTTATGTTTTTGAACGGAGGCTTTGCTTACTTATACCCAGATAATAAGCCAAGAACTGGCCGGAATACCACTAAAATTACAGATAAAAGTAGCACCAAATGATCGAAGGTAGAGGATAGTTGTCATGAGTGCATTATATTGCATCAAAACTCTGGAACACTTTACCTTGTACCATCACAGCATCTACATCATTTCATTTGTATAAACAATGTGTTCGCGATCACCTGTAAAACTCACAACAGTAATACATGAATATTATTCCAATTTCTTTGTATTTATGTATATTTTTGCATTGCTATGTATCAATTATATGTATTGTATTTCATTGCTTTTGTATGTACTTACCATCTGTTGATAGCTCAGCAGTACCTACTACTATTAAAAAACGGACCCCTGCAACTGCCTTGACTAGGCTCTGGGGTCTTACCTGTATAATAATAACCAGCCATTATATGTATGATACACAATAAAACTGATTGATTGATTGAGTCAGAAGTCCTCGTAGAACATTTTACCAACCTCCAAACTTCCAGCTCCTCGTAGAACATTTTACCAACCTCCAAACTTCCAGGTAAGCTACATTGCGAAAATAGTGTGATTATCAGATTTACGTGTTTGGTTGTTGTAGCTTGGCATGAATGAATGGTTCTCACTAAGTTCCAACATAGTAGAAACTTTCGGAAGAGCACAGACATATGAGAAAATCTTCTGGTTTCAAATGTTTCATTCTTTAATATACAGAAGGCTCCGTGGCATGCTTTTTTTATTAGCGCGTATTGTACGCTATGTTCCCATAAATAATATATCTACCCTCTCATCCGAAGGGGGAAGAGTGGAAGCGAACCTGTTTAGCGCTTGTAGACAGCTTCGTGAAACCATTGTGGTGTGGTCTCTCTCCGAAGGCGCTCTGGATAGCTTGCTGAGAACACGTCGTAACATTCTGTCATCTCGTTTGGCGAGTGTATATGAGCTATGTACTGATACACTGAGCAGCGAGCACAAGCATGCAAGCAGACCACAAGAGCGGGCTCTCACATCTACTCCGGCGCGGCAGTTCGGCCGCAGTTCTGTAGGTGGTGCTGTCACGACATTTGCGACCGCTTTTAGTGTTGACATAATCGTGGTGCACAAAGGAGCCGAGTTTCCCCTCCTGTCTATTCTTCCTCTGTGATCTTCACCAACTAGCACAGTTTTCCATCTTGCTTAATGTGCTGCTTATTATCATTTTTGAAGGTGGGTTTTACTGCTGGTGTTCTCCTGTCAGTTGGTATGCCAGAGCCTCTGCATATCTAATGAGTAAGGCACATTCTTTCTTCCAAAACTCTTTCGAAATTCACTGAAATATTTTTCTGACCTATTGTCGGGAATAAACTAATGGAGTGTACCAAGCTTTCATGTTTATGTGTACATACATGAAAAGTTTTGGAACTCGGGTTTCTTTGAAAATAGACTTTAGTAATGTATTCTTTTATTTCTGTGAAACCTTCCATGTCCTGTGTACCATTGGGAGAAAGCCGCAATGCTAATAGAATGTGTTAACTTTTAAGTTCAAAAAAATCTTTAACTGCATTACAAAGCTTTCATTAAGTATTCTAGCAAAAATGGTTTAGTAGTAGCAGGTCCTGGCTTTCTTGTTTGGTGTTTAATTTATTTAAGTAATATCTGTATTTGCTAAGCAGGCCAGCATCACGTTTGTGTACAAATCTGTGGTACATTGTTCTTATGTTTTAGTGTTTTGTACAAACATTGGGTAATCCGGGGTTTGTGAATTTTCGTTCTCCTTCTGTCGGATGGAACGTGTACATCAAATGTAGGTATGCTTATTGTAAAGAAAACTGTATGCCTTGTCAGGGTCCCCTGCTACATAAGAGAAGCTCTAGTTTGTGGTTTTCAGTGTACGATAAAGTTCGTTAAGTAAATTTGAGCTCATTTTATGATAGTGTGGCGTTTCATAAAGCATGTGTTATACTGAAATTGAGCCATGTAGCACTGTGGTTGGTAAGACGATGCTAGAGTCAAGTGAATGGGTGTGGAAAAGCCTTCAGCTGCTCATCTCTGCTGAACGTGTCAACATTTACATTGCTCATGATAAGGAATGGACATTGCATGAAATGGGAGTTCGCGCAGTAGCTTTTTTACAAAAGTCAAAAATTTAAACCTGTGAGAGATCGATAAACAGCTGCAGCTATTACAATTTGCACACACAATGAAAGGCATTCGATATGAGGTGTGATAAAGGTCGTTAATAATGTTTTCATTGGGGGTGCCTCTAACCTTCATACTGATTTCGCTGCCCATAATACAGGTCAGAACAGTGCCACTGTGAACAAATCTCACAGACTGTGTTGGGCTGTCTTTTGGAGTCAGCCAAAACCTCGCAAAACACAGAACATCAAGTTTATTCTCAAAGCGATTCGGGAACAGTCTGATGCTGTCTGTTTTATTTTTTGTACTGCAAAAATGATGAAATTTAGTTAACGTTTAGACAACATTTTGAAAATTTATGTGGCTGGTCGTAAACATTCTCCATTTTAAGACATTTAAGGATGCCAGATTTCTCTGACTTAGTTAATAATGCATCTTATCTATATCTCCCCGACAACATCCCATGTCTCCAATTTCCTCACAAAAAGCCTATCCTCTTTGCCTCCAAACCAATTTCCAGCCAACTTCCCGTTCCTTTGCCACTGAGTGATTTTTTACCATGTCAGGTTGAGTTTTTGTTTACAAAGATTATTGCTGAAGTCTTAAAACAAATTCACTAGTTGAGAGCCTGGTTTTCATGAGAACATCGTTGTTTGTTCAATCGCACAAGACTTACAATAATGCTCCCAGCTCCTTCCGTGTGCGGGCCACATTTTCAAGCCTGAACCCATCCTGGGCCCCCCACCGACTTTGCCGAAGGACTGCCTGAGCGTGCGTGGTTCAGCCCAACAGCAGCTCTTTCCAGCTTGATATGTTCTGCGGAGACAAGATATTGCTTTCTGATAATCTAGCATTTTATTAAACATATCAAAGTGGAACTTGAGCAAATGGCAGCCACTATATCCACAACTGTGTAGGAATAACTAGGTGTGCAGTGATTGGGGTTTCAATAGTGTTACTGCATCACACATCCTGCCAGAACTGCCTATATCTTCTTTCCAGGCAGGGCAAGCTTGGGATAATCAGGCTGCCTATCCCTCCAAAAGTACCTCAGATGCAGGACGTGAGGGTGATTCCATGAATACATTATCACAAAGCTAATCTTGTGTATCCCTACGGGTTTGAAAGAAATTTCAGGACGTCTTTTATCTTGGGCTTGCTTCCGGGTTTGAACCTAATTTGTCCTTCCTGACTTAAAAAAAAAAACAATTCCTCTTTTTGAGTTCTCCTAAACTCAAAAAAGAGGAATTTTATGGCTGTGTTTTTATTTCTGAGGCGCAGTATTAATGAAAACTAAAGCACAAAAAAGTGAAGGAGACGTTCTTGGTAGTAGTTGGGACATAACTGTATAGAAACTAAAGTGGATGAAAAGGTAGCTTGCTGCCAGCAGGGAATGCACCTGTGACCGACCTTCCAATTATGCTCCAGTGCTCCACCCATTGAGCTACAGTGGTTGTCCCTCTGTCCACTTTGTGGGGCATACAGGGGGTTTCAAGAAATTTGTCCGGTTTTTTTTTAAATTACAGAAAGGAGGCAATTGCGTGCTACTTGCGGCATTGCCTTCCTGTGGCAGAAGGCATCTTCAGATGCATACAAACAATATTTGCAGCAGTAATCATATAAATCAATATAATTACCTTTTTTACCTGTTGCAATAGCCGGTCAAGTCAAATGAGCGAATTCAAGCCCTTCCTAGGAATAGTTCATAGCCCTTATGAAATTTCGGAAAAGCAGCCACTGGTAATCACCACGGAGCGATGCAGTCTCGCCAATTTACCTGGCGAAATTGAAGCCAACACACCAAACAACGCATCTACCATTAACTTCAACAACACCCTCAATGCGGACACTGTTTTCATGAAGCGTGGATGCTTGGGCAAGTTGGTAGGACATAACTGAATGCAGGAACAGCGCAACCTAGAAGTAGTTACTTCGTAACTACGGAAGCGAAAAAACAAGGACAGAAAAGAGCGCTGACTTTCGACAAAGATTTAATATCGGAGTGGTGTACATATATAGGCGAAAAATGAGAAAAATGGGCATGCGTAGAAGGGTGCAGGAACAACTAGTGCGATACAATGTCAGCAAAAGTCTTGTCTCTTGTTGAATGGGCTGAAAAAACAAATACATATGTAACTTAAAAATGATCGAGATACGCAATCTCCTTTTGCAACAACGCAACCGATGGGCAACTTACACATTTACTGTCAAACTTGTTTATTTGATAAGCTTTAATTATCTCACGCGTGGCCTGCGAGTAGTTCTTGCTTAATACCTCGCAACGCTCAAAAACTGGCACGCAGCTGCAGTCTCGGCAGTGGATTCCGAGGTGTCCTTGAACTACGTTGTGTACAGTGTTATTCTGCTCTCTTAAACGGTCATTAAAGCACCTTCCGGTTTGCCCTATGTATACCATTCCGCACGAAAGCGGAATGAGATATACGACACCAATAACACAAGGTACAAAGCGCGTTCTGTGTTTCACAGTGCATATTCCTTTAATAGCAGCTGGATTATTCACCAGCTTACAAAGCTTTGTAAGCTTTTCTGGTGCAGAAAAAATAACAGTGACACCAGCGCGTTTACCGATTTTTTTCAACCGATGCGACACGTTATGCAGATACGGAACTGCAACATATTTCATGGGAACAGACGCGCTTTGAGGCTGAGATTGCCCTCCTTGATTTTTAATTTGCTTCAAAAGTTTTTCCGCAACAGCAGAAATCGGGGCGCTCGAGTAACCAGCGCTTAAGAGGCGCTCTACCTGTGCTTTAAAACTGCATTGCATCGAGTGCGGGCATGACCTCTTGAGAGCGTTTACCAGGCAACCTTTAATGATACCCCTTTTCACCAATTTTGAACGAGCTGAGTGGAAAGATAAAAGGGGTTTACCACTTCTCGGTGAAAACACACAGCACAAATGATTACTTCTAAGACAGAGTGTTAGGTCTAAGAACCTAATCAAATTTCCAGACGGTAACTCATGCGTAAGTTCAAGAGGATACAAGTGCTTCTTAACCAAATCTAGAAGACTAAGGACAACAACTTCAAAAACAGTATCCAAACAATCAATAAATACAATGAAATCATCAACAAACCTACAGACCTTCACAACGAGAGACAAGTCGAGATTTTTTTGAATGTGGCGATCCTTGTGCGCGAGAAAGATGTCACTCAGGACTGGTGCCAAACAGGAACCTATGCAAACGCCGCTTTTTTGAATAAAATGTTGCTCATTTCAAGATGCAACCGTTGACTTTAGATAAAATGAAAGCAATTCCAGGAAACCATGAACTGGCATACCCGATGCATTCTGGAAATTTATCGACCCAAACGAATCAATGCATTCTTCTAAGCACTGGAGCAGTTCGTTATGTGGAAGTGAATAATATAGATCTTTCACGTCTATTGAGAAAGCCTTCAGTCCTTTGTCATTAGGCCTTAAAAACTTGATAACCGCCTCAGAGTCTTTTACCAGGAAAGAATCGTCAATAGTTAAAAGGTTGAGCTGTTCTTTTAAAAGCAAGGCGACCTGTTTTTGCCAGGTCCCGTTCTCAGAAACTATTAACCTGTAGTGGGCAATCAATCTTATGCGTCTTAGCGGTACGTAAAAGTGTATGTGAGTCGCTTGCTGATGGCTGCTGAACTAGTGGGCGTGCCAGCGATCGCGATCATGCTTTCAGAAGCGAAGTTCATAGTTGATGCTGTTCCCCCTCCCTTGTTTGTTTTTGTTTTTTTTTGCTCTTGCAAGATAGGTGGATTGCTTCTTCTCTGCTTCCGCTACAGGCCTCCCAGGCGGTAGTATCAGAGGTTATCGCATGTGCCTTCCGAGCGGCGGAGATGGGCCGGATTGTTCTATGTCTGCTTCAACTGTGTTCGTCGCACCTGCTCGCCCGATTTTACCTGCCGATAGAACGTACGATGTGCGGCTGTATGTTATTGTTTTGGAATTTATAGAGGACTTGACGGCAACAGCAAGAACCTGTTCAGAGCTTCTATATAATTTCTATCGCAATAATGACGTTCATGCACAATTTAGCTGAGTGTTTGAAAAAGAGCATTGAACAAATGTTGCTTCACAACTGCTGTGTAATGGGGCTACATCTGCTCTGAATGTTCTCACTGCTCTCAACTTGCTCGAAAAGGCCCTTCTGGCTGTTCCAAGCCTTCAACAAAAAGCACTTATGCCTGCTCGCAGGACTGCTGCCAAACCCATGTACTATGTTCTACTCCTGCTAAATAAATATCTAAAACTAACTGCTTGTGAACTACCTTCACAGGCTGAGCAGGCCACAATTATCCTATGAAAGTTTTTACCTTTTGAGTTGAGTGTCGTGTGAAAATGAGAGTTAATAATATTGCACTGCATGATTGCACCTTTCGCATCAGTAGCCAAAAACTGCTTTGTAATTCATGCAACAGGCAGGAACGACCACAGAGCATGCACAACCGACTAAGGCCACTTTTATTACTACGGACAGTAACACATTGGCTTCAAGCTAATACACCAGTCACACTAGAAAATGTAGGGCCATAATCATTTTGGTAGTGAGAAGTGTGCTGTAAAAAGAATGGTCATGGCTAATTAAGTAGTAAAATAGAGGTTTCTGGACAGTCATAACTTGTTATAAGCAGCCTCTAAAATATGCTCTGTTAACAAGCACAATAGATGTGGCCAATGCACGGGCTGGGCTGGGCACCTCCCTCTAAGCTAGCTAGTTTGTTAAAAAGAAATTCTCTCGATTGGTTCCAAGTTAAATAAAGAATCGTGGATGTTTGAAGAAGATGAGCCGAAAAAGTTGCTCATCCTAATCAACCAGTATGGGAAACTTAATTCATTGTTCAAAGCATCACTGCTTCAAAACAGTACCATTTGGCTTCCTGAAAAACACACTGGAGGAAACATTTCGGTGGTACTGAACGCCTGAATTATGAAACCGCCAAGCAAAATAAAAATTTGTTTTCATTTTTCAGCTTTAAATAGCAATCTTTAAATGATTCCACAGTTAAATTATTTTACATTCAACTTTAATGCATACTTTTGCGTATGTCGCAAATTCTTCCTAGTGTCACGCACCAAGAGCCGTGAAGACAAGACAGGAACAGAGGGGCAGAAAGACCCGAGCGTGTATCTTTAAACGAAGCGCTAACACACACTTCTTCTTTGTTCTCTTTTCCCTTTTCGGCCCGCTAGGGCTTGCCGGCTCACAACTCTAGGTGGCATTCTTCCCCCTCCTATTAGAGCATCGACTCGATGCTCATACACAAGGTGAACAGGGCCCATAAGGGAATAAAAAGAAAGGGAGAAACGATACTTATAGTGCACAGGGCATATGCAGGTGCAAAAAAAAAGAAAAATGTCTGTGGTTGGTCATAAGAAAAAAACAACATTAATACAGTTCAAAGTTCGTTCGAGACCCTATGGACAACGAAAAAAAACAAAACAAAATTTTTGCTGCCCTGGCCCAATAAGGCGAGTATTACCGGGTAAAATAACGTTTTAAGCGGACGACATGCACAATCTCTGTTCGTGGTGAGTGGCGCTGGGTTGTTGCCGAGCCTCCGTCTGGAATGACTTCGTAGTTGACCTCGTTCAGCCGCCATAATACTTTGTAGGGTCCGAAGTACATGCTCAGGAGTTTCTCGCCGAGACCTCGCCGTCTAACAGGAGTCCAAACCCACACTTGGTCGCCAGGTTGATAGGTAACTGGTCGATGGTAGATGTTATACCTTCAAGAGTCTTTACATTGCTGCAATCTTATGTGCACGCAAGCTAGTTGGCGTGCTTCCTCTGCACGCTGAATGTAATCCTGGGCATCAGGAGTTAGCAGCTCGTGCTGGTCGATGTCACAAGGAATCATGGCGTCTAGCATGATTTGCACGTCTCGATCGTAAAGGAGGCGGGACGGTGCAAACCTTGTTGTTTCCTGGGTTGCGGTGTTATACGCAAACGTTACGTACGGCAGGATCTCATCCCACGTTTTAGGCTCCACATTCACGTACATAGAAATCATGTCAGCCAGTGTTTTGTTTAGCCTTTCTGTCAAGCTGTTACTCTGAGGGTGGTATGCGGTTGTCTTACGGGGGTTCGTGTAACTGAGCTTGAAGATGTCGTCCAACAGTTTTGCCGTAAACGCTGTCCCTCGGTCAGTGATGATGAGTGACGGGGGGCCGTGACGAAGCACTATGTGGTGCATGAAAAACTGGGCGACTTCAGATGCTGTACCGCGTGGCAGTGGCTTCGTTTCAGCGCAAAGGGTCAAATAATCAGTTGCAACTATGATCCACTTGTTTCCAGAGTGAGACAAAGGAAACGGTCCAAAGAGGTCCATTCCAACTTGGTCAAACGGCGTACGCGGTGGGTCGATGTGTTGTAGGAGGCCTGCAGGCTTCAGAGGTGGTGACTTGGGACGCTAACATTCGCGGCATTCTTGCATGTTGCGTTTGACAGGAGTTTTGGCCAGAAATATAGCTGTCGTACCCGGTCGAGCGTCCGTGAGTATCCCAGATGGCCGGATGTCGGCTCATCGTGGCAGGCTAATAGGATATCATCACGAAGGTCTTCAGGAACGACTAGAAGATAAGATCTGCTGCCGGCACCGGTGTTTTTCTTGTGTAATATGCCGTGTCGTAAACAAAATGATGGCCACGTACGGGAAAGTGGTCGAGGAACAGACGCGGTGCTGCCTTCTAAGTGGTCGATGATGGGCCTTAACTCGGGGTCTGCTCGTTGCTTACTGAGGAGGTCTGCCCCACTGAGAGTCCCCAGGAAGGCACTGTCGTCTTCTACAGCTGTATGGTTAGATTCCAGAGGTGCTCGTGATAGCGTGTCGGCGTCTTCATGCTTTCTATCCGACTTGTATACGATGGTGACAACAAACTCCTGAAGTCGCAGACTCCATCATGCCAAGCACCCAGAGGGGTCTCGGAGGTTAGCCAACCAACATAAAGTGTGGTGATCAGCCACAACATGAAATGGGCGCCCATAGAGATAAGGCCTGAACTTTGTAATCGACCATATTACCACGAGACATTCTTTCTCTGACGTTGAATAGTTGGTTTCGGCACGTGATAAAGTGTGGCTCGCCTGGGCAATCACACGTTCGGTCTCATCTTGTGTTTGCACCAAGATAGCTCCGAGACCAATGTTGCTTGCATCAGTGCGCACCTCTGTGTCAGCGTCCTCATCGAAATGACCGAGCACAGGAGGGGAAGACAATCGATATTGCAGTTCCGCAAAGGCAGTCGCTTGTTCATCAGTCCACAGAAATGGTGTGTCGTTTAGTGTAAGTCTGATGAGTGGCTTCGCAATCTTAGAGAAGTTTTCGATAAAGCGGCGATAGTATGCGCAGAGCCCCAGAAATGGTCGAAGACTTTTCTTGTCTGTCCGAGCTGGAAAAGCAACCACAGTGGCAGTCTTCTCAGGATCGGGCCGAACGCCTGCAGCGCTCACAACGTGACACAGGAACTTCAGTTCTTTGTAGCCGAAATGGGACTTCTCAGGCTTGAGGGTAACTTAGAAGTGTGGCAGCTTCGGCTAGTTGGTATGGCATGACGATAGTTATAGCGCGAGAACAAAACGACGACACAGAGACCTTCTTTCGTGTCCTTCTTGTCTCTGTGTCGTCGTTTTGTTCTCGCGCTATAACTATTGAGGGTAAGGTCAGCGGATCGTACAGCTTAGGAACACTCCGAATGCAATGAAGGTGCTCGTCAAACGTTCTTGAAAAAACAACAACATCATCTAGATAGACGAGGCAACTTTTCCGCTTGAGGTCAGCGAGAACGGTATCCATCATTCGTAGGAATGTGGTCGGAGCGGAACAGAGACCGAATGGGAGCACTCGGAATTCACACCGACCGTCAGGAGTTACAAAAGTTGTTCTTTTGCGGTTACGTTCATCAACTTCAAGTTGCCAGTAACCACTTTTGAGGTCGATTGAGGAAAAGTACTTTGCTCGCCTCAGCCTGTCAAGAGAATCATTCACTTGAGGCAACGGTACACGTCTTTTGTGACGTTATTCAGCTTCCTATAATCCACGCAAAAGCGAAGTGTACCATTGTTCTTCTTTACAAAGACCACTGGCGATGACCAACGGCTGCTTGATGGCTGTATTACACCGTCTTGAAGCATTTCCTTCACTTGCTTTTGTATCACGCGTCGTTCAGTTGGTGAAACTCGGTAAGGCTGTTACCGTATAGGGTACGTGTCGCCGTAGGTGATAATACGGTGTTTGATAATCGATGTCTGACGAATTCTCGATGAACGTGCAAAACAGGCGTGGAATTCTATCAACAGGTTCTTAAGCCTTCATTTGTTTTCATCAGAAAGCGTTGGATTTACGTCGACACACTGGAGAGGTGCTTCGGCATTATCGGTCACCTCGGAAGGAAAACACTCAGTCACATTGGTTACTGGGTAGGCATAGGCGATGACACTACCAGTGAAAAGGTGTCGGCGCTCGTAGCTGAAGTTTGTAACAAGAACCTGGCAGTGGCCAGCCTGGAGGTCTACTAGGCTTCGTGCTACGCAGACACCCTGGGAAAAGAGTAGGGATCGATCGCTCTCCGCCACCATTTGACCGTGTGCTGGTTCTTTACACGCCACTTGAGCCATAACGCTTGAGCGCGGTGGTATCATCACATCATCGTCAATCACACGCAGACATACTCGATCGTGGCTGGGATTATGCTCTGGTGTGGCGCTTTTTGTTGAAAACATGACGAGGCGTTGTCGAATGTCGATGATAGCACCATGCTCCCTCAGGAAGTCCATGCCAATGATCAGGTCTCGAGAACACTGACGGAGAACGCTCAAACTGACAACAAAGGTAGAATCACGAATCTGTATTCGTGCTGTGCAAACGCTGAGTGGCGTGACGATGTGCCTGCCAGCAGTACGAATTGGCCTGAGGTTTCAAGGCATCGTGACTTTCTTCAGGAGAGCAGCCTGTTTCTAACTTATTATAGAAAAATCCGCACCTGTGTCAACTAAAGCACTGACTTTGCGACCGTCGAGCAGCACTGGAATGTTTAATGAAATATTTGCGGAACCAGCTGGTGTCGTCGTCGTGGTATCGTCAGTTTGCGGAAGCGTCGGTAGGAGGCCTTGAGCTTGTCCAGTATGAGCGGCCTCGCCCCTGAAGGTCGCTGTGGTTAGTTTTCCCGGCGTGGACTGGGTGGCCGACCCTGCGCCCCGCTATAATAGGTACGGTGGCTAGGAGAAAATCGCCGTGGTGACGGTGAGCATGACTGGTGCAAGGACGACGAAGTTCCGCGCTGCTGAGCCACATACTCTTGAATTTCAGGAGGCTGCTGACCGAAGCTGGGTGGCGGTGAGTTCATCGAAAATCCGCGTAGTCCAAGTTGTCCGTAAGAACAGTGTCGGTACAGATGCCCAGCTTCCCCACAGTGGAAGCAGAGAGGACGTCTATCTGGCGCACGCCAGACGTCTGATTTCCGCGGAATCAGGTGAGGTGCGCTGTAATATGGCGCCGCTTGGAACGTCTGCAGCATGGCTGGGGCCACAGTGGGATGCGGGATTGCGGGTGTAACAGGTTGCCGCAAAGCTTGAGCATACGACATGCAGGGGAAGTCACTGGGTGGTGGATAATCCCACATGAAAGGAGGTTCTCTTAAGGCATGCTCGGCTTCATCTCGGACTGCGCTGGACAACGAGGAGATAGTGGGCTGCGAGGGCACTGACAGCTTCTGGATTTCTTTGCAGATGACTCAACGTATGAGCTCTCGGAAGAAATCTATTTGGCCACCAAAACCTCCCAAGTAGTCCGTAGTTGAAGCATTGACGTGCCGTTCGTATGACTTGGCCCAATGCCTAAGAGTGCTTTTGATGGTGACGGCTTCTCTGAGGAATTCGGACACAGTCTTGGGAGGACTGTGCACAAGCCCACCGAAAAGCTGTTCTTTCACCCCGCGCATGAGGTACAGTACCTTCTTTTCTTCTGGCATGCCAGGGTCAGCTCGGTGGAAAAGACGCGTCATGTCCTCGACATACATCGCAACC
Organism: Rhipicephalus annulatus; assembly: GCA_013436015.1. Classification (NCBI taxonomy): domain Eukaryota; kingdom Metazoa; phylum Arthropoda; class Arachnida; order Ixodida; family Ixodidae; genus Rhipicephalus; species Rhipicephalus annulatus. The sequence goes on along the minus strand of WOVY01010365.1, from coordinate 174,625 downwards.
CCTTCATTCGGCAGTTGTATGCGGGACTGCAGTTCGCGCTCAGCTCTCTCCCGTCGGTCAGGGCTGGCAAATGTCCCAAGAAGTCGGCATTCGAAGTCTTCCCACGATGTAAGAATACCTGCCCGGTTCTCATATCATACACAAGCGCCATTTAAAAAACTGAAGTAGACGTGCCGCAGCTTGTCTGCGTCGTCCCACTGGTTGTGCACGGCAACGAACTCGTAATGAATGAGCCAATCTTCGACATTCTCAAGTGCAGTGCCATGAAAGGGATTTGGCGTTCACGGTGTAAGGTGCAATGAAGCGGCGTTGTGCCGTTCATACCGTTTGGGTTGGTGTCAGTAGGGCTGGTCAGAGCTGCCATGTTGTTTACGAGCAGTCCAAACTCAGGGGACTGTCCTCGAATTCTTCTGCTGGCGCGGTGCACAGGAGTGACCATGGGTACGACGCTTGAGTTCTTGCTATGTGGAGGGGTTCGGTGCATAGATTATTTAGCACGTCCACCAGTTTGTCACGCACCAAGAGCCGTGAAGACAAGACAGGAACAGCGGGGCAGAAAGACACGAGCGTGTATCTTTAAACGAAGCGCTAACACACACTTTTTCTTTGTTCTCTTCCCTTTTCGGCCCGCTAGAGCTTGCGGGCTCACCACTCGAGGTGGGAATATGCTACAGAAACGAGGTCCTTGCAAAATGAAAATTGGTTTTAATTTTTCAGCTTTAACTAGCAATCTTTAAATGATTCTGCAGTTAAATTATCTGAAATTCAACTTTAATGCATACTTTTGCATATGTCGCAAATTCTTCATATTGTGAGGAACCGGTTTATTCAGCCAGGCTCGAGCTAAATCCCACTGGTGATGATATTTACAGGTGATGAAGATGTACAGGTGATGATGACATCTAAAGAGAATGAAGAGTCATTCGCTTGTCGCGCTCACACTAATTCCCCCGCGCGGTGAAAGCGGCTGCCTGGTCACTTGACAGTATTATGAAATGCGTCGCGCATAAGGCTTTAAACGAGATACATGCACTATCTCTGTTCCTCGGCAATGATGATCAGGATTAGCACTGAGAGGAGAAACGCGGTAATTGACAGGAGATGTCTGTTCGACCACCGTGTACAGCCCAATGAAGCGACTGATGAATTTGTCGCATAAGCCGGGGACGCGTAGTGGAGTCCATAAGAACTTCGTCACCAGGAAAAAAATTCGCAACACGGCGAGACGAGTTGTAGCGAGATTTTCGAGTGTCTTGAGAGAGGCAGGTGTTAACACGGGCCTGGCGACCACAGTGTGCGAGACGAGATAAAAATTCTTCAGAGAAAGGAGCCGTCGAGGGTGCAGGGACCGAAAGGAAAGAAACATCCAGAGCGAAACTCGGCGAGCGACCATAGACGAGAAAAAAAATGGAGAAAAGCCGGTAGTGCGTTGAGCAGCCGTATTATAGGCGAATGTCACGAAGCGTAGAATCGCATCCCAGTTCGTGTGGTTGGGATGAATGTACATGGCAATCATGTCCGATAAGGTCTGATGAAACCGTTCAGTCAATCCGTTGGTCTGCAGGTGGTAGCTAAAAGTGGTCTTGTGAACAGTGTTCGAGGCATGCAAAACTTGCTCGACAATGGAAGAGAGAAAGACTGCCACGATCACTCAGGAGAATGCATAGAGCTCCATGACGCAAAAAGATGTGGCGAAGAAAGAAATCCGCGACCTCAGTGGCAGTCCCACATGGTATAGAAGCTGTTTCTGCGTAGCGGGTAAGGTGGTCGATGGCCGTGACAATCCAGCGATTCCCATTGGATGATATAGGAAGAGGGCCATAGAAGTCGATTCTAACGACTTCAAAAGGAGAGGCGGGACAAGGAAGAGGTTGCATTAATCCAGCCGGAGCAGTTGTCCGTTGTTTTCGCCGTTGGCAATGGACACATGAGGCAACATACTTAGCGACGGCTGAAAAGAGGCCAGGCCAAAAACAACGACTCCGTATTTTGTCGTAAGTCTTGTGATAGCCTAGATGAGCGGCGGTTGGATCATCATGAAAGGCTTCAGAACTTCGCGTTGCAAAGAACTTGGGATGACGGGTACCCACTTGTTGCCATTGATGTGGTAAATGTAGCGGTATAAGGCACCATCGACAAGCTTAAATTGTTTAAGTTCTTGACGGAGTCTGGCGTTTGGAGGAGTAGTAGAGCCGGTCAAGTGGTCAACAATGGTGCGGCAGTATAAGCCGACACGTTGCTGTGAAACAAGAACGGATATGGTGGCAGGTGATGAACTTAGCGCTGCGATTGGAGAGGTGCTGTCGTTTTGGAGTATCGATGGTGAGTGGCTTCCGCTGGGCAAAGGACAGCGCGATAGAGCATCAGTATCTTGATGCTTCTTCCCAGATCTGTAGGCGACATCGAAATCATACTCCTGCAAGGGAAGCGCCCAGTGACTGAAGTGACCTGATAAGTTTTTCAGCGATGAAAGCCAGCATAGGGAGCTATGGTCGGTCAGGACGGTAAAATGACGGCCGTGAAGATATGGTCGAAATCTTTGCACTGCCAAACAACAGCAAGGCTGTCCTGCTCGGTTATAGTGTAGTTCTTTTCTAGAGCGGTAAGAGCGCGACTTGCGTAAGCAACGACGCGTTCACGTGTGTTTTTGTCACATTGCAAGAGTACCGCACCTAGACAATCACTACTTGCGTGAGTGTGAAGGATGGTGGGTGCGGTGGAATCGAGGTGGCACAGTACCGGATTTGACGTGAGGGCTTGCTTTAATGCCGTGAAAGCGCTTTCGCAGTCTTCGGACCAAATGAAGGGGACGTTCCTTGCGAGGAGCTGATGGAGCGGCGACACAAGTTCCGCGAAGCCACGTATGAAGCACCGGAAGTCAGAAGATAACCAAGAAAGCTGTGCAGGTTCTTTTGACGTAGTGGACGAGGAAAATCGAGGACGGTGGCAAGCTTCTCGGGGTCCGACCGAATTCTTTCTTGGCTGATGAGGTGGCCGAGAACCTTGATTGTCTTGCTAGCAAAGGTACATTTCTTGGTGTTAAGCTGTAGACCGGCTTTTGCAAGGCATGGGAGGACTTCGTCAAGACATTGTAGATGCTGCGAGAACGTGGATGAAAACACTACCATGTCATCGAGATAGCACAGACATGTTTTTCATTTCAAACCATGCAATACGCCATCTATCTTACGTTCGAAAGTGGCGGGCGCATTACAGAGTCCAAAAGGCATCACATTGAACTCGTACAACCCATCTGGCGTTGAAAAGACGGTCTTCTTTTTATCAGACTCTGACATTGGTGTCTGCCAGTAGCCTGACCTAAGGTCGAGGCTAGAAAAATACTCTGCGCCCTGTAATGAATCCAGTACATCATCAATCAGAGGGAGAGGATATACATCCTTGCGCATTATTTTGTTTAGCGCGCGGTAATCGATGCAGAAACGCACTGTCCCATCTTTCTTTTGAACGAGAACAACTGGGGATGACCAGGAACCCGAGGAAGGACGTATGATGTTGCGTCATAGCATATCTGAGACGTTTTCCTCGATGATCTTGCATTCTGCCCGAGAGACGCGATATGGGCGCCAATGTACAATACGAGAGTCGTCAGTCTGGATGCTGTGAGTAGCGGTGGTAGTCATGCTGAGGGCGGGCGAGTTCTGTGTCCATTCAACAGGGCGAGCAAATCTTCAGTTTGATCAGGTGTTAAGTCAGTGCTTATGGTTGCCGAGACAGGTGTGAGAGAGGCATCGACAGTGATTGTGACTTTGGGAGATCTTTGTGGTTGTTGTTCGGAAGAGTAACAATCGCAACAAGCTCACTGTCGACCGCGCAAGATACTCTTGAGCCACTGGGGAGCAGTACACACTCGGGCGTTCGATTTATGGCGGTTAGGTAGGTAGACCCATCGAAGAAGCGAATAAGTCCTGGTGTGATCGCAATGCCCCTACGTAGGGTATGGCCGTAAGGGAGAATCGGCACATCACCATTCACAATGTCGGTGCAATTAACACTTCTAATTTCTTCGGTGTATGGCCGAAGTACATAATCTGACATGGTGACAAAGCGGATGCGTCCATCGTATTCAAGCGGAGAAGAGTCGGTGGCATTTAGATGCAGGAGGCGCTGGTGACAAGACATGAAAGCGGACGTAGAAGACAAAAAATCCCACCCCAGAATGAGAGCGTGGGTGCACTCACGAAATACCGCGAAAGCGATATAATGACAAATGCCGTCGATGCAGACACAAATGGTACACTGTGCAAGTGAACGAATGAGAGCGTTGGTCGCCGCACGGAGAGGTGGGCCGCCATAAGGCGTGGTGACTTTTCGAAGGTGGGAACAAAAATCAGCACGAATAAACGAAACGGCAGCGCCAATGTCTACAAGAGCCTTGACGCGTACACCTTCTACAAACTCTAGTATCAGATTCGATGGCTGTTCTGGAGGAATTATTAGCTGTCCGGTGGATGCAGTTTCCCCTCCTAAAACTGCATTTGGGAGTTTTCCGCGTGGGCGTTCGTGGAATGGGAGGCGGGCCACAGAGGCGACACTGAACGGCGACCTGCAGCGAAACGTACGGGAATTCCCAGGCATGTCAGTATGGTAGGTAGGAGAAGGTAAACGGTAATAGGACGATCGGTAGGGTGGTCATAGGTAGGTAGTTCATGGTCGGACGGAAGCTTCGATGTTCTTCAGGAGGGTAGCCACGTTGCTCGTCTTGTTGGCGCCTCCCACAATACTGAGCGATATGTCCTCGATAGCCTCAGTAGTAACAGATTGCTCTTGGTGGGCGCTGAGGTGCGTAGTAAGGCGGTACACGCACTGGAGGTGACAACGAAGCCACAGGCGTATGGTCTGCTGGTGTAGGCACAGGAATGGTGGGTGCGGCAGAGAGCACGGCAACTTCGACGTACGTGCGCGTATGGCGCACGCAGGGACCGTTAGAACACGTCGGATGTGATGCGGACGCGATCTCTTGTTTAATCAGGTCTCGCAAGCTATCTTTTTCAGAAAGGAGAGTAACTTCCGCAGCGCAGGAAGAGCAGCGCCCGTGAAGCTCTGCACGAACGATGTCGCGAATAAGCGCACGCAAGTCGAGGGGTGCAGGCAAATGAATGTCGGTGTCATCGTAGCAGAGGCGAAGAGACTGAAGCTCGTCAAGTCGCTGACAGATGGTTATCATGACCTGGGTGGTCGCAAGATTTTGCGTGGTGAGGGCGTTAAATGTGACCATGTTAATGCCTTTAATAATGTGGCGTATTTGGTCGTTTTGAGACATCCCGGTGCTAACGCGCTTGCATAGTGCAAGGACATCCTCAATATAAGAGGTGTAAGATTCACCCGGCAGCTGCATGCGTTCAGCGAGCTTCTTCTTTGCTGCCTTAGTGCGAACTGTAGGGGCACCAAATATTTGACCAATTTGCTACACGAAAGTGTCCCAGTCGGGAAGATCCAGGTGGTGGTTCCAGAACCAAGTTTTGACAACATCGGACAAGTAAAATGGGACGCTGCGCAACTTCTGTGGATTGTCCCACCTGTTCAAACCGCTGGCAAGGTCGTAGTTCTTGATCCAGTCTTCGACATCATCGTCTCGGAGACCGGAAAACACAGGTGGATTACGCAGACGAATGTTGTTGGGCAGAGCGAGTGGCGGTGGCTGCAGTAGGACGGCGACATTGGATGGGTCTGGGTTTTCTTGGGCCGCCATGGCTGAGGGTTGTATGCCACGACCCGAGCGGAGCTCCAGCGAGAACGGGCGAGAGGTCATGAGGGAACGAAAAGCACCCTCCACCACTTGCAAGGAACTGGTTTATTCAGCCAGGCTCGAGCTAAATCACACTGGGGATGATTTTACAGATGATGAAGATGTACAGGTGATGATGATATCTAAAGAGAATGAAGAGTCATTCGCTTGTCGCGCTCTCAATCGGCTACAGAAACTAGGACCTTTGCAAAATGAAAATTGGTTTTCATTTTCAGCTTTAAGTAGCAACCTCTAAATGATGCCCCGCCGTGGTGGTCTAGTGGCTAAGGTACTCGGCTGCTGACCTGCAGGTTGCGGGATCGAACCGAGGCTGCGACGGCTGCATTTCTGATGGAGGCGGAAATGTTGTAGGCCGGTGTGCTCAGATTTGAGTGTATGTTAAAGAACCCCAGGTGGTCGAAATTGCTGGAGCACTCCACTATGGCATCTCTCATAATCTTAGGGTGGTTTTGGCACGTTGAACTCCACTTATCAATCAACCTTTAAATGATTCCGCAGTAGATTTATCTGAAATTCAACTTTAAGCCATATTTTTGCATATGTCGCAAATTCTTCATATGATACAGGAATGAGGACCTTGCAAAATAAAAATTGGTTGTCAATTTTCAGCTTCAAGTAGCAACCTTTAAATGATTCTGCAGTTCAAGTATCTGAAATTCAACTTTGATGCATACTTTTGTGTATGTCGCAAATTCTTCAAAAGCTACAGAAACTAGAACCTTCGAAAATGAAAATTGGTTTCATTTTTCAGCTTTAAGTAGCAATTTTGAATGATTTCGCAGTTAAATTATGTGAAATGCATACTTTTGCGTATGTCGCAAATTCTTCTTATGCTACAAAAACGAAGACCTCGCAACAAAAAACGTTCTTCACAACTACGTAACATGTTGTGTGCCACCTCTTTAGTGCGCACACATGAAATAAACAAAATTATTGAAGATAGAACTTGAGTTACCCAGGCGAGAAAAAAATGAAAAGGAGAATTGTTGCATGCAGTTCGCACTCTCCTCCATGAGCTCGAAAACAATTGGTTATAGTAAAAGTACCTTGGACGAGACTGTGCTAGATTTTTATGCTGAAAGCTACATGACCCGTGAGTACCTGGCAGCCTGCAATAAAGGTGGCGCACATTTCGTGACTTGCTTGCTCAAAGTTTTTCTGTATGTCGCGAATTCACGACATATGGCAATGAATGGTTCAAGGGCCTTCAAATGACCTCAGACATTTTTTTTCCTGAAATTTCTGGTGAACATTGTTTTCGTCATGTTCACCTACGCCACATGTGGCAATGCTACAAGCCACACCACAAGTTCTAAGAAACCATCCTTTCTCCTAATGATAATGTGTAGAGCACAAAAGCGAAATCGTCGTATGGTGGCACAGTACGTTCTGAGTGTGCATATGCGGTAGTGAGGAAGACGACACCAGCAGCTTGTGAAGCGCAGCCTCGAGAGTGAGAGACCCATGCCTTCAACGGTGCTCAATGGTCTTGTTGGAGGCCAACCAGCGTTTGTGGCAAAGCAGGAGTCCAGCTGGGTGACTGGCTCAGGGACGAGGTGATGCGTGGTTGTTCCGGCTGCTGATCCTGACCAACCAACCAACAAGGCCCACCGATGTTCCAGCTGGATGACTAGCCCATGGAGCAGACGAGGTCCACTGTTTGCGCCGCCGTCCACAGTGGTGGATTGAGTCCTCGCGACGGGACAAAAGGGAAGTCCATCGACGTTCCTGCTGGGCGACTGGCGCAAGGAGCCGGCGAGGGGCTGGCACGACGTCAGGGTGTTGCCAGGACAATACGAAGTGGCTGGGTGCTGCTGTTGCTGCTGTTGCAGAGGACCGGATCAAGGAAAGACCGACCCACGTCGAACACAGTGAGCAAGCCAGGTGGCGCACTATGCTCAAACGACCGGCATCCGCGTCACTGACAGAGTGGGAAAGCTTTGCTTGAAGACAAATGCCTCAATAGCTTGTGTGCACTATGTTAATGCATGTTTGTTCATGTGTGGTATGAAAGGTTAATGTTATTGTCAACGTGTAGTTTTGCACTTGTGTACTGTTAGGCCCTTTCTGGAGCGTTCTTGCTCCAATAACATTGCACTCTTCTCCAGCTATCCCGAGTGGCATGTGCGACGTCAGCCTGTTGGCTCTTTGAAACTTTTGGCGAGCAGCTGCCAGTGCTAAAGTGGATGTTCTCTGGCCTAGTGTTTGTCACTGAATGTGTATACAATGTTGGCGATTATTTGAAGGGCCACTCACCAGGCCCCATACCGAATTTTAGTTAGACAGTGGAAGTTGTTGAGTGTCCAATGAGAAACATTTTGCCACAAAATTTTTTCGAATCGGTTCATCACGAGCGGAGAAAAAAGGTTTCTCGAAGCGGCGTGAAAGGAGGATAGGAGGAGGCGAGCCCGAAACCCTTGCCGCTCTTCCGCGTAGCCTTCGCAAGCCAAATCTCTTCCCCACCCTCTCCAGCATCCCACCATGAGATGACGTGCGCATGATGTGCCCAAACAAGTCCAATCCCCGAGCACGCGAGCAGCGTTGCTTTGTTGACCAGCGTTATTTTGTGGTCTTCTGCCTGTTTCTGGGGGTTGTTTGAAAACGCTGGCTTAAATGCAATAGAGCAGATGAACACAATGAGTGCGCGAACGCGTAGGAGCGTTCCACGGTGGTCATCTGCTTAGTGCGATGAACGCGGGGACGCGAACGCACGCGAAACGCTGGCACATTAGGCCCGCATTTCGTAGGATTTCACGGGGAAAAAATTAAATAAAAATGCTAACAATTTTTTATTGTATCTCATTATTTAATTAAGTTTTATTATTCTCTTAAAGCAAGAAATACATAAACTATGCATGTTGTGGTAATTAATTTTTGCCATTACACGTAGTATACTGTTGATAAAGTCAGAGCAGGCTCATCTACGTAGAGGACCAATGTCATTGCATTGCCTTGTGCGTAGGGCCATTCCTACGCCCACGTCATGCCCTCATTCTCTACACGTGCGCCGGCAGAGGGGAGAGGGAGCAGCTTTGATCTTGAAATTTGACCCATTTCGGCGGCGCGTAGCGTTGCAAATTTTGACAGACGTGATCATGAATGCCTCGTCTACGCATTGCGTTTGTCAAACCTGGTGAGTGGCTCTTTAAAGGCATCCGCACAACACAGCGTCTATTGCCAACCTAATTTGCTAGACCACGGGTCGGCACGGCAACAGCGGCAAGCCAACAAGCACGGATTTGATGGAGCCACAGGAACCGGAAGAGGATACTGTTTTGAAGATGACGCACGTCAATTTGTTCTGAGAAGGCACTCGATGAGGAGGGAAAGTGGCTTTGGGAGAGACCAGCCGAGGAATGGAAGGTAGCAAAGGAAGCAGCGAAACGAGGTGTCACCGAGTTTTGATCAGTGTGTGATTCGACTATTACGGCACCATTTCGAAGAACTCTCACTGCTACGTGTTCGTTGTAGACTCGAGCGCAACTGTCACATCAAAGCTGAATTTCAACTTCTAGGTGGTTTAGGGGCCCCAAAGGAAAAAATGAGGGACTGGTCAGGGTAAGAATGGTGGCACAACTAGTACAAAAGGCTCGAAAGAAATTTATCAACATTTTCACTACTGCCATGGTATTTTTCTTGGTGTGAAACATGGGTAACTTGTTCTACTATACTATTTTTAAAGGGCTACTGACACAAACATTTTTAGTTGACACTTTTTTTTTCATCAAGTGAGAGACCAAGTCCTAAAAAGCCTAGAAAATGTGCACCCTGAAAAAGTAATTGAAAAGCATTTTTGAAAGCTAGTTTTGTGTACCCTGGTGTTGCAACAAGGTATGGGCCTCTCGTCGCGTACCCATGCACAATATTGTGACGCTTCCACGGCCGTCCAGCATCGTGTCTCTGTTGGGAACGCAAATGTGGCCTCCTTGGATGTTTTAGGGATGCTCAAGTGGTCATTTAAAAGTTTTGGTGCGTAACGTCTTCACAACTAGCCAGACTGCTGCATGAAGTCACCAGAATTCGTACTGCAGCTTGACAGCAAGCTAGTGTCAGTGTAGGTAGCTACACCACAGAAAAGTTGATTTTGATATCAAAATAAGTTAACTCGCCAACATTTGCAAGCCTCACACTTGCTCAGAGTCACCTCTGTGCACAGGGTTATGATGCAGTGTGAACACATTTCTGAAAAATGGTGTCAGTGCCCCTTCAAGGTACACCAGGTTGATTTCACGTCGTTCTGTGGCACTGTCTGTGCTCTTGAATTGATAAAAAACGAAATTGTGTGGCCCAGATGATGGCCTAAGTATGTTTTTCAAGCGTTCTGTAGAAGTTCTTGACAGATTTTTTTTTATACTGTTGAGAGCCTCATAATTATTTATCTACTTTATTTAATAATTTGCAGAATACAGTGAGCCCTCACATGTCGCGGAAATGGGAATAATGCATGCAACATAAAAGCATAGCAATATATTGTCTCAAAAACCAAAAGACTGCAGAAGAAAAAAAAAAAAAATCTTATTGTGTGAATGGTTTCACCTGCATGTGAGTAGTTTACCATAAAGAACTTTGCATCAGCAACGTGAGATTTCTAGTACTTTCTGAAAACTGTGCTGTGCTGCAGTAATTGAATCAAGCATATCCCATTTCCTTACTACACGAGGGAAAAGCTGAAAGCATTGTTAATGCACAAGTATTCTTTGAACGTTAGATCATGTTTTTGGAGTACTTTTCCTTTTTACTTTAGAATTGCAAACGCTGAACCATTAGTCTTAAAGGGGCCATTCAACAATTGATAAAAAAACTTCAATCGAATTTTGCTGTATTGCGGAAGGTAGATAGCTCAAATAAAAGTGATGTAAGAGTGGTAGCGTATTGAGCTTCCATTTGAGAAAAAAAACTTGTTTATTGCCTTTACAGTCACCTGTCAGCGCCAAATGAAGCCTGAACAGCAGGAAGCCTTCGCTATGGTATAGTGCTTGCCGTCCGATCATCACCACGGGCTCGCGCATGTCTTGTTTGGCAGCTCTGCGCATATATGCGTGCCTTTCCATGCTGATAAATAGATAGCACGCACTATACCATCGCGAAGGCTTGTCGCTGTTCGGGTCTCATTAGAAGCTGATAGTACATGCATAGTCCTCTTGCGCTCAGATGGTATTGCCATGCGCTAGCGGTGGTAGAGGCTGAGAAGAAAGAAGGTGGTGGCTGCGGTAGTTGCAAGTAAACAGCCATTTACCCTATGTCGACCCCTTTGTCTTTTCCTCTTGTGACATTATTGAAACCGCTGATTATTTGTACCGAGTCATTGTGTGAAGGAAGACACCATGAAAGGAGTATGGAAATAGTAGTTTACTTTTCTTTCTACTTATGCTCATCACAACTGTTTTCTCTGAATTTACAACCATCTGCAAGTCTCGGCACCAATCGCAGACAAAACAGCACTTGTGTTTGCATCCCAATGAAGCCAGGATGTCATGAACTGTAACAGTGTAGCTTTTGTGGGGCAAGTTGGCTTAACTGAGGGTGCGATATCTTCGGCTGTTCCAGAAATGCCACTTGTAGCTCGTTTCAAGCCAAGCACGCAATGTAATGAAGGCAATATTCAGTAATAAATCAGACTGGTCAGTAGAAAAAAAAAAACAGGCTTGTTTTTACCTTTTGCCTAGGCATAAGAAAGAATTTTGTGAATTTTTGGCGTGGATGCATGAGCGTTGTCCAAGTATGACAACAGCTGCCCCAACCTGTTGAGCCCTGTGGTGTAGTATAGTGAAGTGGTGGTGTCGGTGAAGTGTGGTGGCACCGTGGTGTTATGTACAACGTGCTCGGAGGCGACGGCAGCGGTGCTTCTCAATTTAGCGGCGGAAAGATGATGACGACGTTGGCGCGAAACGTCACGCATGAAATTGGGCCCGCCAAAAGAAAGAGGAAGTTTGCGCGAAAGGTTGAGCTGCAGCCAATGCCCGAGGGGGAAGAAGAGGAAGACGAGTCGGGGGTAGAACGAGATCGAGCTGGCTGGAGTGCAGATCCTGGGTGTCGCGCGACAGTGGTGTCGGGTTCTGAACCCGACCGCGTGAAGTCAGGCAAGGCCAGGACGCTCCAGCTGCCCACGGTGTACTCGGAGGTACGCGGCCTTCCAGAGTTCCGGCCGGGACTGTTCAAGGTCACGTCCCAGTTGTCTAGGCTTCGACTCCGATTCCGAACCGCCCGTGGAGGGTGGAACCTTCTGTGGGGTGATCAGCTCTTCGACACGAGCCAGCATCGGCAAGTGGCCGCAGTTCTCGCTAAGGCAAGGGCTACTTCGTCTTCCGCCAAGCGTCGCCGGTCTGGTCAGCGCGTAACTCCAGCTGCTGAGACATCGCCAACGTCCGCCGCCTCAACCCATCAAGCCACCGCCATCATCAACGCCACCGGTGACTGTTGATTTTTATAAACATTCTAGCTGGACAACTATTAGGACAAGTTTCAGTTTGTCTGCTTAGACTCGGTGTCTGTACATCGCAACTTCATCTCTTTTTTTTTGTTAATTAGGCTTAAAGTTTCTACTTTTCTTTTCACACCTTAAACGGCTTCGTAATTTCTAAGCTCCGAGGCTTTCCCTCTGAGCAACAATTTATTAAACTGTAAACCTGCATCACAAGCCCCAAGACAGAATTTGGCTGATGTCCATGCACGAAGGCACTGTTGTATGTCACACCATTATTCTGCCACCTCAGCTGATTTAAAAAGTGCAACATTGTATTAAGACGAAGCCTGAGATGCCTCATCAAATGTGGGAACTCTGCAAAAGATCAAGCCACTAATAATTGCTAATATTTGTGAAACATCATTGTGAGCTCATGACACGCCATCATAATTTTGGTTAATGGTGCGTGCCCGATCATAAAGGCAAAATGAGATGTGGTGCATAAATCCCGCAATGTTGCCCATCCTGAAGGCACTGTGCAGATCTAGATCAATCTGGAAGTCTGGGCAAGTCCGGATGGGCAATATTTTGGTAAGCTTAAAAGGTGGCCTCAAGCTCAAGGTATATCGTTTCACTGAGTGAGCTCCACAATTTTGTAAACCCATGGTGAGGAGGCACGATCAGTGCGTCAACTGAGCTCAAAAGAAATATATAGCATAACATCTTCACGTTGTCTTTGGCAAATGCCTTGCTTACACCGTCAAATAATACTCTAGACATGTTTTCCAGATATCTGGGGCTTGATGTTTTCAGAGCTTTTTTCGTTTTTTTTTAAATGCGAAGCATTTCTTAGCGAACTTGAGCGTATCTATCTAGCCGCCTACGACTTTCAGCTCGCCTGGCTGTTTTGATAGTGGTATCGATTCCAAAATTTGTGTGGCATAACATGACTGCATGACGAGCATAAGTGACTAGTCATAACGCGAAAATCATGACATGTATGTCATGAATGTCATAATTTACTTTTCATGGCCTTGCTGCCCTTGCGGTGGTTTCGTTCACATGACATGTTACAAAACTGGTGTGGTATGACATGACTGCATGACGAACACAAGTGACAGACCTTAACATCAGTCAGATTCAGTGTAACATGATATTTTTGTCAGCTATTCTTCACTCTGTTGCTTCTTTGTTCATGAAGGTCTGGATGCCGCGAAAGCTGTTTTTTATTTTTATTTTTTTGATGTACAAACTGTGTACAAGGGTGTTGGGTCCTCTGTCAGGCTATATGCCTTTAGCCCCAACATCCTTTTGTTTCTTGTGTCTTGTACAAGAAAACAATAAAACAAATTTTGAAAATTGAATTGAAAATTGAAAAAACATGGAAATCATGACATGCGTGTCATGAAAGTCATGTCTACATGCCATGCTCATGGTGCACTCGTGGCCGTTTCGCTAGCTTCACGTATACCAATTTGGTATTACGGGACTTGAATAGATGATGAAGGTATGTGATTGGTGCAAACATGATAATCATGAGATGCGTGTCATGTAACAACATGACCACATGCCACGCTCATGTTGTGCTCGCCGCGGTTTCGCTACCAAATTTGGCATTATGGCACTTGAATGAATGACGAAAGCATTTGACTGGTTCAAACAATATAATCATGAGATGCGTGTTATTTAACAACATGAATACATGCTATGCTTATGATGCGCTCACGGCCGATTCGCTAGCTTAACATGTACCGAATTCGGTATTACGTGATGCGAACATCCGACATAAGTAAGTGACACGTCCAAACATGATAATCATGAAATTCGTGTCACGTAACAACATGACTACATGCCACGCTTTGCTAGCTACAGGCTGCTTTCCTAGCTTCACATATAACCGGTTTGATAACCGTCACATATAACCGGTTTGATAACCGTCACGTGAATGGATGACGAAGGTATGTGACTGGTACAAACATGATAATCATAAGATGTGTGTCCTGTAAGAACATGGCCACGTGCCACACTCATGACGCCAATACATTTTGATGAGACCTGGTGAGTGTGCGGTCCGGCGTTTGTTTAGTCGCGTTACGCCGGCAATGCCACATTAGGCACAGCCTTATACTCGCAGGCTTAAGCCGCGCTGTGTTGCCTTGACGCATGCGTGTTAGAGCGCACCCGGCGTCCCTCTGTCACAAAGAGCAGCAGACGCGGTGCTCTGGGTAACGTCGTCGGTGCAAAATGTAGCATGTTGCGTTTTGCTACATTTCGCGCCCGTTGTGTCTGGCGTTGGAGTAAAAAGTGCTCGCACTTTGCTGGCGTAGCGTCGCTGGGCTTAGCGTGCGCGCACGTAAACGTTACGTTTGTGTATATTGGCCCCTACATGATGCACTCGCCACCGTTTCGCTAGTTTCGCGTATACTAAATTTGGTATTAGGGGATGTGAACAGACGACGAAGGTAGGTGACTGGTGGAAACATGATAATCATGACGCGCGTGTCATATAAGAACATTAGAACATACCATGCTCATTTTATTTATTTATTTTATTTATTTCCAGGTACTGTAGGCCGATTGGGCCGTTACAGGGGTGGGGTAGAAAACTGACATAACAACCGTCATGTCATGCGTAAAAAAGAAATGCATAGCCGATACAAAAGGAATATATCACTGTACTACGTTCTACGACTTACATGCTACGTCACATACATCACAAAATACACTTCCCAATATTACATCCTACAACGTACATGAGACAAGTTACAGCAAATAGATTCATAGTCAAAAGATGACAAGCACACACACCAAAAATAGAAATCACCGTTTACGAAGATTCACTTAGAAAATATTTCGTAACATTATTTTCAAAATGTTTTGCTGTTTGAGAATCACTATAGCATCATGATGCGCTCGCGGCTGTTTCGCCAGCTCCACATACACCAAATTTGATATCAGATCACGTGAATAGATGACAAAGCTGAATTACACGTCTGAACATGATAATTATGACATGTAAGTCATGTACGGCATTATTTACTTCCGCCTCGTATCGTTCTGCTGATTTTAAAGTATCATATCAACCTTCTTCATTTGTGCTTCACATATCATCGATTCCTACTTTACGTGGGATCTGCCAATTTTTTTTTCTTGTAATTTGGAGGACATTATTCAGAGTTTATTTATTGGTGGGAATTCTGTGCTTATGGGTTTTTTTTTTTGCCAATGCTGATTTTCTGACATTTGGAGTTTAGTTTTACATTATTCTTAATACTGCAATGTCTTGCATGAAATGTCTATCAACAAAAACAGATCAGACACAGCATATTTCAGTTACCAAAAAGGTCTGGATGTACGAACACGTGGCACCGCCGCGGTGGTCTAGTGGCTAAGGTACTCGGCTGCTGACCCGCAGGGCGCGGGTTCGAATCCCGGCTGCGGCGGCTGCATTTCCGATGGAGGCGAAATGTTGTAGGCCCGTGTGCTCAGATTTGGGTGCATGTTAAAGAACCCCAGGTGGTCTAAATTTCCGGAGCCCTCCACTACGGCGTCTCTCATAATCATAGAGTGGTTTTGGTACGTTAAACCCCACATATCAATCAATCAATGTACGAACACGTGTACAAACAAGCACAAATGCTGCAATACAAAACACATACGATTGTGCTCATTACAACCTCGATGTTAGTTGTAGCAGATGTTAGCATACCTCATGTGGTCTGTAAGTTCAGTGCTGCCAGGGAACTGTATATCGAGATGTCGCCTGCGGCTCCCTAGGGCCCTGCATATGTTGATGTCTCTTGCTCCGAGCATAAGAAACCCTTTATTTAGTGATTTTATTTTCATTTATTAGGTGCTTATATTGCCATTACCAGACCGTACCGCAGGGGAGTATATGCATCTTAAATGAACAGTCATTTAATATTCATTTCACAAAGCGTGGTGGAAACCTTTATTACATTGTGTGTCAATAATATCTGACGAAAGAGCATTCCACTTGCTCGTGGTTCTACAAAAGAATTAATAGCAAAATGTGTCGCCTTTAAACAGAAACTTATGAACTTCTAGGTTATGGTTCCTGCTGCATGAAATATATCAAGGCATTTTGATGTGTTTTTTCCTATCTATGCCTGTTTGGGAATAGTAAATGCTGTGAAAAAGCTTGAGTCTCGGGGGCCTTTCTTCTGTCTTTCAAGTCCTGCCAGTGAATAGCGTGCTTACTTTCAGTAATACTGATGCTACTGGCGTAGTCGAGAGTTCGACGGAATACCGTCTGGTCAGGTAAAGGCATTGTTGAAAAAACAGGTCACTGACCAATGTCAAACAAAACAATGACGTTTCGGGACCCGTACGGATCCCTTGTTCACAATCACAAGATTGTGAACAAGGGATCCGTACGGGTCCCGAAACGTGATTTTTTTGTTTGACATTGGTCAGTGACCTGTTTTTTCAACAATGATGCTACTGGCGTAAAATGAAATACCTAAGACGAATCGAACAGTCCTACTCTGAATTTTTTCTAGTAGGTTGTCTGACTGACAAGAGTGGAGGTTCGAGCTGATACACACCTACTGAGTGAAATAAAGCAGTTCTTTCAAATGACTAGGCAATTGCCCAAAATTTTGACGTAGGAGACTTAATTTGCATGCTGCCTTTTTTGTCATCTCCTGTACATGCATATTCCATATTAAATCTGAAGTATAAGACCTAGGTATTTGCATACCCTAACCTTACGTAACGTAACAATAATTTATACTCAAATGCCTTATTTATGTGTTTTCTTGTAAAGGTGATTTAACGACATTTCCCATTTCACACACAAGGCTACTCTCAAGAGCTTCACAATCAGATTCTCTATCAATAAATTTATACACCACACAGTCATCTGCAAACATCTAAGAATGGACATTATGCCAATTGAGATATCATTTATGTGCAATAAAAGTAAGAGAGGCCCCAAAACCAAGCCTTGGGAGAACTCCAGAGGTCACTCCTGTGGTTTCAGAGGAGATGCCATTGAGAACCACAGACTGTTGTCTGTGTGAAAGATATTGCGATATCCATGCAATTACGTTTTTGTTCAGTTTGTTGGCATGACACTTGCTAATTAGTAGATCATGAGTCATGACGTCAAACTCTTTATGGAAACCTACAAATATGCAATCAATTACATGTCTTTTTTCTTATTGCTCAGGCCGAATTGTGGGTGAATTTCGTCATCTGCGTACTACAAGAAGAACCTTGCATATGTTTCTTTGCATTTAATAAATTGTGCTTAATGTGATGCGACATAATACAATTATATATAATGTCTTCGATTACTTTGTGTGTAATACTAGTCAAGGACACAGGCCTACAGTTCTCAATACGGTTTTTGGGTCCAGTTTTGTGTAGAAGCCTGACATTTGCTAATTTCCTGTCAGTAGGAATGGCATCAGCACCTAAATGCTGACTGCAAAAGCACAGGCATAAAGAATTATAACAACTACTAAGCATTGCTGCTTTGTCAGAGCTTACGTACACCCTCCAAGGCAGTCATCTTGCGGCATTTCTTTATTAGACAATGAAAATTCACACCAACGACCCAAGCCAGACGATTACTAAATACAGATGAAAAATAACTACTAAATACTTCTACTTTGTGCTTGTCATCAACAATAATGTTGCCTAAGGGCTCAAGAGAAGGAATGCTGTTATAGTGATGACCAATACGACTTATATACTTCCCAAATTTTTTCGGACCTTTGCCAATCGCTCCCCAAACTGCGCGTGATGTGTGATGGGTGTGGACATGATAAACTTTAAATCTGCTCAGCCGGCTTTTGTATTCATCACTGCTAAGAGTATGTCCTTTCGTTAAAGAGTGGAACAGGCTCACATTGGCCATTAAAATTGAAATAATTTTGTTGGAAAGCAGGCCACTCTACATATAGCGTAATCATGAAATGCATCTAGCACCTAAATACGATCCCGCTGTATGTTGCCTAGCAACCACTTGGCTAGTGATGTGCATTTCAAACAGGGTCAGTGGATGAGAAAGGGAAGTGAGGGTAAAGATCGGAAAGGGTTAATCAGACCACAGCTGTGTTTAGTATAGTACATCTAGGAACTAGATTTCATTGTTATAACCTACAGTGTGGTCGGGGGCATTGTTGTAGTGGGCTACTTGACCATAGAGAACACAGAAAGGTTGATGGTGCAGCAGCTTCTCATTGTTACAATTAGTATATTGCTAAAACCAGTATCTTTGGGACATGAAACCCGACAAAAAAAGCAATCGGCTAAAACCAGTGTTGTTACAAGCAGGTCTAACTCTCAAGCTGCTTCTCACTTCACTTTTTAAAAGTCACTAGAATACTGCACTCTGTGTATGTTTTTTTTTTGCCTGTTGATGTTTTTAGGACTGTAAATATTTAAAACATGGTCAAGTCTCGACCCTTTGTAGAGAATGTTATAAATATTTGAAAGTGGTGGCCTACAGGGGAAATCAATGAATGCAGTGTAAGTTTTTTCAGATTTCATTTCATAAGATCTGCAAACGATAGTGTGAATCATTCTGTGGGAAGTACTGGTTGCATAAAGCAATGGTGTCTGCAAGTAAACTGCTAACGATTTAGAAACATGGGGCTTCTGCAGGGAGTGCACTGCTTTTGCAATTTCCATGAGCACTTTCGTCTCTCACTGTCTCTCGTGGGAGCATGTTTTGTTTTGTGAATAAGCCTTGCTTGACAGGTAGGAACTGTACCCTGCCACCTTGTTTTAATGCAGTCCTTCAGCCATTCCACAGCCTTCCAAATTTACTTGACCAACTAAATAGGATTGCTGTCTGTACCACATGAGGTTCTGTGTGTTGCTTCTAGTTTTATTAGTCTTCTGCGAGGTGCTTTCCTTGAATGTTAACGACTACATTATCTCTAAGTTGAAAATCAATCCGACCTTTGCTGAGAGTGGGTCTGTGCAGGTGCTGGTGCCATGCCTGTCACTGCAGAGCATGAGCACGGCTGTGCGCACAGAGACGCTGAACCAGAACATGCAGTTGCGGCTGTCCCACAAGCCCCCTCCGACAGCTGGGGCGCCCTTGTTGGGCGGCGGTGGTGGAAGTCCCGGTGTGGCGTGTCCCGTGCTCACCACGTCCTCGGCCTCTGCGCGTCCTGACGAAGCGATGGGCCACCGAGGGGTGAGCAGCAGCAGCAGTAACAGTGCATTGCGCGAGAACCCGCTCACCGTGCTGCTGGCCTGGATGAATGCAAAGGACTCGCACCTGCAACACTACCACGACTTCTACCTGCAGCTGGGCTTCGATGTCCTGACGGTGCGCACGCTACCAATGCAGCTGGCATTCCCTACATCGGGAGCACAGGTATGTGCACCGCACCGGCTTTGGTTGATACTATGCCAGGTAATATCTCGGTATGCTTCTGGCAGCTAGCAGTAGTTTCCAATTTTACTGGACAGCTAGTGTTTTGTTCGTGTCTGTGTGATGGAGAGAGTGCGCTCACTATCAGTGGTTTTAGTTATCCTCACCCGCCCTTGGCAATGGTGCCCAAAGCTTCACAGCTTTACGTTGTGTCTACATTCGACAAGGCCACTTTATTATTTATCGTACTGAAAAGACTACCATCATGCATGTTCAATGTGATGATACCGAAAAAAAAGACCATTTTAAGGGAGGTGCTTTTGTGGACTGCATTGGACATCTTGATTATGCTCCCCATCAGAAGTTTAGGGTGGATCACTTCACCTTTTCTGTTGGGCCGAGTACTTAGATGGCATGAGGTGATTATCAGCTGTAGCTTTGCTCTCTAGTGTCACAGTGTTAGCGGATTTGAAGCAATCAATGCCAAAAATGTGTGTGTGAAAATTATAGGATAATATGATTCCTTTAGTAAATATGTTAATCGATTTTTAATTTTTGAACGTTTTCACCGTCGGTTGTTTCCGACCACAACGCACTTCCAGTGTCTGCTTGTTTTGGAATTATTAGTGAATTTCAAAACACGGAGAAATTGCACATTGTGAGGTTATGACTGATAAGGAGGGGAAGAAACCCAACAACATTTTTTGCTGCTGATACCAGCTAATGAGGTGGCAACGATTGAGTCGTGTTTTGGTCTATTGGAAGGGGAACGGCGCATGCCTTTGATCTTGATGTACTCTAGCATAAAAACCAATTGAATAGAAAATAAAAAAAGAAGGTGCACCCTGCAAGACCTGCGGCATGAAAACTATTGCACTCGCAATCAGAAGCGCGCTGCATAATTGCTCGGTCTGTGAGTAAAAACTCCGTAATCAGGGGTTGTATCAAGCTGACAAAACCCCTGTTTATGGATTCTTTCATTGCAAGCTTCCAACTTCTCCTCCCTGCCGTTTTTTGAATGTTTGTGAGGGTGCACTAACCATGCCCTTCTGTTAAGAGGGGTAGACACGGTTACTTTGTACTCCTAATTACACTATCAAAACAGCAAGGGACAAAAGTAAGGGCTTCTAGAAAGATTGAACATATGATATAACCAGCACAATCACCTAAACATGCCCACTTTGCACTCTGGCACAATTTCTTAAATGCACTATGGAGGATGCACCGTCATGTCAGCAACACTGCAAGGGGAGAAACATTCACTATCTTGACAGCAGTGGGGGCCAGCTACTGGTAACATGACTCGCTGGGTTCCACCCCTGACACTCTGCAGTAATTTGTGAGCATACAAAAACACTGGGAGTATTGCTGAGCCTTCATTGAAGTGTTTTGTAGTGCTTCTGGCCTTGCCTTATATGACTGGAATCAGCAATAAATAATGCAGACCTCTATCTGTGCATCTATGACTTTTTCTGCGACATGGTTCTCGGCTTTGACCGCTATTGTCAGGCCCCACTGCCGATGCTTCCATGATGTTGCCCTTGTTGCTGCTTTCGAAGGAGCTTTGGCTTCCTTGGCAACCTTGCTTCTGTGGCGGCTTTCTCGGTTTTGACAGCGTTCACAAACTGCCAGCCGGGCCTTGTGCTTCGTACTTGAACGGAGATCGTCTCTGTGTGCTGTTTGGTGTACTGAAAGCGCTAGATGCATTTGCCTGCTTCCTCAACGGTGCTCATTGTCATGGAGCCGCAGAAATGGTTTTGTCCGATCATTTGTAGAGATTTGGCAGGCGTCGTGAAGAGCTGCAATAAGACCGTTTTTGCTGCCTTCATATTGCCACGCGCATTTCTTGTTTTCATTCTTGCTTCATTTAGGTTTTCACCCACAAAGCTTCTCACGAATGCTCAGTGCGAAGTGTCTCATTGTTTGAGAAGGTTCACGATTATTGGAGATTGTTCTGTTAACATTGCCCGCTAGGTGCGAACACGAGATTATTCCAGGGCTTGCGCGACGAGAAGTCGTAAGCCTGGAATATTCGGCGGCACATGTATAAATGCCGACGCACTTTGCCGCTTGTCACTTGATTGACAGGCTATGCTGTATTAGCCCCTATCAGTGCCAGTTTGTGTTGCTGTAGTCTGACCTTCAGTTTCCTGGCCACAAGTTCAGCCAAATGAAGAGCTGATTGATTGATTTGTGGGGTTTAACGTCCCAAAACCACCATTTGATTATGAGAGAGGCCGTAGTGGATGGCTCCGAAATTTTGACCACCTGGGGTTCTTTAACATGCTCCCAAATCTGAGTACACGGGCCTACAACATTGCCGCCTCCATCGGAAATGCAGCCGCGGGTCAGCAGTTCCTTAGCCACTAGACCACCGTGGTGGGGCAAATGAAGAGTTCCCTCTCTTACTTTCTTTGTGTTGTCTACGTCGACATCACAACCACGTGACATCTGGTGGAGGTGCTCCCCGGCCCATGTATCGTACGCCCCCGCAAACTGTAAGTTTAGCCCAGGTCGTGAAGAAGACACTGACACCCTCAGTGACACTCAAGCCAGCCGCAAACTACAGGCACTACCCCCCAATTCGGACCCTTACCAGACACGAGATACGACTACGAAGCAAGCCATCATGATGACAACATCTAGGCAGCTAACACCCCTACTGCTTCACCAGCTGAAGGAGCCGTCGAAATTTCAACGGTCACCATGCGAGGACCCGTAGAGCTGGTTGGAAGCATATAACTAGGTTGCCGTCCTCAGCCATTGGATCAATGAAGACAAGCTCAGGCCTGTGTACTTCGCCTTAGAAGATGCCACCAGAATGCGATTCGAGGATCAAGAGCCGACCCTAATATCATGGGAAGTTATGTGAACCAGGTTCTGGGCTATCTTCGCCATCGTCATCCTCAGAGAAAGAAAAGGCCAAAACTCTTCTTGAAACCCTAGTTCAACTACTCAACGAAACCGTCATGCTCTTCACAGAAAAATGACTAGACTCTTCCGCCCCGCAGACCCTGAAATGCCTGAAGACAAAAAAGTTCGCCTCCTCATTCTAGGAGTTAAACAGAAACTTCTCACGGGGCTGATGTGGAAGCCACCGAACAGTGTCCAAGAGTTTGTCTCGTAAGCGACTACTATCGAGAAGACCCTGGACATGCGCAACCACCAGTACAACCGTCGTTTGACTCAGCAGTTTGCCAATATCCAAGGGCTCTGCTCTGCCCACTTGCGTGAAAGGATGAGAGTGATCATCCATGAAGAGCTGCGAAAATTCCTGTCTTCGTCACCGCCTTAAGTGGATTTTATTGCTGACTTTCGTGCGCCATGAGATCCAGTAATGCCTGCGCATTCCTCTGCAAGCAGAGCCGCAGCCGGAGGCTACGAGCTCCGTTGGTGCAACGCGACGCTTCGCTTCTCCTCTACGCCAACATCAAGAGGCCACACGATCGCAGTTCCACCACCAGACACCGCTGCCACCGCCGCCATACCCGCCACTTGTTGGCCAGTGCAATGCCCCTAGGAAAACCGACCTGTGGCTTGCCCCCGACCAACGACCTCTCTGCTATCACTGTGAAGAAGCTGGCCACATTTACCACCGCTGCCGGTACCGCCAGATTGGAGTGCATGGTTTCGCCGTCAATGGGCCGTGCCAACGGCAAGGAGGAACGCGTACACGACATTGCGGACTACCTCACCGGAGCGCAGTCAACACACCGACGACCTTAACGTTCACCGTTTCTAGGCCGCTACACATTACCGCATTGCAGGCCAGCTCTGCTACAGCCGATCTCCAAACTCTTATTCAGATAACCAAAGGCAGCAACCGATGGAGGTGTGGTTGCTCTATGACGAACTAGCGAAGTTCCTCTGCTAGTCTTGTGAAAATATTGAAACGAATAGCAGAGTATTCGAATTCGCTTCGATTTGAATTTCAGTTATAGAAAATCTTAAGTAGTCGCAATGAACGAATAGGTGTACATCAATCCAGATGTAATGTTATATAAAGGTGGTTTCACAGCATTGTAGGGATGCAATGCCGTGAAAGATTTCATCCAGGGTAAATTCACTCTGCCGTGAAGCCCAACTTCAAACTCGAGGGGGCCTAGCAACACTTTTTGAGCTTGGTCAGAAAACGCTACCGATCGGTAGTCGAGACTACCAAGAACACGCAAGGCAAGTAATATAGTGCAGCTTGTGGTCTCCAACAATAAATTCTCAGAGTTAGCTAAAAATTGCTCTTTTCTTTCAACAAATGATGCCAGAAGCTCAAAAATCACTCATCACAGCCATTGTATGACATTGGCTGATTTGAGCATGGCACGCTCAGTGCTGATCGCACTGAAAAGCCACGTATTCGAAAAAAAAAAAAAGAGATAAAGAGTGTTTAAGGTCATGAGGCACCCGTGACATATCTTATTGCGATTGTACGGACAGTCTCAGCTGGTCTTTTATCGTCGCCACCGCCGTCATTCACCGTATATGTATATGTATATACATATATGAAAACTAAAAAAAAATCAGCATATCTACGGAGTGAATGATGATGACTGGGGCGAAGCGTTTGTCAGCCCGTTCATGCATCCGTCCGTCCGTGCGATCATCCATGCGTCCATTCATGCGTTCATCCGTCTGTCCATGCGTTCATCCGTCCGTTCGTCCACGCATCTGTCCATCCGTCAATCTGTGAACACTCCAAGTACCGCCATCTCGCATCCCCTGTGGCACATACCCTCTCCGCGCTATTGTCCATCCGTCCGTCTGTTTGCTCGTCTGTCTGTCGGTCCGCCTGTGAGTCCATCTATTGAACACTCCAAGTATCACCATCTCTCATCTCACATCCTGGTGGCTACGTACGACAACGACAGAGGATGAACAGGCCCACTCTCTAAGGAGCTTCGCCCTTAAAAAAAAGCCGCCCATGCTCCGCGCCCAGCTTGTCGCGATTCACCAATGCGCGCTTGTCTCCCACAAGTACTTTGCCCCATGATGGGGGGGTGGGGAATTTAGATGCTCGTGCGCTTATCCTTTGGTGGGAAGAATTGCGTGCCTTCGGTTTTCACCGGAACGATTGCATTAGTTGCTAGGCCTACAAAGGTCACTTCGCTCGCTGCACAAGCTTCGTTTGCGAAAAGAGCACACTTAATATATGCAATGAGTTATAACAACTGGGACACTTGTTAGTTTGCACTCATTTGTACTTGTGATTACATTTCGTTTGTCGTTTTTGTTTGAACAGCACGTTAAGTCTCGAGCAGTAAATGTTACTAGTTCGCTCTCATTCAGTTTATGTTGTTTTCGTGCCTCATTTGTGCGTGAGGAGCGCGCTGCACATTTCGATCTGCTTCCCGTTCTCAGTGTTACATTCCAAGTTGTTACTATCGCATCCATTACTTTGCCCTTGCGGGGAAACGGCGACTTTTTCTGTTTCCGTGCCATTCCTCTCTGCTTAGCTTCCAGTGCTTTCGTTGGGATGAAAGAATGCAATTGCAGCATGCGACAAATCTTTGCAACTTTACTCATACTGGACGAATTCTAAGAATTTAAGCGGTTGTAAATTCAGGAAGCAATAAGCTTCTCTAGTTAATCAATTCTATGCCTACTTTAAAGGTGCTGTAGGACACCTTTGTAGGAACATATTACCCTCAAATCAATCATAATTATTTAGAGCTTAGAACCTTGCAGAGGTGGAGAAGCTGCGCCATTTGCGGCATTGTGCACATAACTTGCTTACCTGTGCTATCGTGTGCCGAACTGCCCCTGCTGCACCAAACTCTGCAAGGTGCGATCACGTACGATCTAAACAAGACATAGTCTTCAAAGCAATATACACGCTGATTTTCAAGGAACTTTTTCGCAGCTGCTTTCCGCCTGCGTAGAAAAGCACAACAAAGCGGGTAGATTTCCCACATTAACAATTGGTACAGACAACTCTAAGTAGAAAAAAAAAAACAGGTGCGTCGTTGTTGCATATTTTTTTTTTTCGTTGGTAGTTCATCAGTTGGCCAGTTACTTGTTGACCATTCCAGCCTTTGTCAACTGAAACCTCCACCTTGATCAGGGGGGGGGGAATGGAGAGTGGAAAGCACAGGTAACATTGTATTTTGAGCAAGTTGTCGTGCTAAGACAGTTAAATTGTGTGCATGGAGCAACAATATGTCGAACTTCTAGTTAGTGCCTCTGTAGAAGGCTGTATGGTTAGTAAAAATTACATTTATTTTCTATCCCTGCCGCAAAGATAATTAGCGATAATATCTACGGTTCAAATGAGTGTTTTGAGAAGCAGTTTTGCGACAGGGATGCAGTTTCACTTCCGCTAGATGCAGCCCGTCAACAACCTCCCCCGCCCCTCACCAGCATGCGAGCAACCGACAGTGCCATGTCGCGGTGCATAGAATTTGGTTTCTCCGCTGCCACTTGGGAAGGTGCCCATTCACGACACTAGGAAAACCTTTTTAGCCACTTAGTATTAAAGAAGAAGGACGGTATCCTATGTTTTTGCGTCGATTACCGCCTCCTAAACAAAATCACTAAGAAGGACGTGGACCCTCTCGCACGTACAGACTTTCTGGATCGACTCCACAGTGCGAAGCACTTTTTCTCGATGTGGACTTCTAGGCCAGCTGTTGGCAAATTGAGGTTGACGAGATAAGGCTACCTTTATCACATCAGACAGCCACTTCGAGTTCAAGGTCATGCCATGTGGTTTTTGCTCGGAGCCTGCGACGTTCCAGCGTGCTGGCTGGATTGAAGTGGCAGAGTTGGCTTGTGTACTTGCACTATGTCGTTATGTTTTTCTCGAGCTTTGATGGGCATTTTTGGTGCCTTCAAGCAGTACTTCAAGTTATCAAGTCTTCCAGGCTTGCCCTGAAGCCAGAAAAGTGGCGCTTTGCATACTAGGAGCTCTTGTTACAGGGACACGTTATTAGCAAGTCTGGAGTCTGGTTCGACCCGTGCAAAACGGTCGCCATTTCCCATTTCCTGCAGCCCACCGACAAGAAGGCAGTACGCCGATTCCTCAGTCTGTGCGCCTATTACAGGCATTTTGTCAAAGGATTCTCACAGAACGCCGAGCCGCTAAGTCACATCACAAAAAGGGATGTCGAATTCAGGTGGGAAATGTCCCAAGAGAAAGCATTTCAGGAACTAAAACGATTGCTGCAGACACCGTCGGTACTTGTGCATTTGAACGAATATGCCGAAACAGAAGTACACCCCAACGCAAGCATAATATGACTTGGCACCATCCTGGTGCAAATGACCAAGAACCTGCGAAGGCTTATCTGTTTTGCTAGTCGGTCGCTATCCAAGGCCGAGGCCAACTATTCCACAACAAATAAAAGAGTGCCTTGCGGTCATTTGGGCAGCATCAAAGTTTTGCTTTTATGTGTACGGCAGGCCTTTTAAAGTTGTGAGCGACCACCACACCTTGTGTTGGCTAGCTAACTTGAAGGATCCTTCATGTCATCTCGCATGGTGGAGCCTAAGTTTTCAAGAATTTGACATTAGTATTGTCCTGTACAAGTCGGGAAAAAAACTCTCCGACGCTGACTGCCTGTCTTGCGCCCTTGTCGATCTACCCCTGCAGGATGAACAGGATGGTGAGTGCTTCTTGAGAACCATCAGTGCCAATGACTTCGCCAAGCGACAGTGAGCCGACCCGGAACTGAGGAGCCTAGTGGAATACCTCGAGGGCCATACCACCATCGTCCCAAAAGTTATCAGGCAAGGGCTGGTGTCATTTTTCTTGAAGAATAACGTCCTCGTAATGAACTTCTCTCTGACCTGAGCCAACTACTTTATCATTGCACCTTCGGGAATGCGACCAGAAATCCTGCAGGCCCTGCACGATGATTCAATGGCTGGGCACTTTGGTTTTTCTCGCACGCTTGCGAAAACACAAAATACTTACTACTTGCCGTGCCTTTTCGTTGACGTCACTCGTTACGTGAGAACATGCCGGGACTGCCAAAACTGATGAAAGACACCACCGACTAGACCAGCCGGACTTCTTCAGCCCATCAAGCTATCTCACCAACGATCCCAGCAAATCGGCATGGACTTACTGGGGCCGTTCCTGACATTCAATTTCGGGAAGAAATATATAGTTGTAGCTACTGGCTATCTCACGTGCTACGCCGAGACAAGGGCCCTACCCAAAGGCAAGGGCGCCAAGGTAGCGAATTTCTTCGTCAAGTACATCATTTTGCGTCATGCAGTTCTAGAGGTCCTCATTACTGACAGAGGTACAGCCTTTACGGCAGACCTAACTCGGGCGAGCCTTAGGTACAGCCACACAAGTCATTGCCGGGTCACTCCCTAGCATCCACAGAATGGTCTCACGGAGTGCCTTAATAAGACCATCGCCGATATGCTGACCATGTACGTTAACGTCAAACACAAGACATGGGATGCAATTCTTCCGTACATGACCTCTGCGTACAGCACTGTCGTGCATGTTGATGGTATGATGATATTAGGGGTGTAACGTCCCAAAACCACCATATGATTATGAGAGACGCCGTAGTGGAGGGCTCCGGAAATTTCGACTTCCTGGGGTTCTTTAACGTGCGCCCAAATCTGAGCACACGGGACTACACCATTTCCGTCTCTATCGAAAATACAGCTGCCACAGACGGGATTCGAACCCGCGACCTGTGGGTCAGCAGCCGAGTACCTTACCCACTAGACCACCACGGCGGGGCAACACTATCGTGCAAGAAACAACGCAAATGATGCCGTACAAGTTGGTGTACAGAAAAAGCTCGGCCACAACGCTTGAAGTCATGCATTCGAATGTCAGGAACCTAAAAAAACATCGACGTGACCCTGTAATTCCAGTGCATTGAAGAAGCTTGACAACTCACCCGCCTCCGCATCAAAAAGCAACAGTTGACCGACATCCGCCATTATAATCTTCGATGAAGTTTCATGGAGTACCAGCCCAGTGGCCATGTTTGGATGTGAATGCTGATATGCCAACGTGGACTCAGTGAAAAACTGCTGCGACAGTACTTAAGACCAAACATGGTAGTTAGACGTCTCGGTACACTCGACTACGAGATTGTGCCCGACAGCATGACAAACTCTCAATGGCAGCGTGCGTGACCTCAAGTTGTTCTTGTCGTGGGCATCAGGCCATTTTATGTGCCGTACTTAAGGACTTCATTCTTTGTTGATGTCTCTGTTTTATTGTGCCTTATTGCTTGTACTTATTTACAGTCGAGCCTGCTTATAACGAACCTGAGCCGGACGCGGCATTTGTTTGCTGTATCCCGAAGCTCATACTAAATGAATACACAGCTTCTACACAGCTTTTAAGAAAGTTGCGAGTGATAACACAAAATTTTTTTGCCTGAAAATGTTCGTGATGCATGTGTTTCAAAGAGCAGAAGCGATAAGGACGGCTTCATGTTTATTTCGAGCGGCAGCGTGCTCTTCCCGGAAGCCCATGGCATAAGCTGCATGAGGCACTGGCTCCAAAGTTTTGTCGTTCTTGCAATGTGATTCCTTCAAAAACGCTCTTGCCGCGTACTTCATTCACAATGCCCTAATCCGTGCACGGTTCCGCAGTGTTAGCATCATCATTAGTGGTAATGAAACCATCACAACAGATGTCCCACACACTCTTCCATGTCGGAGTCGACGACGCGCTGCCACAAATTGCGGCCGCAGTGGTCCTGTTCGGCAGCTTCAGGCTCGGCATAGGGCCGGACGTCGACGAAGTCAGCCTCGCAAAAACATTTTCGCCTCCTGTCCGCCATCCTCAGCCCACACGCACACAGAGAGCAAGCAAGACGCGCACACGCGACACACATGCCAGAACGCGTGGTACAGCTCTGGGCCCGTTTCTTGTCAGAAAACAAAACTTCTGAATTCGATCCAATGTGGCTGGCGTCGCGAAGCTGTGGTGACAGGCGAAGGAGTTGTGATCAAGAGAGGAGAGCAGATTTGTGAGAGAAGGGAAATACCTGAAGCTCATTTTTCAGACATTGCTCAACACAGGATGCTTTCTGCGTCACTGGAAGCATGCGCAGATCATGCCTGTACACAAGTCTGGCTGTAAATATAAAGTCAAGAACTACAGACGAATACCTTTGATTTCCACTTGCACGAAAGTGCTCGAACACATTGTTGCTAATCATCTGATGACATACCTCAACCATCACAATCTGCTACACCCACACCAACATGGTTTCCGCGAAGGTCTATCAGCTATTAGTCAGCTAATCGAACTAGTGCACAACTTTGCCAAACAATGAACTCTCGTAGTCAAACAGATATCATAAGCTTAGATTTTTCTAAATCTTAGGATAAGGTGTCGCATCCTAAATTACTACAGAAGATTGCTGTGATATTCAACAATGCTTCCATAACCCAGTCGTTTCATTCATACCTTCATGGGCACCATCAATTTGTTTGTTTGGGAAGTCCTAGCATACAAAACCTTGATACGCCCTATTCTTGAGTATGCTAAATTTGTATGCAACCCTTATACACAATCAAACAAAATCAAACTGGATAGAGTACAGAGGCTTGCTTTGGGGTTCATTTTTACCAAGTACAAGCGATGTCATTCACCTTCTGAGTTGTGGGAGTGTGCTGACCTTTCCCCGATCGAAGTTCGAAGCTCCTTCGAGCTCTATAAAATTATACACCAGTAGATAAAAATAAATTGGGATGCATACTTTGGAATGAAACACAATAAAACTCGTAGATATTGTCATAGCATGTGTATTCTCCCACGGTTTGCCCGAAATAATTGCTTTAAATTTAGCTTTTTCCCTCAAATCATTGCTCAATGAAACTTGTTACCCGATGACATTGTAAGCTCGCCTGCCTCTGACATTTTTTTATATAGAATTAATGAGTACCTGAAAGCATGACCCATTTATCAAGCCCGATTTCTCTTGTGTGTCTTTCTTGTATATACAAGTTTTTTTTTTTTTTCGAACAAGTGTTTCCATTCCTTTGTCACTGTAGCAGTTCCCAAGTGTCTCATATTCGTTTTATAGTACTGCTACTGATGACTACTGATGTTACAATTGTAAAGATATGTTTTATATTGTCAAAAGTGTCATATACTCGATTATACTGTCACGGGGTCGTGACGTGGCCGAAGACAGACTTTATGTGGGGATTTAACTGTTTATTTGGGCGAACCTGTGCCCGGTAAACGGAAAGTTCGATTACAGTAGCAGTCTTGCACAGATAGGAGTAAACGGAGCGTCGGCCGTCGACCAACTACTGACAAACGGCGGAGCCCGTCGGCATTTACACTCTTGCCGTCGAATGTTCTAGCGTTATCGCTGGCGGTGGCGTACGTTCTAGAATAATCTGTACAGTTCGCAGAGTAGGCGTGATGTTATCGAAATGATCTACTACAGTCTGGAAGCTTCTCGAAAACTGCAGGCGCGGTTTGCGCTGAGAATTGTGTAGTGTTTTGGGACGATAACGAAACTTGGGAAATGAATTTTTTATTTGTCTCCTTACGTACATTGTCTGTATGTTTACGTTGTATATTCCACTCCTGTAATAGCCCTAAACAGGGCTCACAATATTAATAAATGAAATGAAAAATGTTTGAATGTCGGGTAGTCATGCCATCTAATAAATGAAACCAGAGACGTTTTGTTAGTGTTCACCACCATTAACCAATCACTACACCATTTATCTAACTTTCGTAAGTCGTTTTGGAACCCTAGGTTAACAGTGACTTCGATGATCGGGCGATAAATGACGCAGTTGTCAGCGAACAGGAGTATGTTTGAAGAAATGTTACTGGGGAGATCGTTGATGTAAATGAGGAAAAGGAGTGGACCCAATACATTGTTTGTGGCACTCTGGATTAGACAGGGGATGAAGTTGACGATGAATTATTTGCATGCACAAATTGCTGTCGGTTAGTGAGGAACTTCTTAATCTAATGGAAAACAAGAGGATTTATGTCAAGTCATAAAAGGTTTAATAGCAAGCGTTTATGTGGCACCTTATTGAAAGTTTTTTCGAAGTCAATGAAAAGTGCTTCTACAGGTATGTTCTAATGCAGGCCAACGTGGATATCATGGAGAAGTACAAGTAGGGTTTCGCAGGAAAAAAAGCTTTTAAAACCCATGTTGACCTTAATTAAAAAAGTTCACAGAATTGAGAAAATTCACAGTATGGGTATACCGTATTTACTCGCATAATCCTCGCACTTTTTTTGCCAGAAATTCGATGCAAAGTGGGGAGTGCGGTACCTTTTGGCGTTGCATAAGTGGTTGCCAGACTGGAAGGGTCAGTGTTGTCAGACTGCCGCTAAATTTGACTGCAATTTTTTTTTGTAGTTGTGGCTTCTTTGTGAGAATTTGGTGCCATCCGCGGTGCATTTCGCGAACGAGCGACGCTGGCCGTTTTAATTAACGGAATGAACCACGCCTAGCAGAAGTCGAGCGCAGTTCTATAAAGCAGCCTTCCAGGCATACATAGCTGTAGCATATCCGACGTAGCATGATTAACCAGCCTTGGAACGCTTATTCATCACGTGTATATACGAGTCTGAACCATATGTCTTGTGCTGACACAGCTAGGGGAAGCGTAGGGTCCCCCGTCGTAGCACGCGGTCGACGCGACACGATCAGCTGAGAGAAAAAAATAGAAAAGAAAGGGGAAACGGGGGCAGCGCATCACCTCTTGTGACTTTACTCAGTTTTCTCCGTCATCCCTAATACTGAGACGCGATATCCTAATTGCACAGCTTCGCACACAGCAAGAGAACGAGCCCCGACTTCTGCTAGGTGCGGTTCATTCCGTTAATTAAAACAGCCTCTTAATTGCACAGCAGCGCCATGCTCGACTTCTGCTAGGCGCGGTTTATTCCGTTAATTAAAACGGCCAGCGTCGCTCATGCACTCGCGAAATGCACCGCGGATGGCACCAAACTCTTACGGAGAGGCCACAACTACAGGAGAACATTTTTCAGTCAGATTTAGCGGCAGCCTGGCAACAACCACCCCAAGGTCTGGCAACTGACTTATGCAACGCCAAAAGGAACCTTGCCCGAGAATTACGTGGGGAAAACTTTCTACGAAAACGCGTAGATCGAAAAAGAAAACGAAGTGGCCGCAAATCGGAATCCTCGCAAAAGCACCTTACAGCAAGCTTTAAGAAGTA
This sequence comes from Rhipicephalus annulatus, assembly GCA_013436015.1. NCBI lineage: Eukaryota > Metazoa > Arthropoda > Arachnida > Ixodida > Ixodidae > Rhipicephalus > Rhipicephalus annulatus. The sequence goes on along the minus strand of WOVY01010365.1, from coordinate 141,949 downwards.
GTAATTAGAACTTACCTCAAAAATAAAAGCAGAGGTTCAACACAAGGCAAGATTTATTTGAGACACAAAAAGTGGAAGAAAATAGTAGAGAATTAGAATACCGTACGCAAAGCTTGTGGGCGTTGCGGTAGCGGTCGGCGCTCAACAGGAGCCCTCAAAAAGTAAGCGTAGGACGTCAGTATTGGGCTGATGACTATTTAACAGAATCTTCCGCAGTTCCCTTCTGCAGAAATGAAGTCTACCATCAATCCCAGTTTTAGGCACATGGCACGTCCAACGCGTCTTGGTGGCTTTCAGCTGCCGTCACCAGTAGCGAACACAAAAATCGTAGGCTCCGAAGGGCCTACCGGCGCCCCTGTTGCCGTTGTTTAGCGCATGATCTATCACTTTCAACTTGAAGCAGCAGTGTGGCGTCAGTATCGCCCCATAACGTGCTAAGATTACCGACACAACACACAAAACATGCCGCAACGCGCACTGGCCACTTTGGCTTGGCTTAGATTGGATTGGATCTCCGTGCAATAGCACGCTTGATACTTAAGAGATGGCGCCAGATGGTGCACGCTATCATCATCAATTGCTGGAATGAGCAGACGACATTATTGCGGTAGTTTTCGGGAGTGCGATAATTACTCGAGGAAAAAAAAAAATCGTATTTTTTGGGGGGGCGATGTGGAGGGTGCGAGAATTATGCGAGTGCAAGGATTACGCGAGTAAATACGGTATATGACATGTTCCATGCTTTTCGAGCAGACACTGGCTAGAGAGATCGGGCGATAGCTCGAGGGACGTTTCTTAGGAATTGGAACAATCTTAACCGACTTCCAATCTTGTGGCAGGGTGCTGCATGACAACGACAGTTGAAAAATATGATACAGAATAACTGAAATTCTCAGCGCAAAAACTTCGGACTAGTAACATAAGAGACGAGGACGTTTGTTGGACTTATAAGCCACGGGGGAAGAAACCCCTTTTGCCGCATGCGTCTTCTCACAGCAAACTGGTAAAGCGTGGAATCGTAAAATCATATACACATAACGCTTTAACGAAATCTTGCTTCCACTCAGTGCAACAAAGTTTCGACAAGCAGATTCTCCGTCTAGAGGCAGCAGGCTATTCCGGTTCGTTGCTAGTTTCTGTTTGTGAGGAGCTGCGCACACAGTTAAGAGTAGGTAACGATGGGGACGCTTTACAAGAAGCAACTCCCAAGAGGGTGGCAGTGATACCATATCTGCACGGTATGTCAGCGGTTTTTTCCACGCCAAATAAACTGTCTCAGTTATCTGTCCAAACTAGTCTTGTAGGAACCACCGTGAGCAGCTGCAAGATTAAGCACGGAAAAAAGTTTGTTGAGTGTGCAACAGGGATTGTTTACGATTTACCCCTGTCTTGTGGACTTGAGTACATAGGTCAGTCAGACAGGTGCCTTAATGTAAGACTTCAGGAACATTGCCAGAAAGTAAGAAGTGCAGGACGGGATGGTTTTTTGTCCGCTCATTGTTCCGAATGTGGGTGCCAGCCATTGTTCGAAAAGACAAGGGTTCTTGCGTACCACCCTAATGAAGGCACATGACTTGTAATCGAAGCTGCAGCAATTGCTCGAGGCAGCGGAATCAGCAAACCATCAATAGCGTTATCTGAAAAAGAATTGGCGTTTTTAAATTCAGCAGGGGATGGTCCGGGGTGAGCACGTGGTTTCTTGCAGTCTCTTTTGGTTTTGTGTTTCTTGTTTTTGTGTTTTCTGGTTTCTGCTTGAGCAAGTGCTCTTATCGTCTTTTTTGTAACATATATGTGTGCGTCGTAGTAGTAATAAGTTTAGTTGATAGTCTGTGCTCGTCCTCGTCTCTTGTGTTACTTGTCGCAAGTTTTTGCGCTGAGAAGTTCAATAATGTATTACCAACTAGCCCAATCCCACACTTTACTACAGAATAACACTGGTTATGCACTTGGTATTTTTTAACACTTTGGAGTTGGGGGGGGGGGGGGGGAATACCATCGGGTCCGGCAGATGAAGTTACCTCTAGAAAGTCAATTATTTTGACAATACCTTTGGGTGAAATTGTGATTTTAGGCATAATGGGGGTGATTTAAGAGCGGAAATTGGAGAAGGTGATTATGAATTTCTTTAGTGAAAACGAAGCAAAACATAAAATTTATGGTGCTCGCCACTGCGGCATTGAGACGGGAATTACCAGTGTCATCCTTGATATATATGAAGGATTCAAGCTGTTTCAGATGGATAATTTTCCAAAATTGTTTGGGGTTATTAAGTGAAAATTGGAGCAGAGTGAAATTAAAAAAAAAAAGAGCGCTTGATCTGGTCTAGGGTAGCGTCGTATGCCTTAGTTGTAGTGCGATGTTTTGCCCATGCGCGCGAGTCATTAGAAGTTTCCTTCCTTAAAATGTTTTTTTTATTATTATTCAGCCTTTTTACCTTCGGTTGAACCAGGGGGACGTTGCACTGTCTTTAACGAAAACTGTGGGAATATACTTTTTGACAAGCCTGTGCATTTCTGTTTTAAAAATGGACCAATTTGTTTCAACAGACCGTGGGGAGAAGTCAACTGATAAAAAATGCCAGAATTCATTAACCTTCATGTTCATACTTTGATAATCTCCTTTTTCATAAAGTATAAGCATTTTTTTTAGCTATTTGGGGACGTTTAAGTTTGTGTTGGAATGATCCGTGAATGATTAGATGGTCACTTACTCCTTCAAGATAAGTGAGAGGAAGTATGTTGTCAGGATGTGATTTAGGTATGAAATTAAGAATGTTCGATGAATGAGTACTATGTCAAGTGATGGAAGTAACAACTTGAGATAAGGTAAATGTTTGGCACGTGTTTACAAAATCATTGTTGTGTTTCATTGCTGTCCACGATAGATTAGAACAAGTAATTGCAGGGTAATTAAAATCACCAAAAAGCAAAATGCTAGCATGGCATTGTTACGTGATGAAGAGTGTCACATGAAAACGTTCGACAAATTACACATCCGAATCGGGCGGCTGATAGCAGGCACCTATTACGATAGGAGAATAGACAGCCTTGCAGATGACAAAGATGAATTCGAGGGTTGAGAAAAATGATTTAGGAATGCAGTTTAGGTCGCGGTGAGTAGCAATGAGTACGCCTCCTCCTCGTTTATTTTCATGGTCTCATCGTTGAAGTGAGGGAGAGAATGCAGTGCCTCAGAATCATCGACGAAAGGGTGAAGCCATGTTTCAGTTAGCACCAAGAGATGTGAATTGGATGGTTCTAGCACGCTGCGCAATTTTTCACACTTAGGTAACACACTCCTATCTTTAGTATATAGAAAAGACAGACCGTTGTCTACACAAGAACTGGCTGGCTCTTTCAATTGCTGGGATTTATTACGAACATCTTCGTTTCTGGCATGGTCGAAAACATATGTGTGTTTACCTGCAGTAAGTCTATTATGTCGCATCTTTGCCCCACCGCGGTGGTCTAGTGGCTAAGGTACTCGGCTGCTGACCCGCAAGTCGCGGGATCGAATCCCGGCTGTGGCGGCTGAATTTCCGATGGAGCGGGAAATGTCGTTGGCCCGTGTGCTCAGATTAGGGTGTATGTTAAAGAACACCAGGTGGTCGAAATTTCCAGAGCCCTCCACTACGGCATCTCTCGTAATCATATGATGGTTTTGGGACGTTAAACCCCACATATCAATCATGTCGCATCTTTGGTTGAAAAGGCTGCAACTTTTTAAATTCAGTCAGGTGTTTGTGGGCCAGACACGTGTTCACAGAGAAATCCTCTCTAACATTATTTCCCAGGAGTCTTGCATTTTTTGTAGCCTGAAGAATTCTTTCTTTGTTTTTAAAATTAGCCATTTTTACTAGGATGGGTCTCTTTTTGTTTGCAGTAAATGATTCAAGTCTGTGTACAGTGTGCTCGATTTTTTCGGGGAGGATTGATTCTTTAAAGTGGTTTGAACAAACATTGATTACTTTTTTTCCCAGCCTTGCCCTTTCACATCTTCCAATTCAAATAATACTAAATTACAATGAGATGCACGATCTTTCGCATCATCTAAATGGGTCATCAGAGATGCAATCTTGCCTGAGTTGCCCACTGCGAGAGCTTGGGCTTCCTTCACCTGAGTTTTGATAGTACCAAGCGAGCTACAGTCCTTCTCTATTTGGTAAATCTTTGTTTAATCATTTAATGTGCTGTCATTTTTTTGCCTGTTTATTTCAAATCAATTTTACTTCTAAAAGAAGCTGTGCTTGACCACCTTTCAGTTCCTTTAAAACAGCAAGTAAGTTAGACTCATTGGTCATATTGCCAGCAGAGCGTGTGTTGGGCCCGTGATCTTGTTCAATATCTCCGGACTGCAACAACAATTGTAATATAACATAACCGCAATCATGAACAATAGTAAGAAGGGTGCATGGACTTGGTAGCATGATTAAAGCACCAAAACGAGTGCGCTTAGCAAATAAGCAGTGGCAGTTGGTTACCTGCACGAAAAGAAATGGATCGCATTGAGGCATGCTCGTTCACCAAGTCCACTGGAAGTGGCCACAGGATGCATGCATGTTTTATCGGAAGATAGCCAGATAAGTGGCAGATCAGATGTTCCAGTCTTGGGAGCTGACATGCGCAGACAGGGAGGTGGCACAGATTTATCCGGGGCATTATCCGGGGCAGGACACCGATGCCTTAGGCAAGGCTGGTCGCAAGGTAGTCGCCATGGGTCGCTCGCCCAAGGGGCTGTCAGGTTTTGACATTCCGACAGGCATGCACTCGACACTGTAGTCTTCTCTAGGACATTTTGCTGCCCTCATCTCATAACAGCTGCCGCTATAAAATAGTTACCTGATAGAAAGACACCCACTCGGCATGTCGCTTAAAAAATGTCGTCGGTATTCCATCAGGGCCACAGGCTATCTTTGGATCTAAGTTCAAACACGCCCTCTTTTTTTAACTTTATATATACCCTAAAGGCCCATTTGGGCATTACATAGGGGGGTTTTAGTTGCAATAAATTAGCAAATCAAAAGATTGTTATTATATAATCAAAATGGTAAACAATGTAAAATACAGTTTTACAGGCAAAGATGCAGAAGGGAAAAAAATGGCGACATGAATAAAAACTCAATAAGAGGGGCACGGCTATAGTACGAAAAGGTATAAATAAATATACAGAAATTTGCCATCAAAAAGAAATACAATAACAATGAAAGAAGAATAACATAAATACATACTGCAACGAGCAAGGTTGCGTAAAAACACAGGTTATTATTCGAGAAACGTTAGCCGCAACAAGCCGGTACAGGCAGGAAGCCGGCAAGCACGAGCCACACACGGACGCCAACGTCTTCTTTCACACTGGCACTGAGCTGGCGCCACTATGCTTCGGTACAATTACTCCTCGCGCAGAAAGGAGCCAACCTGGCGACTTAGGAAATTGACACGACAAGGGGGTCATAGCACCATTTGAGGCGTAATACGTGTACTGTTTCACGCAGCGTTGGTCCGAAGGTGGATCAATGGGCTCAACTTCATAGTTGACAGAAGATGTTTGTCGCACCACGCGGTAGGGGCCATGGTATTTCGACGAAAGCTTCGGGGAAAGACCAAGAGGGGTAGACGGGACCCAGAGTCAAACCAGCATTCCTGGGTTATAGTGTACACTAGACGCAGAGGAATCGTGGTCAGTTTTCTGACACCATTGGTCTTGTGCGGTAAATGAGCGAGCGAGTTGACGACACTCTTCGGCATAAGCAGCTGCTTCGGAAGCAGGCATCGCTTCTGAAACATCAGGCCTGTAAGGGAGAATGGTGCCCATGGAGCATCATGGCTCACGTCCGTACAGGAGGAAGAAAGGAGAAAAGTCAGTGGTTGTTTGTGGTGCAGAGTTGTACTCGTACGTGACAAAAGGGAGCACTTGGTCCCAGTGAGTGTGGTCGTCAGAGGCGTACATGGCAAGCATATCTCCAAGGGTATGGTTAAAGCGTTCTGTCATGTCATTGGTTTGAGGATGGTATGCCGAGGATTTCCGATGGACAGTGCGACATGCCTTGAGTAGCTCGTCGACGGGGTTCGAGAGAAACACGCGTCCACGATCACTCAGTAATTCACGAGGTGCACCGTGTCGCAAAATGAGATGGTGAAGAAGAAAGGACGCAACGTCTTTCGCAGTGGTAGCAGACAGCACAGATGTTTCAGTGTAGCATGTCAAATGATCCACGGCGACGATAATCCACTGGTTGCCTCGAAGAGTATTGGGTAGAGGACCATAAATATCAATTCCGACGCGGTCAAATGGTCTTGCTGGGCAGGTTAAGAGTTGCAAAGGGCCAGCAGTGCTGTGAGAAGGCGTCTTGTGTCGTTGACACATGGTGCATGACCGAACGTACTGGCGAACGTGCCGATATATGCCGCGCCAGTAGTATTTTAGACGAAAGCGAGAGTAAGTCTTAAATACTCCAGCGTGGCCACACTGGGGGTCATCGTGAAAGGCAGATGTCCGAACGCAAATGACGAGGGATGACAAGGAGCCACCTACGGCCGTCCGTCACGTAATTGCGGTGATACAACAAGCCTTCACGGACAGCAAAGTGTCTTGCTTGACGAGAGAGGGAGCGTGAAGTCATTTCTGACGAACTGTGAGAGAGGACGTTGAGCAAAGAATTGATCCAAAGATTCTTGCGCTGTTCGGATGGCATGTCAGTGATGCTCAACGATGACGAATCGCAAATGGCAGTTGATAAGCAGGCAAGGTCAGAAGGCAGTAGAGAACGGGATAGTGCATCGGCATCTGAATGTCTGCGTCCTGAGCGATAAACAACACGGATATCGTATTCATGAAAGCGTAAAGCCCAACAAGCGAGGCGGCCAGTAGGATCTTTCATGGACGCTAACTTGCATAAGGCATGGTGATCTGTTACAACATCAAACTGTCGTCCGTAAAGGTAAGTGCGAAATTTTCCTATAGCCCAAATGATAGCCAAGCACTCCTTTTTCGTGACAGAATAGTTAAACTCTGCCTTCGTTAGGGTACGGCTGGCATAGGCGACAACGTACTCATTGTAGCCATTCTTGCGTTGAGTGAGGATGGCACCGAGGCCGACACCGCTTGCATCCGTGTGAATTTCAGTGGGTGCATTGGGGACGAAGTGGTGGAAAACTGGTGGAGACGTGAGTAGCCGGTGCAGCGTCGTGAATGCGTCATCGCAGCGGGAATTGCAGCCAGAGAGGTCCGCGCTACGGGAAAGAAGCTGAGTCAGAGGGGCAATTATAGAGGCGAAATTGCGAATGAAACGGCAAAAATAGGAACACAAGCCTATGAAACTACAAAGCTCCTTTAGGGTAGTAGGCTTGGGATACTCGGCAACGGCACGCAGTTTGGCAGGTTCTGGCGATATTCCTTCGTTTGAAACGATGTGGCCGAGAATTGTGAGTTTGCGGGTGCCAAAACGACATTTCTTGAAGTTTAGTTGCAACCGGGCTGCCGTAAGGCACTGGAGAACTTGATCCAGACGGGAAAGATGAGTTTCGAAATTCGCCGAGAATACAACTATGTCGTCTAAATAGCAAAGACAGATGTGCCATTTAAGTCCCCTGAGGACATTGTCCATCATTCTTTCAAAAGTCGCAGGCGCATTGCAAAGACCGAAGGGCATTACATTAAATTCATATAAGCCGTCAGGGGTCACAAACGCCGTTTTTGAACGGTCTGGTTCAGCCATTGGCACTTGCCATTATCCAGAGTGCACATCCAGGGAAGAGAAAAACTCCGCACCTTGAAGGCAATCCAAGGCGTCATCACTGCGTGGCAGGGGATAAACATCCTTGCGTGTGACCTTGTTTAGTCGACGATAATCCTCGCAAAACCTGATGGAGCCATCATTTTTTCGCACGAGGACCACTGGCGAAGCCCAAGGACTGTGTGAGTGCTGAATAACACCACGTTACAGCATCTCGTCGATGTGTTGAGTGATGACGTCACGCTCAGCTTGCGAGACGCGGTAGGGGCGCTGACGAACTGGAGTATGATGACCGGTGTCAATATGGTGAGCGACAACTGACGTGCGTCCCAAGAGAGGTTGTCCGTGGTCGAAGGGGCGCGGAAACAGTCAAGTAGTTGAATGAGCTGATTGCACTGGTCTTGCATAAGGACGGTGTCTATGCTGCACAACAGAACGTCTTTGTCAGGTAGTGAGGGCGCGGTGGCAGCTGTGACAGCATCCACAGGCATCGGCGTCGTATCAGAACAGGCATCGAAAGGAAAGATGTCATTATAAGTGTTAAAACTCCCAAAACATTCGCCATGCATGATGTAGCGGGACAAGGGAACGGATTGCACACGTACATGGCATTGGAGCCATCGGCAAGTGTTATGACAGCGAACGGGACGACAAGGTTCCGGCGACGAGCGCATTCTTGTGACGGCATAAAGAGGGCAGTTGAATCGGAAACGGAGTTGCACAAAAGAGATACCGCGGCGACCGAAAATGCAGAAATGACGTCAGCGGCGACGATCACCTTTTTGGGTGAGTGAGAGAGATCTATGAATGTCGTGCTGAATGGAAACAAAACGAGTTGAGCACAAGCGTAGTCGACAACCGCATGATTAGCGGAAAGAAAGTTCCATCCCAGGATGATTTCGTGAGACACATGGGGAAGGACGACAAATTCAACGATGTAAAGCACTCCTTGAATCGCAACACGAGCAGTGCATGTGGCAGAAGGTTCGACGTGTTGCGAACTCGCTGTGCGTAAAGAAATTTCAACCAGTGGAGTCGTCACTTTGTTCAGTTTGCGGCATATCACTTCACTGATTATACAAATAGCGGCACTTGTGTCGACAAGAGCAGTTGTGGCGAAACCATCCACAAACACGGCAATCTCGTTAGGGGGCAAAAGATGAGGCCTTGAAAATTTCGTCGGTGGAGCAGCTCTTGCCTCAGGAACTGCGAGTGTTAGTTTTCCTCCTGGGCGTGGTTGGAACGGCGAAGAAGCATGGGGGAAGGAGATCAAAGACAGGGTGAAGGAGATCTACGTCGGCTGAAGTCTGGTCGACGTGAGCGGGAGTCATGTGCATCAGGTGTCACATGCGATTCTGATTGCCAAGGTAAGTTGCCGGAATGCATCATTAAAATAGAATCCACGGCGACGACAGTAGTGCGCGACATGTCCTGGAATACCACAGTTGTAGCAGACGGGCCAGTTATTCGAAGTACGCCAAGAGTTTACAGGTGCTCGAGGTGGTGGAAAAGGCCAATTTACCGGATAAACTGAAACTGGTGACCTGTAGTACTTTTTATTTATTTATTTATTTTCACCAAAACAGATACAATGGCAAAAATGGGGAGACGGCAAAAAAGCTGCAGTTATTGCAGCTTGACTACGTACCGTCCACCCTACGTCAGCAATGACAGAGTGAAAACGAAATACAATAAAATGAAAAAAAAACATATTATAAAGCAGGAAAGAATACAAGCATAAGATAAAGTAAATGACAGGCCAAGGTATACAAACAAAAAGGAATATTTCATAAACACATGAGCACAGTAATTCGCAGAGTATGTATCATCGCTTTGGTACATAACAAAGGTACACAATGAGGTTACACAAAAGAAATAATAAGGAAAAAAAATATATAAGAGTGACCTATGTAAACAATACAAATCTACAAGAATAGTGTTTGCATATCGATATTGTTTAATGTGTCAATTTTTATGTCTTGCTGCTCGTATGAGTTCAATATAGTAGGTAGCATGTGGCTAAGTCTTTGGGTGCCATAATTGGTGCGACATAACGTAATTTTCCACGGGGGTTTATATCGATGGAAGTAAATGGTTTGTGTATGTTCAAGATTTGCAAGTGTCAGGAATGCGTCGAGTTTCCCTCTGTTTGCGCTAATATAGGATTGTAACAACCTCAATTTGTATATGTCATTTGCTTTAACAATTTTATGTTTAGCAAAGAGTTGTCCTCTGTATTCAAGATATGATATGTTTTCTATTGCCCTGATCGCTCTTTTCTGAAGTATTTTTAGCCTATTTAAATTTGTTGTGTAGTGTTTGCCCATACTAGAGTGCAGTAGTTCAAGTGGGCATGGAAAAGAGCCTGATATAAGAGCCGCTTTACAGTAACGGGCAAAAGACGTCGACAACGATTTAGAGTGCCAATCACGCGTCTCAACATTAAACTAATGTAGTCTGTATGCTCATTCCAGGACATATGTTCATTAAAAACTACTCCAAGCGTCTTAATGGATTTGGTCACTGCAATTTCGTAGAAGCCTAGGGTAACATAATTTGGTATATGCAGGGATATACCGAGAGCTCGGAAAAGGACACATTTTGTTTTTGATTCATTTAACATTAAATTATTCTTGGTAGACCATTCACGAAGCTTATAACATGTGTTGGCCGCTAAAGCCTCGAGAGTTCTGAAATATTTTCCAGTAAAAAATAATGTGCAGTCATCAGCATATATTATGAAGTTACAATTTCCACAAATTTTGACTATATCATTTATGTAGTATAAAAACAATACAGGCCCCAGAATACTACCTTGTGGTACTCCGGTTTCAATTGGTTGTGTGCGCAATTTGAAGCCATTTATTTCAACATACTGAGACCGCGCACTCAGATATGACTGCGTAAGTTTGAGTGGTATTCCCCTAAATCCATAGCATTCTAATTTATGTAGTAACAGTTCATGAGATACACGATCAAAGGCTTTACTAAAGTCCAAGTACAATGCACGTGTGAGAAGTCTCTTTTCGATATTGCAAAGTAGGATTTCTTTTTGTGCTAATAAGGCAGTTTCTGTTGAAAGTTTGTTTCTGAAACCATATTGGCATTCGGTTATTAAATTGTGCTTCCTCGAGAAACTGTCAATTCTATCATTTATTATTTTTTCAACGCATTTCGAGAAAACTGGTAGTATAGATATTGGGCGATAATTGCTTAAGTTGTTTTTATCTCCAGACTTAAGTATTGCAGTAACTTTCGCTAGTTGCATGTTGGTTGGGAAAATACCTGTTGATAACACTAAGTTGTACATATGTGCTAGCACTTCCGCTATGAGGTCTAATACATACTTTATTGGTCCCATTTGTATGCCGTCAGAATCACAGCTACGACTATTTTTTTATTTTACTGAAAAGCGTAATTACTTTAGATGTGGAAGTCGGTTTAAGAAAAAGTGTGTTTGATAAGTGAGTAGTGTCAGTTGTTGTTTGCACGCTCTGGCTGGCATTTCCTATTTTCACAAAGAAGTCATTAAATGTTTCAGCAAGGTCGATGCCATTTAATATCCTTCCATCTATTTCAAGATTATCGATTTTTGTGGCAGGGGCTCCTCTGTTCAATACTTCATTTAGTTTTTCGACATGGATTTACGTTGCTCTGGACGTTCCAGGTCAAAAATACGACTGTAGTAGTCTCTTTTCGCCCTTTCTTTTTCTTTATTCAATCGATTTCTAAGAGCCTTGTATTCAACCCATAGGTCCGCATTACGTGTTTTGACGAACTGGTGGCTGGACTGCATGAAGGGAGTGGCGGTTGGGCAGGAGGTCGGCGGACGGCTTCTGCAAAAGTCAGCGGTGCAGCCACTGATATTGGGGACGCGGGCGAAGGGAGAGCCTCGGCAACTTGCGTCTGAATAGCACGGCGAACTGAGTGGTTCAGTGTTGTGGGGGGTCTCGTTGATGGTGGCGACAAGAGAGAGCTGTCGAGCAATTTCTCCCGGATGTACTGTTGAATTTGAGGCATTAACACACTGTAGTCGGGGCCACTGTTTTTGCACTCCAAAAACCGAAATATCAGCTGTTTGCGTATTAGCGCGACGTGTAGAAATTCGTTGCTTGTGCAGCTCATCGAAACTTTGACATAGCTGAATCACGGCCGTGACGGTCTGTGGGTCTTTGGCCACAAGCATATGAAAAGCGTCGTCATCAATGCCTTTCAATATATTCTTTATTCTGTCAGCCTCCGTCATCCTCACATCAACTCGCCTACAGAGGCTGATCACATCCTCAATGTAGCTCGTGAAGCTCTCACCATTTCGCTGAAATCGTCCCCGCAGGCCCAGTTCAGCACGAAGCTTACGCATGGCTGGACGACCGAAAAGCGAGGTGACGGCCTCTTTGGAAACCGACCAGGTGGGGATGTCGGCTTGGTGTTTGGTGAACCATAGGTTGGCCAAATTCGTCAAGTAGAAGATGACGTGAGTCAGCTTCGCAGGGTCATCCCACTTGTTAATCGCGCTGGCACGCTCGTACTCTGCCAGCCAGTCCTCGACATCTTGATCTTCAGTGCCGTTGTATACTGGTGGGTCACGCAGACGAAGTACACCAGGGCACATGACAGGCGGCAGCGTGGAAGATGCTTGTGGGGGATCGACGCGCTCGGTCATCGCAGACGGAGATGGTAGCTTACGGCTGCGGAGCTCCATGACGTTACCCAGCACGTTTCCACCAAATGCAACGAGCAAGGTTGCGTAAAAACACAGGTTATTATTCGAGAAACGTTAGCCACAACAAACTGGTACAGGCAGGAACCCGGCAAGCACGAGCCACACACGGACGTCAACGTCTTCTTTCACGCTGGCACAGAGCTGGCGCCACTATGCTTCGGTACAATACATACAAACATACATAATTGATTAGTCATGTGTCTAAGAAAATATTCAACTCATTTACAAAAGCGGGTTGCCCCGCCGCGGTGGTCTAGTGGCTAAGGTACTCGGCTGCTGACCCGCAGGGCGCCGGGTTCGAATCCCGGCTGCGGCGGCTGCATTTCCGATGGAGGCGGAAATGTTGTAGGCCCGTGTGCTCAGATTTGGGTGCACGTTAAAGAACCCCAGGTGGTCAAAATTTCCGGAGCCCTCCACTACGGCGTCTCTCATAATCATATAGTGGTTTTGGGACGTTAAACCCCACATATCAATCAATTTACAAAAGCGACATGATCAATGATTGAAGCGATGTCCCCCGGTAGTGTGTTCCAGTGATGCATGGCTCGAAGTAATGGTGATTGCTGATACATGATTGTGGGGGCAAAGAAAGGCTGTATTTTGAATTGGGGATCAACACGTTTGGAAATACTATAAGGTGTGTTTATGTGGGCTTCACGAAAGCAGGATTTACTATGATAAATTATATGAAAAAATGGCAACAGTCTGTGTTTTTCAAGCGGGTGTAATGAAAGTGTGTGGTTAATATCTGTAGTGCTGTAGTTTCGAGAATACTGCTTGGTGATAAATCTTGCAGCTCTATTTTGTATTGATTGGAATTGATCGATGACATATGATTGTTGTGGGTTCCAGATGATGTATGCATTGTAGTGAAGAAGAGGAGCTTCAGCGGCATTTCTCGGCGCATCAGGGGCATCGCCATCAGCATAAGCTCGTGCTTGCTGCGCTTGGCCGGACGCTGCTGACTGCTTCGCTTTCTGCGTTCTGCGCTGCAAATAAACCCCGTTACAAGTGGTGGTGGTGCGGGGTATCACAAGGAGACACTTGGGACCGTCAGAAAGGTAGTTGTGTCGATAAAGAAGATCATTCCTTAGGCAAAAGTTGCTAGCCTGGCGGCGGAGAGCGCGAGACGTCGAAGGAGTGAGAGGATCAGAAAGAATGCTTATGAGGCCACTGATCCAGGGATCCTTTCATTGTTCCACTGTCATGTTGCGCAAGGCGGGTGACGCAAGTGCAGGCTCGAGGGAAGAGAGGCAAACATCTTCATCCGATATGGGTGAGCGAGAAAGGGCGTCAGCGTCCGTGTGCTTACGACCAGATCTGTAAATAATGCGGATGTCGTATTCCTGAAGTTTGAGCGCCCAGCGAGCAAGTCGTCCGGAAGGGTCTTTAAGTGTGGATAGCCAACAAAGGGCGTGGTGGTCAGTGACGACGTCGAATGCGTGACCATACAGGTAGGGGCGAAATTTTCCAAGGGCCCAAATAATAGCTAAACACTCTTTCTCGGTCACGGAGTAGTTAGCCTCGGCTTTCGTCAAAGTTCGGCTTGCGTAGGCGACGACATATTCATCAAACCCTGCCTTTCGTTGCGCGAGCACAGCGCCAAGTCCAACACCACTGGCATCAGTATGAACCTCCGTGGGAGCGGCAGGATCGTAGTGGCGGAGAATGGGTGGTGAAGTAAGCAGGCGGCGTAATTTGGTGAATGCATCATCGCATGCTAGTGACCAAGTGGAAAGGTCCTTGTCGCCGCTAAGAAGGTCCGTAAGGGACGCACATACGGAAGCAAAATTTCTAATAAAGCGTCGGAAGTATGACGACAAGCCGACAAAACTTCTAAGTTCCTTCAAGTTCTTTGGCTTCGGAAAATCGGCGACTGCTCGAAGCTTGGCGGGGTCGGGAAGTATGCCGTCCCGCGATACTACGTGGCCAAGAATGGTGAGCTGCCGAGCACCAATACGACACTTCTTGAGGTTGAGTTGAAGGCCGGCGTCGGTGAGACGTGTGAGGACGTGCTCGAGACGATTTAAATGGGTGTCAAAATCGGTGGAAAAGACAACTACGTCATCGAGGTAGCATAAACATGCGTTCCACTTGAGGCCTCGTAAAATAGTGTCCATCATTCTTTCAAAAGTGGCTGGAGCGTTGCAAAGGCCGAAAGGCATAACGGTAAACTCGTATAACCCATCAGGTGTGACAAATGCTGTTTTCGGTCGGTCAGATGCTTCCATAGGAACTTGCCAGTATCCAGACCGTAAATCCAGCGAAGAGAAGTATTCTGCTCCCTGCAAACAGTCAAGGGCGTCGTCTATTCGCGGTAACGGGTAAACGTCCTTGCGGGTGATCTTGTTTAAACGTCGATAGTCCACACAGAACCGAATGGAGCCGTACTTGTTCTTAACAAGAACGACCGGTGACGCCCAGGGACTGTTAGAAGGCTGTACAATACCCCGCTGGAGCATGTCAGCAACCTGGTCGTCAATAACACGGCGCTCCGACGCTGAGACTCGGTAGGGGCGCTGCCGTAGAGGCGTATGGCTTCCTGTGTCAATCTTGTGAGATATGTTCGATGTGCGACTGAGGCCAGAAGCGTGGCTGTCAAAAGAAGTACGAAACTTTTGCAGCAGGTTCACTAACTGGCTTCGTTCCGAAGAAGACGTTGCGACATCGATGGAACGGTGGAAAGCGTCAAGGAGTGACTGGTCAACAACAGAGTCAGAAATGAGTGCGCTGAGTTCCGTAGAAAGTAAACTAGATGGAGCATCAAAAATGTGACGGGCGTCGATTGGATGCACGTGACCGAGACATTCACCATAGAATGAAGGTAAAGGCCCTTCTAGCGTATTGTACACGAGCATCTTCGTGGCACCATGGTGGAGAGTAAGGAGAGCAATCGGCAGTGGAGAACATTTGCGTTGAATGAACAGGGCAGAGGGCATAAATAAAACATCACCGTCCCCCGCAGGGGCGCCTGCGCAAGCAGGCGTTTGGTGTGTAGCGACACCACGGACCCGAGCTAACAAGGGAGTTTTGACTCCCTCCCACGCCTAGCCGTGCGTGGCTTTGCCGTGTTCGGGGAAAAGGGGATCCTGGGGGTTGAGCCGACGCTGGGTGATTGGACCTTCAAGGCCCCCCGGCAGAGGCAACACACCTCTTTGGCCCCGGCTTCACGTAGACGGCACCCCTGGGCTGACCCACCCAGGGGAAATCGGCAGTCGCCTTTTCCTATCTCTTTCTTCCTACATCTTAGTCTTTTCTCGTCTTTAAATCTGTCCTGTCTTCTACTCTCTTCTGTTTACTTCCAATTTTCCTGGCGGCAAGGGTTAACCCTGTGCAAATAGCCTACCTTGGCCTAGGCGCATTGGGTTATAGTTGCGTTGTACGGCTGGCGTCTGCAGGTTTTAGCATCCACAAACTTGTAGCGTCCCCTCGTTGGGCTCCGTGGTGGGTGGCCGCCAACGCTTCTGAAGAAACTTAAACTGGCATGCATAGAGCATTTCCCCTATTAAGTGATCGTACCGCCTTAAAGCGTGTACGCACCGAAGACTTAGGCTTTTTCAAACGATCAAGTGAAAACTTCCCCCATTTTCATGTTATACATAGTGAGATAAGCAGCAAGCAAGCCAGAACCATATCACCCTTTGTAGTAGCCAGATGTCTCACAGAAACTCTTGGAGCCGGGTACAAAGTTACCAAAATGGCCAGCGGAGACCTCCTCCTTGAAGTTCGAGAAAAAGAACAGTTTGAAAAGCTACAGAATCTATCAACTTTTGGTGACACTCCCATCACAGTAACGGCACACAGATCGATGAACACAACCCGTGGAGTAATATCTGATGCTGATTTGCTCGGCTTGACTGAAGAGGAACTTCTGGAGGGGTGGAAGAGTCAGAATGTGACCAATGTACAAAGAATCACCATTAGAAGAGACAACAAGGTAACACCAACGAAACACCTGATACTCACGTTTGCTTCCAGTAATCTGCTAGAAAGTATTCAAACAGGGTACACAAAGACGTCGATCAGACCATACATACCTAACCCGCGTCGTTGTTTTAAATGCCAAAAGTATGGCCACGGCTCACAAAGCTGTCGTGGTCACCAAACTTGTGCACAATGCAGAGTGTCAGGCCACAATTCTGACAATTGCGAAGAACCATCACACTGTGTGAACTGTGGCGGAAATCATGCCGCGTACTCACGTTCATGTTCTTACTGGAAAAAAGAAAAAGAGATTATCACTTTAAAGATAAAAGAAAACATTACATTTAAAGAAGCAAGAAAAAGAGTCTCGCCATTTTATGGCCCCACATATGCTGATGCGGCGCGCCAGGGGGCAGTGTCGCACCAGCCCTCGCCACTCCTTCGGCCTGCGCAGAGCGAGCCATTGGCTGTGGCGCCTGCCCCCAAGGCGGCAGTAGTTGAATCTACTCCGCCTACTATTGAACAGAGACCAGAGACCCCAGGGTCCTCGGGTCTCAAGGCCTCACCTCGCCAGGCGAGGCCCAAGCATCGAAAAACGAGCTCGCATGAGCGGGCATCCAGTGCCTCCGAGGAGGCAATGGATACGGCGGCACCCCTGGTGCCAAAAGAACGGCGCGGCTCTCTGGAGCGCGCCAAGAAAACTAAAAAGCTCATAACAGGGCCTGACAATGGCCCTGGTACTTGAGCTCGACCTTCCAGCCTAAACAACTCACTCGCTTGACGTACACACAGCACTACATTACTTTCAATATGGACACACAAATTATACATTGGAACGTCAGAGGACTGCTTAAGAACCTCGACGACGTACAAGAGCTTTTATACAAATACTCACCTCAAGTGCTGTGTGTACAGGAAACACACCTAAAATCCTCCAATACAAATTTTTTACGTGCTTACGTCATATACCGAAAGGACCGACATGATGCTGTGGCGTCATCCGGTGGCGTAGCCATTATTATTAACCAAGGAGTAGCGTGTACACATTTACCACTCCAGACATCTCTTGAGGCGGTGGCTGTTCGAGCGGTACTGTTAAACAAACTCGTCACCATCTGCTCTTTGTATGTACCTCCCCACCACCGTCTTGAAAGACGTGAATTTCAGTCTTTAATAGACGAACTGCCAGAACCTTATTTGCTTCTTGGGGACCTAAATGCACATAGTGGACTGTGGGGCGATTCTCGCTGTGATGCACGAGGTCGTCTCATTGAACAATTTCTCTTCTCTTCCGGTGCCTGTTTGTTGAATAGGAAAGAGCCAACATACTATAATGTTGCCAACAAAACTTACTCGTCTATCGACCTCAGCATCGTATCACCTTCACTCCTACCCCTACTCAAATGGAAAATCATAAATAATCTATATGGTAGTGACCATTTTCCTGTAGTGTTGAGTTCACAAACAACATATGAAAGTCCTCTACACGTTCCCAAATGGCTGATAAACAAAGCAGACTGGGAACAGTTCCATAACACTACACGTTTGAGCTGGACAGACATATGTAGGTTAAACATAAATGAAGCTGTGCAGTATTTCACAGCTTTTCTAACTGACGCAGCAGCCAAGTGCATACCGCAAACATCTGGAATGCCCGGCAAACAACACGTCCCATGGTGGAACACAGACTGTCGTAACGCGCGAAAGGAACAGAACAGGGCTTGGAGGTTGCTGCGGAACTCGCCGACAGCGGAAAACCTTGAGAGCTTTAAGAAAATAAAATCTCGAGGCAGGAGAACGCGTCGGCAGGCCAGAAGAGAAAGTTGGCACAAGTTTTTATCAGGGATAAATTCGTATACACAAGAGGCCAAAGTCTGGAACATGGTTCGTAGTGTAGCAGGAAGAAAAGTACATTCACTCCCACTCGTAAACACTCAGGGTGAAACCTTGGAAGATCAGGCAAACTTCCTCGGTGCACACTTTGAAAGGATATCCAGCTCGTCCCACTATACCGACACTTTCCAAAAATACAGAACAAGAATAGAAAAACAGAAACTCGAACACAAATCCACTAGATACGAGGCGTATAACCAAGCTTTCAGTCTAGCTGAGCTCCGAACATCTCTAAACTCCTGCAGTACTTCTGCCCCAGGTTCTGACCGTGTGATGTATGAAATGTTAAAAAACCTACCAGCCGAAACACGAAAAACCTTACTTAGTTTATACAATGCTATCTGGTTTTCTGGCACTATCCCTACCTCCTGGAAAGAGGCTATTATTATTCCCATTTTGAAAGAGGGCAAGGACCCTTCTTTAGCTTCAAGCTATAGATCTATTGCACTTACAAGCTGCTTGTGCAAAGTCTTCGAAAAAATGATAAACTGCCGACTCGTACATATCCTTGAAACAAACAATTTGCTCGACCCATTTCAGTGCGGGTTTCGAGAAAGTAGATCCACCACAGACCATCTTGTTCGTATCGAGGCACAGATCAGAGACGCCTTCGTCCATAAACAATATTTTCTCTCTGTGTTCCTCGATATCGAAAAAGCTTATGATACAACATGGCGTTTCGGAATTCTAAAAGACCTGTCCCACCTTGGTGTGCGTGGAAGAATGTTTCATATAATCGAAAGTTACCTGTCAAACCGGACATTCCGTGTCCGTCTGGGCAGTGTGCTCTCCCAAACATTTGTCCAGGAAACAGGCGTGCCACAAGGTGGTGTGTTTAGTTGCACACTTTTTATTATTAAAATGAATTCTTTGCACTTGTCCATTCCCCACAATATGTTCTATTGGACATATGTCGACGACGTTCAGCTTGGCTTCAAGTCATGCAACTTGGCCATGTGTGAGCGGCAGGTACAGCTGGGTTTAAATAAGGCCTCCAAATGGGCAGATGAAAACGAATTTCGACTTAACCCACAAAAAAGCACGTGTGTCTTGTTCTCTCGAAAGAGAGGCATGCACTCGGAACCTGACATTCGACTGAACGGGCAACGTCTCTCCGTCAAAGCGGAGCATAAATTCTTAGGCTTAATCTTTGACAACAAGTTGACCTTCGTACCCCACATAAAGTATTTAAAAACAAAATGTTTAAAAGCCTTAAACGTTATAAAAGTGTTGTCACGTACTACGTGGGGTAGTGACAGGAAATGCCTCATGAACCTGTATAGAAGCCTTATTCGCACCCGCTTAGATTATGGGGCCATTGTTTATCAGAGTGCGACTCAAAGTGCTTTGAAGATGTTGGATCCCGTGCACCATTCGGGCATCCGTCTTTCTACGGGTGCTTTTCGCACCAGCCCCGTAGAAAGCCTTTACGTAGAGTCAAATGAGTGGTCGCTTCATCTGCAAAGAACCTACATGTCCTTTGTATATTTCCTTAAGGTGAAAGCAGACAAGAGGCACCCCTCATACTCTACCATTAATGACTTGTCAAGCTCCATTCTTTTTCAAAACAGGCCTTCAATGAGGCAGCCCTTCTCAGTTCGCCTGAAGGGTCTAGCTGAGGACACTGGAGTGTCACTCGAACACAGTTTAATGGTTCCTGTAGCATACCCGCCACCATGGCAGTGGCAGACTATAGATTGTGATGTGTCTTTCCTAGAAGTTACTAAACATGCGCCTATTGCCCATATTCGAACATACTTCTTGGAACTTCAACACAAATACACACGTCCTGAGTTTTTTACAGATGCCTCTAAGTCTAACTCCTCTGTGTCCTACGCTGCTGTTGGCCCTTCCTTTTCGGATGCTGGCCCTCTACATCCAGGCACAAGTATCTTCACGGCGGAAGCTTACGCGATACTTGTGGCAGCTAAACACATCAAACAATCACAAATACAAGAAGCAGTAATTTATACAGACTCCCTCAGTGTGGTAACGGCTCTGCACAGTCTTAAAAAACAAAAAACCCTGTCCTCGTTTCACTTTACTCCATTTTATGCACACTCTACACACTCAACCAACATGTTGTAGTGTGCTGGGTGCCAGGGCACCGTGAGATTCAAGGCAACGTGAGGGCGGATCAGCTCGCTGCATCCGTCCACAAAAGCACTGCCCCTACACCCATATCAATCCCGGCCCTTGATCTGAAGCACTCTCTCAAACGAAACCTCAGGGACTACTGGCAGAGCAAGTGGGATACACACACACAAAACAAACTACACGTTATTAAGCCACACCTTGGTCATTGGCTGCCAGTATCGAAATCGCGTCACACAGAGGTTATACTAACGAGACTCAGGATAGGACACATATACACGACACACACATATCTTTTGTCTGGTGGCGATCCACCATTGTGTGACAGATGTGGTGAGCCATTAACCGTCCTTCACGTGTTAATCCAGTGTAAACATTTAGAAACTATAAGAAAACAGCATTTTCCATTACCCTACCGACAACATATACCTTTACACCCTGCAATGTTCGTTGGTAGGGAACCGCTTTTTAGTCATAAATCGTTGTTAGCGTTTTTAAAAGAAATTCGTAATTTTCATATCATTTATCCGGGCATCCCGTAGCACGACCTCTCTAGAGAGGTTTTTGCTGCGGTGGCTACACAGGAAAGCACTTGCCTCACGGCCCTTGCACGCAAGGGTACTAACGTGTGAGGTAATTGTGCTAATGCCATACATGTCCACCATCGTTTTTCACTATCACCAACTTTTGTCACCTATTCACACCATGCACACCTTTCACGGCATAGTCATGATTTTATTACTTGTATGTTTTTACCCGCTTTACTGCGAGGAATTTTATGGCCCCTATACAGCCGCTAATCACAACCATTGTCCACATTCCTGTCTCATGAACTGGCGCTCTTTGGCCATCAAATGGCCCTTGCGCCAAAAAACACCATATATCATCAAAACATCACCGTCGGAAATAGGGTCACACGACACAGTCACCAGCAGAGAAGAGCGCGGTGGTACGGTGGTGTCGTCGGAAACAAACAGTTCATAACACGGCAGGGAGGCTTCGACAGCGTCAACATCAGGAAGTGCAGATAGCTCAAGTTCAGCGCGACAGCAGTCAATGACGGCATTATTATTCGCAAGGAAGTCCCAGCCGAGTATCATGTCATGGGAACACAAGGGCAGCACTACGAATTCGACGATATACACAATCCCTTCGATGACGACTCGTGTGGTGCAGGCTGCGAGAGGTGTTACACTTTGTGAGTTAGCCGTTCTAAGAGAGAGGCCGGATAATGGCGTCAGAACTTTGCAGAGTTTGCGGCACAGGTTGATGGAAAGGACGGATAGAGCGGCTCCGGTGTCAACAAGCGCCATGACGACGATACCATCGACTGACACTTCAATGACGTTAGCTGGACAGGGGCGAGTACTTGTGCTTGGCGACGGGGACGCAGTTCGTGCCTCGGGAACTGCGGCCGTTAGTTTTCCTGGTCGGTGGGTCCGGAACGGCGACGCATAGGGGAAAGCGAACGTCGACGTGGAGATGGGGAGCGGCGGGTCGGGCCGTGTGGACGATCAGAAGGAAAGGAAGAGGAAGGAGGGCTTGAAGGCGTAGAAGAAAACTGAGGGTCGAAAGAGGGCATTCGTCGAATGTTCTGAGCAGCCTGGTGACGACGACAATAACGTGCCACGTGACCAACACCACCACAAGCAAAACATATGGGACGGTTGTCGTAGGTCCGCCATTGGTCGGAGTAGGCTCCGACTTGCAGCTGGGGGGCAGAAGACTGCGGCCGAGGTGGTATCGGCATAGGCGGCGGTGAATAGGTCGGCGGTGAATAGGTTGGCGACGAAAAGGGCGGCGGCGAATACATAGGCGCTGGCTGGAACGCAGGCTGTCGAGGTCGAGCAACGGCCTCGGCGTACGTGAGAGGTGCGGCGACTGGGGGCGGTTCACGGGCGGGAGGAAGAGCTTGTGCGACCTGGTCTTGAATGAAGTCGCGGAGTGTAGATGTCATTCTGCGTGGTTGATCGGGTACACAGGACATCAAAGAGAGCTGACGAGCGACCTCAGCGCGAATGAACTCTTGGATCTTGGAGAGAAGAGGGGCATGGTCTTCTCCTATGCCAAGGGTGGAAAGGCTGGACGAAGAGTCGTCGAGCACCGAGGGACGTCGGGTGGAAAGACGTTGCCTGCGCAACTCGTCAAAACTCTGGCGTAACTCGGTCAGTTCTAGGACAGTGTGAGGATTCTTAGAAAGCAACATTTGGAAAGCGTCGTCCTCAATGCCCTTCATGATATGCTTGATCTTAAGCTCTTCGGACATCGACTCGTTGACTCGCTTGCAAAGGTCCAGAACGTCCTCAATATAGCTTGTGAAATTCTCACCAAGCTGCTGGGACCGAGTATGTAAGCGTTGTTCGGCACGGCGTTTGCGTACCTCAGGCCGCCCGAAAACTTGTGTGAGGCTCGTTTTGAAGACCGACCATGTAGGGAGTTCCGCTTCATGGTTTATAAACCACAGCTTGGCCACGTCCGACAGGTAGAAGGAGACGTAGGCCAACTTGGCGGCGTCATCCCATTTGTTGTGAGTACTCACTCGCTCGTACATTGAAATCCAGTCGTCAACGTTCTTGTCTTCTGTGCCTGAGAAAACAGGGGGATCTCGCAGTCGCAGAGAACCGGCGCAGAGAACAGTAGGCGGTGCCGGTGGAGGAGTTGGAGCGGCGCTTGCGTCGGTAGGCATAATGGATGGTAAAATGCGATTCCGAAGCTCCAGGGTGATCGAAATCCAGCAGAATCCATCACTTGTAACGGGGTTCATTTGCAGCGCAGAACGCAGAAAGCGAAGCAGTCAGCAGCGTCCGGCCAAGCGCAGCAAGCACGAGCTTATGCAGATGACGATGCCCCTGATGCGCCGAGAAATGCCGCTGAAGCTCCTCTTCTTCACTACAATCGATCTTTGAACAGACAAGTGTAATATGCTAGACATTAAGTGGTAGAGTTTGCCAAGTACAGGTTTCTTTGAATAAATTTAGGTGTTTTTGATACCTTACTAGTTATCATATCTATATGCTCATTCCATGATGGATAAGATCATAAATGAATTCCAAAGTATTTAAACATGAATACTTTTTCAATGGAGACACCTTGAATTTTATACTGGTTCATATCTGTTTTATGTACTCTTGTGAATGTCATGGCCTTAGTTTTGGAGGTGTTAATTTGCGTTTGCCACTGGTAACACCAAAGGGCGAGTTTATTAGGATTGGACTGTAATGATTCGTAAGCTTTGGTACTGTCAAATGTTTCTGTAAATGATGCAGTCATCTGCAAACAATCTAATTGTAGATGATAAACCATATCCAATGTTGTTCATGTAAATGAGAAACAAAATTGGTCCAAGGACCGATCCCTGCGGAACACCAGACTTCACATGTGAAAGTAAAGATGTATACATCGTCCATTTTAAAACCGGCGTGAATGGCTTCGTGTAATTCTGTTATCAATTCAAACAGTTGAGTTTCACATGAACGACCACAAAGAACACCATGTTGGTTGTTGGGAAAGAAATTTTGTTCCGATAAAAATGTCTTGGCAGTGGATGATATGATGTGCACTAGCAATTTACAGCGTATGCTCGTTAGTGAAATGGGCCTGTCGTTAGATACTAAGAATGAATCGCAGAATTTAAAAATAGGAACCACGCACGCAGTCTTCCAGGTGTCAGTAAGGCATCCTGTATCGACCGATTGCCGAAAAATGACAACTAAAATAGGTGATATAGCTGTTTTTGTTAGTTTCAACATTTTTGCACAGATGTTATCTGGTCCGAGAGCTGAACTAACTGGAATGCAATCTATAGCAGCCTCTACACCCTCCCGAGTGATTATTAGGTCAGGCATTTCAGCGTTTATATTCGAGAACTCGAGATTTGGCGGTATTAGTTCTTCGAATGTAAAAACTGTACAAAAATAGTTGTTTAGTTCTTCTGCAACATCGAACTGCAAAAGCAGCGCACCGTTCTTCGTTATTGACATAACGGACAAAGTTGATTTCGGATTCACTATTTCCCAAAGCTTTTTAGAGTTGTTTTTTTAAAATTGTGACAAGTCATAGTTGTAAAACTTCCCTTTTGCTGCGTCGATTTCCGCTTTGCACAGTCTTGACTGTTCATGATAGCATTTCCAGTCGCTGGTCTCATTCGAACGTTTCGCCTTTAAGTACATTCTTTTTTTCTTATTTATGGAGCGTGTCACTTGTTTTGTAAACCATGTATCTCAGCTTGAAGACGCGATGGTGATCTTTGGGATATGTTTTTCCTTAAGATTCTGTAATGCAGTTTCAAGGGTTCGCCAGTTTTCATTTGCTTCATGATCACGAAATGTCATGAAAAACTGTCTAGAAAATAATAATAGGTTACTATTTAACCCGTGTGCGTTAGCTCTGTTGTAGCCGTATATTGTTTTCTTTGTTTTGCATGGTTTTTTACATTTTATGGTGTACTCGCAGTGGATAACATTGTGGTCACTCATGCCATCAAGGACTGGCAATACCATGCTTCGTGGGTCTGTAGTCAGCACAAGATGTAACAGCGAAATACCATGAGCTGGACATGTCACCATCTGGCTTAAACTAAACAAAGAAAGAACATCAAGGAACTGCCGGCATTCATGCATTCTTGCGCCACCGATAGGTTTTCATCTCAGTCAGTCGATTCCAGGATAGTTAAAATTCCCTGCAAGTATAATTTCTGATGACGGATATTTGGTTTGAGTAACGTTTAGCGAACCGTGAAACATTTCAACAAAATTAATCAAACTGGGTGACTGATACCAAACCCTGACAACGCAAGTTACAGAAGGTGATAACTGCTGAGGCCTTTTATAGCGGCTGAGGCCTGTTGGCGCTGCGATGCGTCCTGGAATCACCTGTGTGAGATTGGACAGTGGTGGCTCCCACGGCGCTAGGTGATATGGGACCAGGACACAAGCCAGCGATGTGCGTGTTCTTGCATGATGGTCCTCGGACAGAACTTTGTTGACCTCTATTAAAGACAACGGAAAAACTCGTTGAAACCATTTGCTATCAGTTGTGTATCTGTCACAGCAATATCTTCTATTTATACCGTATTTACTCGATTCTACCACGCCCTCAATTGTAACACGCACCCGGTTTCCACGACGAAAAAAAAAAGTAAGACATCGATTGCAACGCGCACCCATTTTTCTCGTTGGCCCACACGATCACACCACTCGGGAAAAAAACTCCTTTCATTGGCGTCTTCCGTTTAAATATGAGGTACGGGGGAAGCTTGTGCTTATCTGACGTGCAACGGAGCATTGCCGTCACTCTATTTTTACCATGGCCCGATGTCAGCACGCGAACTTGCTTCGCCCCCTTCTTCTCGACGGTTGTGGTGTCAGGCATGTCGAAGTGAAGAGGCGTCTGATCGGCATTCTCGATTTGCCCAAGCAGGGAGCCGTTGTTGTGCCGCAAGTTTAGGACGAACCTCTGAAAACTGAAGCGTTTCTTCGTACTCTTCCGGCAACTTTTGGCAGCCCGTTCGCCATCAGAGAGAAAAGCCTTTCCTCTTTATAAAATTAGTTAGCCAGCACTTGCTCGCTTCAAACTGGCTCCGCATTAGCCCTTTTTCTAAGGCTAACTGCATAGCCTGCACCACTTGAAGCAGTTCTGTCGTCACGGGCCGCTGTGCCGCTCACTGCTCAATCACATACTCGCCGGGCAGCTTTTCAATTTGCGGAAACCGACCCTGCTGTGGTCCGCTGAAGCCTGTGCGGGAATCTTTGCTGTCGACAATATTCTGCTTTTCTTTCCGCCAGTCCCGCACGCACGTTTTGGGAACTCCGAACGACCACAATGCAGCTCGATTTACGTCCGTTTTGGCACACGCGATGACTTTTCTTTTAATAGCGGCATCGTGGTGCACTCGTCGAGTGTTTGGAGTAGGCCCTTCCATACCGTCGATGCTAATGCACACCAAGATGACGAACTCCTCAGCACACGTGTGAAGTGCCGCACATGGGAAACACATAGGCAGAAATGGCCGACACGCTATGCCGACGCACGTAGGGGGCGGCCATTTTGGAATGCTGATGGCAATAGAATGACCGTATTCATTTTTTTTCGTACTCGATTCTAACGCGCATGCGATTTAATGAAGGCATTTTTTTGGCAGAGACTGCTGCGCCGCACGGCGCACGAGCCACCCCCACACAGAAACGGCTGCTGCGTCACATGGAAGTGACGTCACGCATTTTTCGGTTAGGCGCTTTGTTTGAATAGTCGGGAGTGTCTAGCGGTACGTCTACACAACAATAAAAGCCATTAAAATTACGTCCAAACGAAAAAATGAACAAAAAATGTTAGTTAGGTTTAGCGTTACAATACAAAACCGGCTTGTTTATCATTTCAAACTGATCGGCAGGTGTGGCATAGTTGGTTAAAGCAACACTTTCACCTTTGACAACACCACGCTTGGCATTGCAATCTAGAAAATGCAGTACGTCCAACAACTGTAATTTGCACATCATACTGAGAAACTTTGTGGTGCTCATACTCAGATTAAGCTGCGGCGCGGTGGACGGCCGCGCTAGCTCCAACCACCAGGTTCAACTAAGCATCCAGCAATCGCATGAAGCAGTGACGACACTCCAGTCCTCCTTGGGAGTGGCCTAGGCCATGGCCACGATTTCATCGGAATTTTCACCACCTAACATATCGCAGGCGGCGACCATCTCGCAGTGTTTAGCTTTCGCAGCCGCAGCGCCCATGGTGCCCCCGGTATTTAAAATACTTGTAATATGTATTTAAATAACAAACCTAGGCTAATTGACTCGTTAAACACCTGCTTAGTAAAATTTTTATAGGTTTAATGCATTACACACGAATAATTTACACATTTAACTAGCTTTACGTAATAAATTTTAAAGTGATGTCACTTCCGTGCGACGCAGGAGCCACTTCTGTGTGGGACTGGCTGCTGTGCGGCGCTGCGCAGGAGACGCTGCCTTTATGAAGTCGCTTAACCGGAAAAAAAGGTGCGCGTTAAATTCAAATAATTACGGTATATCTGGTCTATTTAAAATTTTTTGCTCCCCAATAATGGCAGAATTTAGAGAGCGAGCTTTTCAGAGTCTCATTGAAGTTTTTCAGCCTCATTGAAGAACTTTCTTGTTGATTCTGATAATGCTGTTTTTCATCAAAAGGAGCAATTCGCCTAGTTGGTGCACTTCCGTTAATATTCGTTTAAGATGGAAATGCTGTTTTTAGTCTACTGCGCAGCTTTGATAGTTTAGTTGACTTCTTTGACTGCCTGTGCAGCATTTTTTTTTTAGTGTTTCATGTGAACATTATTATGAGTTATCCACGGAATTGTGCTGTTTTTTATTTGGCCATGCAATCCGTCCATGCAAGTAGCAATGATGCATTTAAATTGCTCCCACAATTCCTCGACTGCCTCTGAGTAAGAGGCAATTTGAAATTCATTAGACCATTGTTCTAAGTAATCTAAGATTGAAGTGTCATTCGCTAGCTCATAATCTTTGACCAACAGTCGTTCTTTGGCCCTAAGTTATCACAATTCTTGCTCGACAATGGAAATATGTTCACCGAAATCATCTTGTGACCAGAAATGTCTTCCAAAATTGACAGGCGATTATCTTCTTTCTACCTGCCAGACAGAAAGACCAAATCAAATAATAATAGTGATTTGGATGTTGCTTTTGTGTAATCGTAAACACTCGGTCTTAAATTGTGAAAAAAGGCATTCTCTAGTAACTTATTTACACTCATTATCTCAGTATATTCACTAGACAAGCCTCCCAATCAATGTGTTCTTCGTTGAAGTCACCAGCGAGTTCCGCCATGGTGGTCTAGTGGCTAAGGCACTTGGCTGCTGAACCGCAGGTCACGGTATTAAATCACGGCTGCGGGGGCTGCATTTCCTATGGAGGCGGAAATGCTGTAGGCCCGTGTGCTCAGATTTCGGTTTATGTTAAATAACCCCAGGAGGTCGAAATTTCCGGAGCCCTCCTCTGCGGCGTCTCATAATCATATGGTGGTTTTGGGATGTTAAATTTCACATGTGAATCGAAGTCACCAGCCAATATTAGTCGAGTAGTACTGTTTGCATGAGTACAAAGAAATTTACTAAGCTGGTTTAAAAATTCAGGTGGAGTTGCTGGTGGCCCGTAGACTAAACCAATGAGATATGCGATGTTTCTAAAAGGTATTTTACTCCACACTGACTCCAGCATATTGCTGTTCACAATTATGGCCAGACAACAATCCTTTACAATCATTGCAACGTCTCCACTGTGTGCATCACTTTAGCATTTGAATATGCTATGCTCTGGAGGTGTAATACAACCTCTGGTAATACAGATACTTAATGAAGTTCTTGTTAATAACATGACATAGGGACTCTCCAAGGATATGTATTCCAGGTCAGAGATTTTATTAGGAATACTACAAGTATTCAAAAGAATCAAGCGTCGCCTTGCTTGGGGTGGCTTATTCTTTGTCAAATGCTGCTATTGATCAGGTTTAGAACTTGTGTTTCTATAAATTTTGTATGGGCGGTACTGATACGGACATTTATCATTTGCGTGCCCTTATTTATGTATGCATGTACCTCCCACATGTGTACGTCATTTAACTCACGGCCCGCAGTCCCTAGAATCTGCGAAGCAACTGACCACGGCGGCGGTCAGATCTGCAACGCAGCAGAGGGTGCTAGAATCTCTGGATCCGGACAGGCCGCCATTGGAACCTGAACTTGGCAACGTTTAACGCTAGAATCTTATCTAGTGAAGCAAGTTTAGCTATACTATTCGAGGAGCTAGAAGGTGTTAAATAGCATATAATAGGGCTCAGTGAGGTTAGGAGGACAGATGAGGCCTATACGGTGCTACAGAATGGGCACGTCCCTTGCTATCGGGGCTTGGGTGACAGAAGAGAACTTGGAGTGGCGTTCCTAATTCACAGAAACATAGCTGGCAACATAGAGGAATACTATTGCAATAATGAAAGGGTGGTAGGTATTGCCATGTTCCATTTTCAAGTTTTGTTAACGTCCGAAAACACTACATAATTCTCAGCGCAAAAGCGCGCCTGCATTTTTCGAGAAGCTTCCGGACTGTAGTAGATCGTTTCGATAAGACCAAGCCTACTCTGCGAA
The DNA here is from genome assembly GCA_013436015.1 of Rhipicephalus annulatus. Classification (NCBI taxonomy): domain Eukaryota; kingdom Metazoa; phylum Arthropoda; class Arachnida; order Ixodida; family Ixodidae; genus Rhipicephalus; species Rhipicephalus annulatus. The sequence continues at coordinate 112,441 of WOVY01010365.1, read as the reverse complement.
CTGTACAGACTATTCTGGAATCTACGCCACCGCCAGCGATAACCCTAGAACATTCGACGGCAAGAGTATAAATGCCGACGCACTTCGCCGCTTGTCAGTAGTTGATCGACGGCCGACGCTTCGTTCACTGCTATCTGGGCAAGACTGCTACTGTAATCGAACTTTCGGTTAACCGGGCAAAGGTTCGCCCAGATAAACAGTTATATCCCAACATAAAGACTCCTTTGCGCTACTACACCATATGGTTAAATGATAAAGACTCCTGTCTTCGGCCACGTCACGACCCGGTGACATCTGGTGGAGGTGCTGCTTCGTTCATGTATCGAATGCCCTTGTCAAGCCGTGAACCCAGCCCTTGTCGCGGAGAAGACACCGACGCCAACCAGGAACAGCAAACGAGCCGCCGACAGCAATGGCTACCACCGGAGTACGGGCTTCTACAAGACAAGGCGCGGAAGACCAAGGCCATGACCGCAACTGCAGCGACAATGACAACCGCAGCGTCCCAGCCCACGATGGTCATGCATCAACCCAGGGAACCACCAATTTTCCATGGGTCATTGTTCGAAGACCCGGAGTCCTGGCTAGAAACATACGACCGTGTGGCCGCCCTCAACCAATGGGACCATGACGAAAAGCTGCGTCGTGTGTTCTTCTATTTGGAAGACACCGCAAGGACCTGGCTTGAAAATCGGGAGTCCACGCTCCGAACGTGGGATGTTTTCTGCGGCGCATTCCTGCAAACGTTCGCGAGCATCGCTCGCAAAGAGAGGGCCGCTGCTTTATTAGAGACCCGGGTTCAGCTACCAAATGAAAATGTCGCCATTTTCACAGAAGAAATGACCCGACTATTCCGTCACGCTGACCCAGACATGCCTGAGGAGAAAAAAGTTCATGTCTTCATGCGAGGGGTCAAACAGGAGCTCTTCGCGGGACTGATAAGAAACCCACCGAACACCGTCCAAGAATTTGTAGCCGAAGCGACCACTATCGAAAAGACCCTGGACATGCGCACCCGACAGTATAATCGTCGCCTGACTCTAGAATGCGCTGCTGCTCAAATCAGTAACTCCAGAGACCTGCGTGAAACGATCCGAGAGATCATGCGGGAAGAGCTGCGCAAGCTGTTGCCTTCGGCGCAACCTCAAGTGGATTCGATCACCGACATTGTGCGAGAAGAAGTTCGGCAATCGCTTCAAATTTTCCAAGCACCGCTGCCCGAGCCGGAAGCTATGAGCTACGCCGCTGCACTGTGCCACAACGCTCCTCCCCGTCCACGCCAATACGCCGCCCCATCGCACTTCCATCGACAGACGCCACCGCCGCCACCACCCCCACCGATGTCATACCGTTCGCCAGCGGCCCAGCGCAGTGCACCGAGGAAGACTGACATCTGGCGCACCCCTGACCATCGCCCGCTCTGCTACCACTGCGGTGAGGCCGGACACACATACCGCCGTTGCCAGTACCGACAGATGGGACTGCGTGGCTTCGCCATCAATGCACCGCATCCACAGCCAGGAGAACGACCACGTGACATCGCCGACTACCTGACAGGAACTCGGTGGACACCACGAAGCCCTTCGCGTTCGCCGTCGCCCAGCCGCCGCACGTCACCGCACCACCGGCAGTACTCTGGCCCAGCGCGGGGCCAGTCTCTTAGCCCGTATCCGGGAAACTAAGGGCAGCAACCGATGGAGGTGCGGTTGCTGTGCGACGAACTACAAAAGATCCTCCGACGACGACGATGCCGCGACGGAGCGTTCCGAACAGAACGCCAACCAGGCAAAGCCCTGACGGCGAAACCTCACTTACCGAAGGTGACCTGACGACGCAACATGGAAGCAGCGAAACAAGCCGACGCAGCCCTGACCCGACGCCACGCCCTAAGTGTAATGCGAGACGGGGAACTAGCGAACTCCACGTTCTTATCGACGGCCACTGTGTCACCGCTCTCGTCGATACTGGAGCCGACTACTCCGTCATCAGTGGGTCGTTCGCCGCGAAGTTAAAGAAAGTTAGGACAGCTTGGGAAGGCCCTGAAATCCGCACAGCCGGAGGTCATCTCGTAACGCCCGCAGGAATCTGCACAGTGAGAGGCATCATTAACGGCCGTATTTATCCTACAGACTTCGTAGTCCTACAGCGTTGCTCGAGAGATGTCATCCTTGGCATGGACTTCTTATGCCTCCATGGTGCTGTCATCAACCTAAAAACAAAGTCGATAACGTTATCCACAGAAGAAGCACTACCGCCGCACACGCCGTCAGGAAACCATGCCTTGAATGTGCTGGAAGAACAAGTCACCATTCCGCCTCGCTCAAGCGTCATTACTTCAGTCGGCGCTTCTAAATCACCTGACTTGGAAGGCGTCGTTGAAGGCAGTCAGCGTCTGTTGGTCACCCGAAATATTTGCGTCGCAAGAGGGATTGCAGAGCTGTGGGGAGGCAAAGCAACGGTTCTGCTCACGAATTTCAGCAATGAGTACAAACATGTGAACAAAGGAACAGCAGTCGCATACATCGAAGAAGTTGTCGAAGCCATCAGTGCTTTGGCTCTTGCTGATTCTGCGGAACCTGCTCAGAGGAACCGAGCCCCTCCCATAGCTTTCGATGTCAATCCCAGACTTCTGAACCATAAGCAAGAACAGCTCAAGGCCCTGCTCCTGCAATACGAAGATTGCTTTTCGTCGTCATCGAAAATTCGGCAGACCCCAATCACGAAACATTGCATCATAACCGAAGAAAATGCCTGACCACTCTGTCAGAGTCCGTGCAGGGTTTCGACGCGAAAACGTGAGGCCATGAAGAGACAAGTTGATGAAATGCTGCGGGATGACATTATCGAGCCGTCCAAGAGTCCATGGGCATCCCACGTGGTGTTAGTGAAGAAAAAGGATGGGACCCTACGTTTTTGCGTCGATTATCGCCACCTGAAGAAAATCACAAGAAAGGACGTGTATCCTCTACCACGAATAGACGACGCACTTGATCGGCTCCATAAGGCCAAATACTTCTCGTCAATGGACCTCAAGACTGGCTATTGGCAAATCGAAGTCGACGAAAGAGACCGAGAGAAGACGGCGTTTATAACACTGGACGGCCTCTTCGAGTTTAAGGTGATGCCCTTCGGTCTTTGCTCAGCGCCTGCAACTTTTCAACGCGTTATGGATACAGTACTGGCAGGATTGAAGTGGCAGACTTGCCTTGTGTACTTAGACGTCGTCGTCGTGTTTTCGTCGAGTTTCGACGAGCATCTTCGGCGCCTTGAAGCTGTACTTCAAGCCATCAAGACGTCTGGACAGACACTGAAGCCAGAAAAGTGCAGATTTGCGTACGAGGAGCTCTTGTTTCTGGGGCACGTTATTAGCAAGTCTGGAGTTCGTCCCGATCCACGGAAAACAGCCGCCATCGCCGACTTCCCGCCACCCACTGACAAGAAGGCGGTGCGCGGATTTCTGGGCCTGTGCGCCTATTATAGGCGGTTCGTGTAAAACTTCGCCCGCATCGCCGATCCTCTCACTAACCTTACCAAGGCCGACGTGAAGTTCAAGTGGGAAACGCCGCAGGAACACGCTTTCCAGGAGCTTAAACATCGCCTCCAGACGCCTCCGTTACTTGCCCATTTCGACGAATTTGCCGAGACAGAAATAGGCAGTGACGCAAGCAGCGTAGGTCTTGGCGCCGTTCTTGTGCAAAGGGCTGACGGACTTGAAAGGGTGATTAGTTACGCCAGCCGATCACTATCCAAAGCAGAAGCCAATTATTCCGCAACATAAAAGGAGTGCCTCGCCATCATCTGGGCTATGTCGAAATTTCCCCCCTATCTCTACGGCAGGCCCTTCAAAGTTGTGAGCGACCACCACGCCTTGTGTTGGCTAGCTATCTAGAAGGACCTTTCAGGTCGCCTTGCACGATGAAGCCTGAGACTTCAAGATTATGACATTACCGTGGTTTACAAGTCCGGCAAGAAACGCTCCGATGCCAACTGTCTCTCTCGTGTGCCTGTCGACCAACCACCACCCGACGACCCCGATGACGGCTACTTCTTGGGAACGATAACTACCGACGACTTCGCTGAACGACAGGGGGCCGACCCGGAACTTAAGGCTCTAATGGAATACTTCGAAGACAGGACCGCCGAAGTCCCGAAGGTATTCAAGCGCGCACTTGCGTCGTTCTTTCTGCGAAACTGTCTTCTACAAAAGAAAAACTTTTCACCGCTTCGAGCTATGTACTTCCTTGTGGTGCCTTCAGCTTTGCGACCAGAACTTTTGCAGGCCCTGCACGACGATCCGATGGCAGGGCACCTCGGTGTTTCTCGCACGCTCGCGAGGATACAAGAAAGGTATTACTGGCCACGTCTCACCAATGACGTTACTCGTTATGTGAGGACATGCCGGACTGTCAGTGACGCAAGGCACCACCGACAAGGCCAGCGGGACTTCTGCAGCCAATTGAACCACCTTACCGACCTTTCCAGCAGATCGGAATGGATCTACTGGGGCCGTTCCCGATGTCGGCTTTTGGAAACAAGTGGATCGTGAGAGCTACCGACTACCTCACCCGATACGCCAAGACAAAAGCCCTTCCCAAAGGCAGTGCATCCGAGGTAGCTAAGTTCTTCGTCGAAAATATCGTCCTACGTCACGGCGCCCCGGAGGTCCTTATCACCGACAGAGGAATGGCATTTACTGCCGACTTAACTCAAGCGATCTTGGCATACAGCGAGACAAACCACCGCCGGACGACAGTGTACCACCCACAGACCAACGGCCTCACCGAGCGGCTTAACAAGACGATCGCCGACATGCTGGCAATGTACGTCGATGTCGAACACAAGACGTGGAACGCCATTCTTCCGTACGTGACCTTCGCATACAACACGGCGGTGCAGGAGACGACACAGATATCTCCATACAAATTGGTCTACGGAAAGAGCCCGGTAACGACGCTCGATGCCGTGTTACCCAACGTCTCCGACGAAGAAAACCTTGATGTGAGTGAGTACCTTCAACGCGCCGAACAAGCCCGACAACTCGCGCGTCTCCGTATCAAGAATCAACAGACGACCGACAGCCGCCGTTACAATCTTCGACGACGCTTCGTGGAATACCAGCCCGGTAAACAGGTCTGGGTGTGGACGCCGATACGCCGACGTGGACTGAGTGAAAAGCTTCTGCGACGGTACTTCGGACCGTACAGGGTGGTTCGATGTCTCGGCCCACTTGATTACGAGGTTGTCCCCGACGGCATCACGAGCTCTCAACGACGCGATCGCGACCTGAAGTCGTCCATGTCGCGCGCCTCAAGCCGTTTCATGCGCGTTAACAAACTGAAACAGTGTTTTTTTTGTATTAATATTGTATCGTAATTTCTTCATTATACTTTCTTGCATTATTGTTGTACCTTCATCTTTAGTTAAAGCATCGGGACGATGCCTTTTCAGAGGGGGGCAATGCCACGTTCCATTTCCCAAGTTTTTTTATCGTCCGAAAACACTACATAATTCTCAGCGCAAACTGCGCCTGCATTTTTCGAGATGCTTCCGGACTGTAGTAGATCATTTCGATAAGACCAAGCCTACTCTGCGAACTGTACAGACTATTCTGAAACCTACGCTACCGCCACCTATAACGCTAGAGCAAGCGACGGCAAGAGTATAAATGCCGACGCGCTTCGCCGCTTGTCAGTAGTTGATTGACGGCTGACGCTCCAGTCACTGCTATCTGTGCAAGACTGCTACTGTAATCGAACTTTCCGTTTACCTGGCACAGGTTCGCCCAAATAAACAGTTATATCCCAACATAAAGACTCCTGTCTTCGGCCACGTCACGACCCCGTGACGTAATTAAACTCAATAAGAGATACAAGATGAAGGTGGTATAGGCTTACGCGCCTACATCCAGCCATGATGACGCTTCAGTTGAAAGCTTTATGAACACGTGGAATCGGGAATGAGTAAGGTAAAAACACAGTATACTACATATACTGATGGGAGACTTTAATGCAAAGGTAGGGAAGAAGCAGACTGGAGACCAGGCAGTAGGAGGTTATGGCATCGGTACTAGAAATGCCACAGCCCCGCCGTGGTGGTCTAGTGGCTAAGGTACTTGGCTGCTGACCGGCAGGTCACGGGTTCGACTCCCGGCTGCGGCGGCTGCATTTCCGATGGAGGCGGAAATGTTGTAGGCCCGTGTGCTCAGATTTGGGTGCACGTTAAAGAACCCCAGGTGGTCGAAATTTCTGCAGCCCTCCACTACGGCGTCTCTCATAATCATAAGGTGGTTTTCGAACCTTAAACCCTACATATCGATCAATCAACTAGAAGTGCCAGAGGAGAGCTACTAGTAGACTTGGCAATAATTTACGGATTTAGAATACCTTGTACCGAAAACGAGGAAACCGCAAGTGGATATGGAGGAGGCTTAATGGCGAAAATAAGAACGAAATATACTTTATAATGAGTGCACACCCAGACATCGTGCAGGATGTGGAAGTGGTTGGCAAGGTACGATGCAGTGACCATAGAATGGTACGGTCTCGAATTCGCCTAGACATGAGAAAGGAATGACAGAAACTGATACGCAAGAAGCCAATCAATGAGCTAGCACTGAGAGAGAAAGTACAGGAATTCAGAGTCTCGCTTCAGAACAGGTACTCGGCTCTTATTGAGGAAACCAAACTTAGCATAGATACAATGAATGATAATCTGACGAGTCTCATTACGGAGTGTGCAGTGGAAGTTGGAGGTAGGGTAGTTAGACAGGACACTGGCAAGCTTTCCTGGGAAACGAAGAATCTCGTTAAGAAGCGTCAAATCATGAAAGTCTCAAGTACAACAGACAAAATGGAACTGGCAGAGCTTTCCAGGTTGATTAATAGGCGTAAGGTATTCGATGTAAAAGGTATAACATGGAGAGAATTTAACACGCTCTGAAAAACGGAGGAAGTGTGGAAGCAGTGAAGAGGAAACGTGGGATAGGCAAAAATGGGATGTATGCACTAAGGGACAAAGAAGGCAAAATAACTACCAATATGGACAGGATAGTTAAAATAGCAGAGGAGTTTTACAGAGATGTGTATAGTAGCCGGGACAACCACGATCTTAATGCTATAAGAACTAGCAGTAACCCAGGTGACACCCCATCATTAATGATAGAAGTCACAAACGCCGTAAAGAGTATGCAAAGAGGCAAAGCTCCTGGTGAGAATCAGGTAACATCAGATCTGCTGAAAGATGTAAGACAGATTGTGTTAGAAAAACTAGCCACAGTGTTTACGAGGTGTCTCCTGATGGGAAGAGTACCAGAGTCTTGGAAGAATGCTAACATCATCTTAATACATAAGAAAGGAGACGACAGGGACTTGAAGAATTACAGGCCGATCAGCTTGCTCTCTGTAGTATACAAGCTATTTACAAAGGTAATTGCTAACAGAGTTAAGAAAACTTTAGAATTCGATCAACCAAAGGAACAAGCAGGATTTCGAACAGGCTGCTCAACAATCGACCACATTCATACCATCAATCAGGTAATAGAGAAATGCTCAGAATGCAGCCAACCACTATACATAGCCTTCATTGATTACGAGAAGGCGCTTGATTCAGTAGAAATATCAGCAGTCATGCAAACACTGCGGAATCAGGGCATCGACGAAGCATATATAAAGATCCTGAAAGAAATCTACAGGGGATCAACTGCTACCATAGTGCTTCATAAAGAAAGTGACAGAATACCTATCAAGAAGGGTGTAAGGCAGGGGGATAAAATCTCCCCAATGCTATTTACCGCATGCTTACAGGAGGTTTTCAGAGGCCTAGAATGGGAACAGTTAGGGATAAGAGTTAATAGAGAGTACCTTAGTAACCTGCGCCTCGCCAAAGACATTGCATTGCTAAGTAACTCAGTGGACGAATTGCAACTCATGATTACGGAGTTAGACAAGGAGAGCAGAAAAGTAGGTTTTAAAATTATTCTGCAGAAAACGAAACTAATGTACTACAACCTCGAAAGGGAACACCACTTCGAGATAGGTAATAGTGCACTTCGAGTTGTAAAAGACTTTGTCTACTTAGGGCAGGTAATAACCACGGAGCCGAACCACGAGATTGAAGTTACTAAAAGAATAAAAATGGGGTGGAGCATATTCGGCAAGCACTCTCAAATTATGACAGGTAGATTGCCACTATCCCTCAAGAGGAAGGTATATAACAGCTGTATCTTGCCGGTACTTAGCTACGGAGCAGAAACCTTGAGACTTACAAAGAGGGTTCAGCTTAAATTGAGGACGACGCAGCGAGCAATGGAAAGAAAAATGGTAGTTGTAACCTTAAGAGACAAGAAGAGGGCAAAGTGGATTAGGGAACAAACGGGGGTTAAGGATATCATACTTCAAATCAAGAAGAGGAAATGGACATGGGCCGGGTATGTAGTGCATAGACAGCATAACCGCTGGTCGTTAAGGGTAACTAATACCCCTGTCACACCGCACCCGCGAAGACCGTTTAACTCCCTCGTCCTTACGACAACGAAGATGCGGTCCGTGTCACACGGCCACCCTTACGCAAACGAAGGTAAACGGAGCGTTTCGCAAAGGACATTCAACGATCTCCCTTTGCAGCGAAACGAGGTACTCTCGTCCCCAGCTGTCTAGAGGTCAGAGAAAAATTTCTAGCACTAAGTGGCCGCAGTGAAAGAATAATAAATTTTGGCAATCCTAATTGTTCTTTCATTGTAGTACTCATTCACAACGCGTGTTTGTTTACCTATATTTACGCCTGCCAGAGTTCACTTACTTTCAACACCGATGCTCTACACTCCGTGCCTCGCACGTGGTGCCTCGCGAGTCGGGCCGGCCGGCGCCATTGAAAAATATTTCATCCATGCGTGTGGTTGTGGTCGTCGCTGTGTCACTCATGGCTGAAGAACACGAAATGTGCGCTCACGAGGCAAGGAAGCACAAGAACTTTTGCACACGGGCATGAATACAGGCAACAAAACAACTAAAAGCACAATGTGGCCAGCGTCACTACAGCGTCGCTACAAATAGCAAATTTGTTTTTATTTGAAATATTTTTATGGTTTATTAGCCTCTTACCTCTTTAATAGTGTTTTTTTGTAAAAACCCCATAACGAGGATTCACAAAAAAAACAATGCAGATGAAATTAGAATACTTTTCCGAAAATCTAACAGCGCCAGCTGAGCCCCCTCGCGCCAACTGTTACAACCTTTTCATTGCCGTGTGACACTGCCACAACTCCTCCGTCGAACCACCTAGGGGATATTTACGTTGACGGTGTTCAACGGAGTTTAGTGGTGGCCGTGTGACAGGGGTATAACTGGATTCCCAGAGAAGGAAAGTGGGTTAGGGGGAGACAGAAGGTTAGGTGGGCAGATGAAATTAAGAAGTTTGCGGGTATAAATTGGCAGCAGCAAGCACAAGACCGAGTTAACTGGCAGAACATTGGAGATGCCTTTGTTCTGCAATAGACGTAGTCAGGCTTATGATGATGATGATGATTTCTGTGTGAGGACGACCTTAAATTTTTTTACTAGCCTCAAATAGTACATTGAGACTCATACTGCTAGTTCTGTTATTTTACTAAGCATCAATAACTTTTGTTTTATTTCATGTTTGTACTGAAGAAATAGTCTTAATTTAGACAGGCTAAATACATTTAGAATAGCAGTGGCTTGGAAGAGCTGCACAGAAGGATAATCTCTGGGTTAAGTGTAAATCAGGCATAAAGCTTTCTTCTGCAGAATGTAGACCTTTTTACATTTTTGAATGTATGAGTGCCCCATACAAGCTGGCAATAATTAACCATTGACATAAACAGATATTTGAAAAGCCACAGTTTAATTTTGGTAGGAATGATGGGATTATTACAGTAGACAAAGACCAATAAAGTGTGAAGCAGCCATGCATACGTAATTAACATTGTGATGGTGTAATGTGGGCCCAGGATCCGGAATAAATCAAACGGCAGTCAGGTGACTCTGTACACACAACACAGAGTTTAACACAACCGGTAACTCTTACAATTCACACACACAACACACTATAGCGTTCCTTATTTACATGCCAAACGTCCTACGCGCCTCGGCACACGAACTGTCCTACTCGCCGTTATGACTGTTGCCGCTGCGGCGAGGTCGGTCGTCACCGGTGTTCCTTGTGCAGTCACGCTGCCTTGACCGTGGTGAGGTGGTGGTGGTGGTGGTGATGGTGGTGCTGCAGGCCGGTAGATCACCAGGCCACTGCAGTGCAGGTTAATGGCCCGTCGCCAACATGAGCCGCGGCCACCTCGTGCCACCACTCGGGCCCCAGGACCTCAGGCCACGAACAGACTATGCTGCCGGTCCCCGTGTCAGCGCCGGCCACAGAGCGGGAAGCCAGCTCACCAGGCCCGCAAGGCTGCCGGACACCTGGTTGAGTGACGCAGCCCGAAGCAGGAAGCCAGCTCACCAGGTCCGCAAGGCTGCCGGACGCCTGGTTAAGCGATGTCGCGACCCGAACCGCCGACCAGTAGCTGCCGTTCGAACTGTGTCCCGCTCCAACTGCTCGAGCCGCACCCCCGCTCGCGCTTCCTTTTCCTCGTCTTTGCCTCCAAGGCGTACTGCAGAGCAGAACTGCCGTTCCCTCTTCGCCCCGTCACGGGCCACACAATCCACATCATCACAAACATGAACATCCGACAGCAACTTTTCATTAAACCAAACACCAAGGGTTTTGAAAGCTAACATAATTTCTATGTTTTGAGATCCATGGCAGACTGAAAGCATGGCACAGTTTTATTCCCAGAGAAAGTATAGGGGATGTTATTAAAAGTAATTGTAATGTAAATGTGAAGAAAGAAAAGTGGGCGAAAAGATAACTTGCCGCCGGCAGGATCTGAACCTGCGACCTTCGAATAATGCTTCCAATGCTCTACCACTGAGCTACCGTGGGGGTCCTCCTCCCATCCACTTTATAGGGTATATATGTGAATTGAATGTGAAAGAGTCAATCAGCGCCACCTGTTGACATTATGGGAAATGTGGAACACCCTTTCTTGCCAGTCTCGCATCACAAACGCACTCGCCATAATGGGGAGTGTGGAATCGAGCGTTCCACCCTCACCATAATGGCAACATGTAGCGCTGACTGATGCTTCCACATTCAATGCACACATATAATCATCTAGCAACTTTGTGATGCAGCAAGAGAAGACCTAACACACTAGCAAGCACTTGTGCTTGTGGGTTTGTTCATCATTCGTGTGCAAATGCTGTGAAAATGACATTCACCTATGTCCAAGTGCACTGGAAATGGTAGACACTCAAGCGTTTAATGGGATTGTCTTTAGCAGAAACATTGTGGCTGATATTGTGGTATGGAGTACAGTTATCAACAAAGAAGGCATCACATGCTTGCTGTTGTGGCAATGTTCTGTCTGCATTGACCCGTAATGTCTGTGCAGGTGGTGGCGAAGCGCCTGCTCGACTTCTTGGTGAGCCATCCCAACTACAGCCGCCTGGTGGTGCATGGCTTTAGCGTGGGTGGGTACCAGTTTGGCGAGGTGCTGGTCAAGATTCGCAAGGAAGGTGGTGACTACAATGCGGTCGTGCCCCGCTTCAAGGCACAGGTGAGTTGACAGCAAGAATAACAAACAGGGATGCACTTCTGTGCCTGCCACCTTTCGCACCGTTAGTGTGTGTTGTGATGTCTCGATATGCCCTGTCTTTTTAACGTGAATACCTACACAGTAGCTTAGCTCTCTGTTATTTAAGGGGAGATGCCGGTCGACGGCGAGAGTTTTCTGGAACGTCTCCAATTTTTTTTCACCTGTTTTTCAAGATCAGTGGCTCTACTGTTCTGAAATATACATATGTCGAGACTCAACTTGAAATGCTTTAAAATTGCGTGTAAAGAGCACAAGGTGGCTGTTAAAAGGTGGAAAATGTGCAGTCTTCAAGCACCCTGTCGCTAATAATGCACTTCCACTCGCCAGTTTGATCAGATGAGCTGAAGAGCTGAGCCTCACTCATCAGATAACGGCAGTTTCTCATGCTGCTGCAGCGCAAGAAATAATTAAAAGAAGCATGCTTTTGCAGTGTTTTTCGAGTGCCTCGACTATCTTTTAAATCACATGTTACGGATCAGGGACCGCCATTGGCCGCTGCGTTCCTTGTACTGTACTGTGAAGCCTACTTGCAGGGTCCGTGTCTCATCGAGCAGCGCAGCTGAACAATGCTTTTCTCGTGTGTTTACCTTCATTATAGATAAAGAAAGCCATAGCTCGCGTGATAGCTATACTGTCAATGTAAAAGCTGTTATGACGGCACTCTCTGTAGGAATGGGCTGTAAAAATGTAGCAGCTGGTCTGATTTGCAGCAATTCTTGGCTTGCAAAAGCCAATGCATTGTAAGTCATTCACAGCCTTCAGTCAGAAAATTCGTGATGCGGCAACGGATGACATCTGTGCCATTCTTGCGAGGTTAAGGGAACTCACAGTGAGGGAAATAAGCGGGGACGACATTGCCGTTATTTGCGATGGTTCGTGGCACAAACGCAGCCACAAGAGCCACAATGGCATCAGCACGGTTGTGTCCCTCGACACTTGACCGTGTTTAGATTTTGAAGTCCTATCGAACTTCTCTCTAGCTTGCAGTCAGCACAAGACTCTGTCGGATGGAGCAAAAGAAGTCTGACAAGCATTTTGTGGCCCTGTCTGTGGGGGAAATGTCTGTGAGCAGTGAGCTCGAAAGAGCTGTAAAGGACAAACTTCTGGTGCTGGCACATTTTAGTGGCATTGGCCACACCAAGAAGGATTGTTCTTTTTACAGCGAAAGATGTTATGAGATCACAACTCTGGTGACGTGCAGTTGTCCGCCGCCACCGCCGCTTCTGTTGTTAGTGTCCGTAACTACATCGCGTGAAATTAGAAAAAAAACCTTGCACCAATGACACAGTGGGGCTCGAAACCCGGGTATGCTGGGTGCCAGCCCAGTATTCTACCACTGAGCAACGCTGGTGCTTTTGACTTGTTGGCAAACTTACCTTAGGCAGGCTTGATGTCGGGAAAGGAATCACGGTAATATGATTTATAAAGCATTTTCAAACAGCAAAAGAAAACCAGTCTTCGCACAATGCGAATAGCGTAACAAGTGGGCGGTACAATGCTCCAATCTAATACAAAAGCTTGATCTTGTTCCGCTATTAACTGTGGCGCATACCCTCTTCAGCCATAATCCCTCATCGTCGTAGGCCACTGCATGAACAATTGGCACAAAATTCCTTGCAAGTGTTTAGCGAGTACCACGCTTCTCAGAAGAATGACAAAAAATAATATAGGGAGTGCCGGCCTACAACCAAAAAGTTTATTATTAATGTTCAGTAGGTATCAAGCAAGTTACCCAATGAGTGTTTTGAAAAGGCTCTGAAAGGCTGGTCTTATAGCTTTCGCTGTGACTGTATTGCACCTGCCGCGCAGGTCTGGCGTTTTTTTTTTACAAGTTTCGTCGTAAATCTTTCATAAATAAGGAATAAATTTTCATTTTAAAACTCGTTTTTCTCAAACCACAGATTTTGCCATTTTGTTGTAACCTGCTCCTCCTTTTTCGGGTTCTTTTGGTGCTCAGATTTGGAGGAAATTTTGCCCCAATTTCTTCCAGAGTATGAAATGCAATTGTCTTGTTTAAATTGCAGTAATTTTAGTATATAATAAAAAATTTTATGGAAAAATTTACTAGGGTAAGAGAAATATGGTCTTTTTCATGTCTATTACATATTTGTTATGCACTTCCACATTAGCTTTCTGCATTCCATATCTATTTAAAACCTTGGAACTATCGATAACAAAAAATAATGAAAGTTTAGTCATGGAAAGGGGGGACGAGGCAAAAGCCTTAAAATTTTCGCTCTGTCATGTTGCAAAACTAAAAGTATGTAACTTGCCAGAAAATTAATTATATATTTGAAACCAGCATACAAAGTTCTATAAACAGCTCAGGTTTTATTGCTCTAAGGTGAATATTCTCACGCAGTCGTGACGTGGGTGATGGGAGCACACTCGATGTTGAGATGAAACTCCTTATTCGGCCGAACTTGTGGCTAGGAAACTGAAGGCCAGATTGCAGCAGCCTGCGTGCTCCGATAGCGGCAAACAGAGAGTCGGCCGACGATCAGTTGGCAAGCGGCGAAGCGTGTCGGCATTGATACACTTGTCATCGAATAATCGAGCGTTATCGCTTGTGGGGAAATTGGTTCTAGAATAATCTGTAATGTTCACGAGGTAGATGTTTTAACAAAATGACCTACTGCAGTTCTGAAGCTTCTCGAACACTGTATACACAGTTCGCGTTGAGAATAACTGACAGTAAAATTGGGCAATCTTTTCACCCAATTTTCTTTCTTGACATTTATATTACAATACGATCTAATAACTGTATATATATATATATAAGTATAATAGTAGATGCGCTTTCACATAACTTGTTTATTCAGCCGACGTTTCGACGGGAGCCTCTTTTTTTCAAGGCATTTCAAGGCATAATACTATTTACACATTTTCGTGTCTTTGTGTAGCTTACCGAGACAGAAGGGAAGGGGAGAGAAGAAAAATAGTAACAAAAAAATGAAGAAAAGAAGCAAGAAGAAACATTAAAAAGAATCAAGAGGGACATGGCGGGATTAGGAAGGAGCAAGAACTCAACAAAGAGGAATGTAAATAAGCTATGCCATCTTTGTCAACAATACCTACCAAGCACTCACCCTTCCCCCAAGTGGACATTTTGACCATCGTTTCTGTATTTCACCCTCCAACGCAATCCGCCGGCAACTTGCCCGCCTTTGAAGTTTACGACAAATCGGTGGGGAGAGCTTAAGCGCTTGAAGTGCATGTTGGTGGCGTTGGAAGAGATTGTGACGCTGCTATCAATATTCATTATATGCATTGGCTCCTATCAGTGAAAGAAAAGAAGAAAAAAAAGCAAAAAAAGAAAAGAAAGAAAAAAGTAAAAAGGAGGGGGGGGACTGTACGACCACTTATCTGTGTGTTCCAACTGTGCTTGGAGTGGCAAACCATTTTTCTATTGTCAGATGTATACGCTAAAGGCTTTGTTAGGGGGTAATAATATTGCTGTAATGGAAGGCTAGGGGCAGAGGACTGATTAAAGAGGGGCGTTTGCGCATTTTAGTGATCGCAACGCTGACAGAGTGCGTGGGTGTTCATTTATTCTGTTTTTTATCATGTTGAATTTGTAGATAAAGTAAGATTCCAGTTGTTCCTGCTCTCTGATTGTTGGAAAATTGCTTTCCAATAGTGTAACTCTGATGTCATCACAGCTGTGGTCTTTTAATGCACTGTGTTTTGAAAGTAAGAGGCCTGGCAGGGAACGTACATGTGCCCGATGGTTGTTGAATCTAATTCTAAACAGTGTGTGTGTCTGGCCGCAGTATTGCATGTTACATACCCAACATTCCAGAAGGTATATGACATTATCAGAGTCACAGTCCAGTGCACCTCTTATCCTGCGCTTAAAATCCGAGTGGGTGGTTTCCGCCACTGTCGTTGTCTGCATGTGTTTGCATACTCTGCATCTGCTTTTTTCGCAAGACGACACCCTGTTTGAGGTTTCACGCCTATATTTGAATTTATCAAATTATCCCTTATGCTTTTCGGCCGCCTGTATTTGTATTCAACTTCGTCCCTAAAGGTATCTCTTACCCTATTCTGCACATTGGAACCAATGACCTCGCGACCACGGATGCCCTTACAGTGTTCGACCGCTACGTGACCCTTCTGGACTGCATCCGGGCCCCGCCGCGGTGGTCTAGTGGCTAAGGTACTCGGCTGCTGACCCGCAGGTTGCGGGTTCACATCCCGGCTGCGGCGGCTGCATTTCCGGTGAAGGCGGAAATATTGTAGGCCCGTGTGCTCAGATTTGGATGCACGTTAAAGAACCCCAGGTGGTCGAGAAATCTGGAGCCCTGCTTTACGGCGTCTCTCATAATCATATGGTGATTTCGGGACGTTCATCATCATCATCATCATCATCATCATCAGCCTGTCTACGTCCACTGCAGGATAAAGGCCTCTCCCATGTTCCGCCAGTTAACCTGGTCCTGTGGTTGCTGTTGCCAATTTATACCCGCAAACTTGTTAATCTCATCTGCCCACCTAACCTTCTGTCTCCCCTTACCCCGCTTCCCTTCTCTGGGAATCCAGTTGGTGACCCTTAATGACCAGCGGTTATCCTGTCTATTTGCTACATGCCCGGCCCATCTCCATTTCCTCTTCTTTATTGCAGCTATGATATCCTTAACTCCCGTTTGTCCCCTAATCCACTCTGCTCTCTTCTTGTCTCTTAAGGTTACACCTACCATTTTTCTTTCCATTGCTCGCTGCGTCGTCCTCAATTTAAGTTGAACCCTCTTTGTGAGTCTCCAGGTTTCTGCTCCGTAGCTAAGTACCGGCAAGATACAGCTGTTATATACCTTCCTTTTGAGGGACAGTGGCAATCTACTTGTCATAATTTGAGAGTGCCTGCCGAATGTGCTCCACCCCATTCTTATTCTTCTAGTTACTTCAATCTCGTGGTTAGGCTCTGCGGTTATTACCTGCCCTAAGTAGACATAGTCTTTTACAACTTCAAGTGCACTATTACCTATCGCAAAGCGCTGCTCCTTTCCGAGGTTGTTGTACATTACTTTCGTTTTCTGCAGATTAATTTTAAGACCCACCTTTCTGCTCTCCTTGTCTAACTCCGTAATCATGAGTTGCAATTCGTCCCCTGAGTTACTCAGCAATGCAATGTCATCGTCGAAGCGCAGGTTACTGAGGTACTCTCCATTAACTCTTATCCCTAACTGTTCCCATTCTAGGCTTCTGAAAACGTCCTGTAAGCATGCAGTGAATAGCATTGGGGAGATTGTGTCCCCCTGCCTTACACCCTTCTTTATTGGTATTCTGTTGCTTTTTTATGAAGCACTATGGTAGCAGTTGATCCCCTGTAGATTTCTTCCAGAATGTTTATATATATTTCATCTACGCCCTGATTCCGCAGTGTCTGCATGACGGCTGATATTTCTACTGAATCAAACGCCTTCTCGTAATCTAAGAAGGCTATGTATAGTGGTTGGTTATACTCTGAGCATTTCTCTATTACCTGATTGATAGTATGAATGTGGTCAATTGTTGAGTAGCCTGTTCTAAATCCTGCTTGTTCCTTTGGTTGATTGAATTCTAATGTTTTCTTTACTCTGCTAGCAATTACCTTTGTAAATAGCTTGTATACTACAGAGAGCAAGCTGATCGGCCTGTAATTCTTCAAGTCCTTGTCATCTCCTTTCTTATGTATTAAGATGATGTTAGCATTCTTCCAAGACTCTGGTACTTTTCCCGTCAGGAGACACCTCGTAAATAGAGTGGCTAGTTTTTCTAACACAATCTGTCCTCCATCTTTCAGCAGATCTGATGTTACTTGATCCTCACCAGCAGCTTTGCCTCTGTGCATGCTCTCGTTAAACCCCACAAATCAATCAATCATGGACCGCATCCGGCGTGAGAGACTTGACATAACTATTATGTTTAGCACCCTAGTGCTTCCACCAGCCCCCAACGAACGACTACACCGGCACAACTGGCGTGTGGTGAAGAGATTCAACTTCGAGGCTCGGGAATTTAACCTGCGGCTGTTTAATTTGTGTCATCACTTCTATGTAAACCACCGGGTCGACGCGCTTCCGCCATGGACTGTGCTCGCGGCCGATGGTCTACACGCGAGCTTCGCCGGAGTGTGTGTCTCATAGCGTGGAACATCTACAACCTGCTCCTCGACCTCCGGCGGCCCTACATCAGCAACTAGTTGGACCACGCACCACAGCCGGAGGCGTACGAGCTTCAGGAGACGCCATCATACTCCCAGGCGCTCCGGCGTGACCCTCCTGGTGACACCTGTCGAGGCGGCGAAGGGCAGTAGGAGAACCAGGTGGCCCCAGAAACAGCCGCTACTTCTTCTACAGGCCAGCAGATCCCATCGGGGCCCCCCTCATGGGGTGCGCGACCGCCATCATGCGTACCACAGCTGTCGACACCGCCTACGAGACACACCCCGAAGAAGGCGACGAAGGTTTATCAGGGCCAACAATGACGGCCAGCTGTACCACAATCAACAGCAACAGCAACCAGTGGCCAGAATCAACCATCCCCACAAAGCGAAAATCAGCAGCCAACATTAGCCAAGAGCAACCAGCAGCCAACAGCAGTCTCCTACAGGCCAGCTCATCACGGGAGGCACAACAACATGGAGCTCAAACCCAAACCGGGTACGACCTCCGGGTACCTTGCAGTTCTACTCGCCGCGTCTGTGCAAAGTGACATACTGGCTGTAGGAATGGGCAAACACCATCCGCTTCAGGTGAATTAGGCCACAGAACAGGTTAAAATTTTCTTAAACTTAGAAAAGTTGCAGACAAATGAATACAGCATGAACTTCACGTGGGTAGTCTCGAAGAATATGTCCTGGCAGGTACGGCTTCGAAGGGGCTGCACTTGTCGCTAACACCATCGATGCATAATTTTCCCCTAAGGGGAAATGAAACAGTGGAACAAAATTCTCGATCACGCCACACAGCAGCTAACTAAGGTCACCATTGAACACTGTAGAAAGACTCTGAATGCACTGACGGAGAAGGAGCGGTATATAAGAAATAGACAGACAGACAGACAATGAACTTTATTTGATACTGAGGAGCTTTCGTGGGAACCCCTATCGGGGACCCGCGGAAGCCGCTGTCCGCGTCCAAGTAAGGGCTGGGACACCGTGATGTTCCGCCCTTTCTTGGGCCCTCTAGATTGCCTGGATTTGTGCTTGAAGCGATGGGTTCCGGAGTGCTTCTTCCCAGTTGGCTTCGCTGGATAGAGGGCCATTAGGTAACGCGGGGCATTGCCAAAGCATGTGTGCTAAGGAACAATAAATTTCATTACATTCCGGACAACTTGAGTCAACGTCTGTGGAGATACGACTAAGAAGGCCCCGCGAGGGGAATGAGCCCGTCTGGAGCATTCTAAGTGTAATTGACTGAGACCTATCTAACTTTGGGTGAGGAAGAGGATAGGCTCTTCTACTTAGCCGATAGTGAGATGTGATTTCATTAAACGTAAGGAGTGGATCGTTATGCTGGATTTCATCCTGACCCCATAAGGCCTCCATGCCGCCACGGCGCGTTAGATCTCGCGCACGGTCATAGGCAAGCTCGTTGAGGTTAGGTACGTGCTGATGAACGTCCGCACCCATATGGGCGGGAAACCAAGAGATTAAAAGAGTGCCAGGGTCTGTTCTTTTTTCTAGAATGGAGGCAGCCTCCCGCGCTATGTTACTCGACTCAAAAGCTTTGATGGCCGCTCGTGAGTCTGTAAACACGGTGGTGTTAACATGGCGACCTGTTCTGCGACCGCGCTCGTAGCTAACCTGACTGAGGCTGAGGAGCGTAATTCCCCGTTGCCGTCAATGACTGCCAGCGCGAATGTGCTAGAGTTGCCGTACTGAGCCGCTTCGACAAAGACAGTCGATTCTCGATTCTCGGCGGCATTCTGTAATATCGCCCGTGCTCGGGCTTTTCGCCTCCCTACATTGTATTGCGGGTGAATATTCCGAGGGAATGGGCTGACCACAAAGGTTTCCCCGACCTCCCGGGATAAGGTAATTTCCCGTTCAGCAAGCATTCTGGGAGCCATGCCAGCCTCGTCCAGGATGCGTCTTCCTGCCCTGGTTGACGAGAGCCTGACCACCTGGGCGCTGACCTGCGCTTCGATCACTTGATCAATCTTGTTGTGCATACCGAGTTGTCTTGATTTGTCAGAGCATGTGGTTACTGGTAACCCTAGCACCTTTTTGGTGCTCTTACGTATGAGAGTGTCTAGCTTAATTTTTTCCATTCTAGTCCAGGTAAGCGCCGATGCTACATAATTAATGTGGCTCATTAGGAAGGCATGATGGATCCGAACTAGGTTGGCTTCACTTAGTCCCTTTCTGCGTCCTGATACTCTAGCAGCAAGTCTCAGCATGCTTTCGGTTTTGGCCGTGATGTGCGTCAGGGTTTTGGCGTTACACTCTCTCGCGTCAATCAGTAGTCCTAGGATTCTGATTAAATCTACTCGTGGAATGCGCTGTCCATTTCTTGCAAAAAGGGAGATAGTAATTTGGTCGAGGTGTGGAAGTCTCCTAACGCCTTGCCTGGCCGGCCTGTACAGTAACAGTTCTGATTTGTTTGGAGAGAGGTGGAGGCCTGTGCCTTCTAGGTAGGACTCCGTTTCGTCTAGGGCTGATTGCAGTGCGTTTTCTACTTCTGCAAGTGATCCTCCCGGGCACCAGATCGTGATATCGTCCGCGTAAAGCGAGTGGCCTATATTGGGCAGGGATCTGAGCCTCTCCGATAAGCCCTTCATGACTATATTGAATAACAAGCGGGAGATGACTGCCCCTTGGGGAGTGCCTCTGGCTCCTAAGGCGAACTCGTCTGACTTGTGTTGAGCGATCCTTATGGTAACCGTTCTATTCATCAGGAATGACCTAACAAAGGCCTGAAACTTTGCTCCCAGACCTAGGCTGGCCGTGGCTTGCAAGACAAAGCGATGAGATACGGTGTCAAAGGCCTTGGTCAGGTCAAGGGCTAAGATCCCCCTAACATCTCTAGTGTTGTTATCGAAAATGTGCTTCTTAAGAAGTAGCATTACATCTTGTGTGGAAAGGCCAGGCCTGAAGCCGATCATGTTGTGTGGGAATAGTTCCTTGCGTTTTATGTAGTTCGAGATCCTATTGAGGATCGCATGTTCCGCTACCTTGCCTACACAGGAGATTAGCGATATCGGCCTTAGGTTGTCAAGATTTAAGGGCTTACCCGGTTTCGGAATAAGCACAATCGAGGCCGCTTTCCACTCTGCCGGCACGCTTCCACTCTCCCAAGTCTTGTTGACCTCTTTCGTTAGCATCTCAATTGATCTATCATCCAGGTTCCTTAACAGTCTGTTTGAGATGCCGTCTGGTCCTTAGGCTGACCTGCTATTCAAGTTGTGAAGGACGGCCCTAATTTCAGACTCCGTGAAGGGGTCATCGAGCTCTTTAACCGTGTCACATTCTATTTCAGGATACTCTTCTGAGCGTCCTGCACCTAGCGGGAGATATCTATTCGCTACCTCGTCTAAGAGCATTTCTTCTGTTCCACCCTCTTGTCTGTGCTTGTGAATCAGGCGGCACAGTGCCTGTCTTTGATTGCCTTTGGTCTGCATGTCGTCTAGCATGTGTTTAAGAAGATTCCATTTCCCCCCTGTACGCATGCGTTCATCGACTGCTGAACAGATCTCATCCCATTGTAGCCGAGCTAACTCGGTGCAGTACTGTTCGATCTCCCTATTAAGTGCCGCAACCCTTTTTCGTAACCGTCGGTTAAGCCTCTGTGTTTTCCATCGCCTCAAAATAGAGGCTTTGGCTTTCAAGAGATGTGCGAGGTGCGGATCCATCCTGGGAACATCGAGGTCGGTTTGAATAGTTTTTGTGGTCTTTTCAACGTCTGCTCTGAGTGTCTGAATGAGTTCGCTCAAGCTGTCGTATTCGCCCGTATCCTCGTTTCTGAGCTTTCGGAAAGCATCCCAGTCCGTCACTTTAAATTCCTTGGCCTGGGGGGCTCTGACCTGAATGGTAACACTAATGATGAAGTGATCGCTGCCCAGGTTTTCTTGCTTGTTATCCCAGGTTGTTTGCTGTAAATTTTTGATAAACGCGAGATCGGGGGTAGTGTCTCTAGCCACCGATGTGCCCAGTCTCGTGGGAAACCGGGGATCGGTGATGACTGTTAGCGTTAGGTCATCGACTGCCCGCGCTAGATTTAGGCCCTTAGCCGTTTGCCTGATGTACCCCCTTGCGTTATGTGGGGCGTTGAAGTCTCCCGCGATTACTAACGGTGACTGCCTAGCGAGTGTAGCGGCCTTTGTAAACAGGGAGTGGAAAGACTGTCTGTGATCAGATGGTGGGCTGTAAACATTTAGAATGAACACGCTTTGTTTAAGCCACCTGTTAGGAATAACCTCAATGAGAAGCGCCTCAATTCTGCCACGACCTGGCTGAATGTCATGTACAACATATGCGAGCTTTTTGCTCACCAGCGAAGCTATACCTCTCTTGGACTCCCCCCTTGTCGCCACCGATTTGTAACCAGCGAAGGTGGGTGTGTTGCACAGTGTTTCCTGTAGCAAAATTACCTGGGGCCTTTCTGCCTGAGCCGTAACGTACTGCTGCAGTGAGGTCTTGCGCCTTTGAAAGCTAGCGCAATTCCAATGCCAAATTACTAGATTATTTTGAGGGCCCGCCATTTTGCCAGTTTTTGTTTTATTGACCCTGCGGGGTCGCCCCCGCATTATCATTAACTGCAGCTTGTGTACGAACCTTTGGCCTGGTCTTAATAGCCATTTTATTCTCAAGTGCGACTACCTTATTTTCTATGGCTCCTACTTTACTCTCAAGTGCTCCCATGTGCAGCGCGAGTTGATTAATGCTTAACTGATTTTCTTTGGAAATCCTAAGTAACTCTTCTAGCATCTTGTTCTGCGAGCTTTCCACTTGCATCTCCGAGTCGCTCTCATCCTTTGGAGGTGGAGCCTTACGCTTGGCCTTGTTGACCTCGACTTTGGATTCCTGCGTGCTTTTATGCACGGCATTATTCGCCACGTTCGCGCCCTCGACTCTGCTGGAAATGGCCTGCGCGGCTGTCTGCTTGCGCAGCTCTGCTTTGAGACTAGCAATCTCCTGACGTAACTGTTCAATCTCACTCTTTTCATCATGCTCCGGCAATGCCGACCGCGTTACCTTTTTGGGCTTGGTCGTCTTCTCCTTGACTCGATCCGCCCATGTGAGTTCCTCCTGGATTATCCTTCTAGACGCCGAACGCCCTCTGAAACGCGAGCGGCTCTTGCGCCGCTGCGCAGCTGGCGTGACGGAGCGGCCTCTCCTGGGTGTGCCGGAGACGCTAGGTGAGACGCTGGAGTCACGGGACTGCATTCCTAGGGCCATCTGCGTCTTCTCGGAGCGCCGGTGGCGTTGGCGTCGTCTCCTTCTGACGATGCAGGGGACTTGAAATCTGTCTTTGCATGCTCTGTCTGCAGTGGGATGTGGACCTCCGCATAGCGAACACTTTGGAGTGCAATGATGATCCTATTTCTGTCCGCACGTGCGGCACCACTTGCTGTTTGGATTAGGGCAAACGTCAGCACGGTGTCCCAAACCTCCGCAGCCGTAGCAGACCTCCGTGTGTCTCCTGTATAGTGTGCAGCGAAACATGCTCGCACCACAGGACACATAATTGGGCACCTTCATACCCTTGAACAATACTACCACAGCTGTGGTATTCTTAATTCTTTTGACCTCGATAGCTCCTGGGTTGCGGTGGTTCACAATTGGTGCTCGGAGCTGAGCCTCGCTGATATCCACATCGACACCCCTTATGACACCTTTGCACGTGTCATCGGGGTAGCCGGGTACACAGAGACCCGGTACGTGCAATCGCCCAATCGGACTTGCTGCGCCTTTATGTACGCGCACGCATTCTTCTCATGAGGAGTACACACCACATAAATGTTTTGAGTGCCATTGGGACAAATGGTGTCCTCTTCAATTTCGGCTGGAGCCAGGGCTGCCGCCATGGCCAAGGCTTGCTCGAAACATATTTGACTGACCTTGGTCACATTCAGACCGTCCCTCGGTCTTACGATGATGCAATACGTGTCCCTCGGAAGTTGAGGGAGCCTCGAGGTGGTGACGATGCGTTGGTACGCGTTCCGTGGGGCGGCGGTGCGGCCACCGCCCTTTCGTCCGCCACGCGTTGGGGTGCGTTCGCGGGTAGTAGTCGCCGTTCTCATTCCCTTGCTGTTCTTGCGGCCATATGCCGTCATCCAGCCGGGGCTGCTTGCTTCTTCCTGGAAGATTTCTTCTCCCTCCACGATCTCCATCATGGGCTAAGGCGCCCGCGGTCGCAGGGTTAGGCCTAGGCCGCCTGTGCTGCCTCGCCGAGGTTAGGCTTACCGCGTCAGGGTTAACTGTGCCGTGGCGTGGTCGGAGCTGCACACACTCATAAAGAGGAAAAAGTCACCCACCGTAGAAAGGCCGGTGTTGGTCAAGTCCTCGCAACGCACTGCGTCGTTTAACACATAATGTACTCGGTTTCGACGAACGAAACCAACCAAAACATTGAAAAAAGCAGGAGCCGAAATCAGCGCGTCCGCACTAGTCGGCACCCCCTGGCGGTCTCCCTATATAAGAAATAACTTTCCTTTTTTTGGAGTGGGAGACTGGAGAGCTTGCCATATGTGAGCACAAAAAAACAGAGGACATGGAAAAACTTAAGAGAAAGAAATTTGTGCCGGACATTGTCTCACCACAAGCTATACCCACTGTTGTTTACATGAAAAATACCAAGCCGCCTCATGTTCAGAAATATTTGCCATCACATTCCAAAAAACCAAACCTTATTAACCTTTCAGATAAAGAACTTAGCAACGAAGAACTGATTGTACTATCACAAGGACTTACATTCTGCCCTGGCAATGGAAAGTACGATGAATTCACGCTTCTAAACACCTAGACAATTTCGCACGAAATTTACGATTGGAGGAGTATTTCTTCTATAAACCCCAAAAAGACAACCCGCTATTTTGTGGGGTAATCTGACGGCAATGGACCACAGACGCCAACAGAGATCGACATCTGGATCTATATATAGACGCGGCTCAGAAAGATGTTATACATGCGTACAAGGTGCACAAACCAGGTATGAATAACATATCAAGGAAAGAAGCAGAGGCACTACTTGCGTTGAGCAACCGCGAAGATCTCGTCATTAAACCAGCAGACAAAGGAGGCGTGATCGTTGTTCTGAATAGATCGGACTACATCAGGGAAGGCAGGGGACAACTAAATGACAAACAATTTTACAAACACCTCGACTCGGACCCCACTGCCCAGCACAAAAAGATCATTGTAACAACCCAACAGGATCTCGCACGTGAACGCACCATTGATTCAAAGCTTCAAAAAGCACTTACTGTGGTACATTCAATGCCAGGTCGTTTTTACATGCTGCCGAAGATCCATAAGGGGGAAAACCCTGGCAGACCCATTATATCATGCACGGGAACGTTAACGGAACCCATTTCCAGTTAAATTGACTTTTTAATCAAAAACATACCACCCACACATGAGTCCTTCTTGCGTGAAACAAATCATTTTCTTCGGGAAATATCGGACGGGAAAATTCCAGAAGGTGCATTCCTCGTAACATTGGATGTTCATTCACTCTACACAAATATCTCACATGACGATGGTGTAAGGGCACTTGTTGAATCGTATGGCACTCACAACCCTATCGCATATCCAAGCAAAAAAGTAATTGAAATCTTAACGAGACTTGTACTGGAATTGATCAGCTTTGAATTTAACAACAGGTACTACCTTCAAATCAACGGTATGGCAATGGGTACAAGAATGGCCCCAAACTACGCTAAAATATTAATGCACCATATAGAGTCCAATTTTTTTCATCTTGTGATATCAAACCTTTAATCTATAAATGGTACTTAGATGATATATTCATGATTTGGGCGCATTCGGAAAACGAGCTGCTCAAATTTATACAGGCATTTAACCAAGTATACCTCAGCATTTATTTTACACACTCCTATTCCAACACTAAATCGACTTCTCTTGATGTACTTATTCGAATGAACGATGGTGCTTTGGTAACCAGCGTATACAGAAAACCTGCAGGCAGGCAACAATACGTGCACTTCAAAAGCTGCCACCCACGACTCTGCAAGACCAGCATTCCCTATTCCCAAGCACACAGATTCCGACAAATCTGCTCCCGCACCGAGGACTTCCACAAAAACAGCACACGTATGCGCGAAGTACTCCTTCATCAAGAATACCCGTCAGCTAACATTGATGACACCATAAAAAAAAAAAGCGAAAAATCTGGACCGCCAGACTCTTCTACACCACCAAAAAAGATGCCGACCAGCACCATAACAAAAAATTTGCTATTTACTTTCACGAGCGACCTACCTAACATAAACAAGGTCCTAAGAAACACTTTAACATATTGGAAAAGACCATGCGACTATCCAAAATTTTCACTTCTCGACCGTCTGTGGTATACAGGTGGCCGAAAAGTATAAGGGATCATTTGATAAATTCAAAAATAGGTGTGAAACCTCAAACAAGGTGTCGCCCTTGCGGAAAAAGCAGATGCAAAGTATGCAAACACATGCAGACAACGACAGTAGCGGAAAGCACCCACTCGAATTTCAAGCACAGGATAAGGGGTGCACTGGACTATGACTCGGATAACGTCATATACATTCTGGAATGTGGGGTGTGTAACATGCAATACGTCGAACTACTCTGTACAGTTCGAAGTACCATCGCAGAAAATTTTCACTGAGTCCACGTCGGCGTATCAGCGTCCATACCCAGACACGATCACCAGGCTGGTACTCCACGAAGCTTTGTCGCGAGAGATAGAGAAGCAACTTTATTGGCACCCGTCAAATGGATGACGAGATAGAGACGTCAGTCTAAACACACACTCATCTTCCCTAACTGTCGACCGGGATCTCTTGGGACGTGGCTGCGGTGAGGGTGAGACCGATGACTTGCCATTGAGCATTTTCCTCTTCGTTGAGTAGCAAGGACTCCCAGGATTTTCTGCATCTGTCTGGCTCATCAAAGTTAGGACAGCCCCAAACCATGTGGACCGATTCCGCTCTACCATCTCAATGCCTACACCGAGGGCTATACACCGAGGGATGCCACTTGCTCAACAATTGTGAGTTCGCAAATACCCCTGTTTGTAACTTTCTCCACATAACTTTTTTTCTTGTTGAAAGGTTCTTATGCGCTCTCGGGTAAGTCTCGGATTAGCTTATAATGGTTAAGGATTTCGTTGTAAGTGATCAGTTCGTCAGCGGTCTGTAGGGGTTCCTCGCTTGGGGATATTGTCGAGACAACACTGGAATTTCGGAAAGTGAGATTTCGGGCTAGCATGTGCGCCTTCTCGTTTCCTTGCAAACCCTGATGAGACGGTTCCAGATTAGCGAAACCTGCTCCGCCGGGGGCTGTCCAATGGCTAATATGTGTACAGCTGCGGTAGAGATCCTGCTCGCATCAAAACTTCTGATTGCAGATCTCGAATCACTAACAATAACTCTCACATTCTTTTGAGTCAAAGTCAGCACAATGGTGACTTCTTCCACCTCCGTTGCTCCTAAATGTCTGACGCTGCAGCACGAGCCAGGGCCTTCATTTTCGCGTGTAGTTCATCTGCGTATACTTTGCCTTGCTTGTATTCGGCCGCGTACATATAAATCACATCCTGTCTGCCTTCCAGGCTTTTCTGCAACGCCTCAGCTTTGTCCTCTCGTGATGCACCGGGTGCATATTCCTGGGCAACGGGAGTATTCTTAGCCTGTCCCTGACTCACGGTGGGACTTTGCCTGTCTGGTTGGAACACACCTGGGGCTCAAACCCCAGCCGCTCCAGGATCCTTCTACCAGTCTCAGTGCACAGCAGTCTCTGATATTGGGATACTGTCGCCGCTTCAATGAGTTCGTCTAAAGTGTTGGACACCCCTAAACTTAAGATTTTGTTCATTGATGTGTTTGGAGGAAGTCCGAGAGTTGTCTTGACCCCCTTCCTAATAATGATTTTGACCTTGTCTTTCTCTGATCTGGTGAATTTCAGGTATGGGGCTACATATACAATCCTGGCAATTACCAAAGATTGCACTAACCTTAGGAAGTTCGCTTTCTTCATGCCCGCATGTTTGTTTACTATTCACTTGAGTAATTTGCATATCTGGTTGGTACTCGCTTCCAGTCGCTGAATGGTCTCGGCGTGTTTGCCGTTCGCTTGAATCTGCAAACCCAGAACCTTGATATTGTTGACAGTGCGAATAATGTTACCGTTTACTCTCAGCTCGATGCCGTGCCCCGCGTCCTGTCTCCTTCCCCGTCGCCGTGCCTGCAATGTTAGGAAAAGGACCCCTGACTTCTCCGCCAAGCACCTGAAGCCAATTCGCTCTAAATATTTCTCGATAGCTTGGATTGCCCTCTGCAGCGTCTTCTCGATGGGCTCGTCACTACCTCTGCTCATCCATACCGTCAGATGGTCCGCGTAAAGCGTATGGTTCAGTCCTTCTATGCCTGCCAGCTTCCTGGGGAGACCCATCATTGCGAAGTTAAATAAGGTGGGCGACAGAACTGATCCCTGCGGCGTACCCTTGCTTCCCAGTTTAATACTTTCCAATGACTGCCCTCCCAAGCTGATTGTTGCCATTCTGTTCGTAAGATTCTTTACATAATTGTAAGTCTTCGTGCCTACATTGAGAGCTCTCTGACTCTCCAATATGGCCGAATGCTTCACATTAAATGCTTTTGAAACATCAAACCCTACAACTACCCTGCTGTCTACCTTTTTTTTTGTCTATCACCTGTTCTTTGAGTTGAAGCATGACATCGCATGCCGATAGATGAGACCGAAAGCCAATCATGGTGTCGGGGTACAGTCCCTGATCTTCTAGAAATCTATTCAGCCTGCTCTGAATAAGATGTTCCATTAATTTGCCCACGCATGAAGTGAAATGGGTCTGAGATGTTCCAAGCTAGGTTTCTTTCCAGGCTTTGAAATAAAAACGAGGTTGGCATCCTTACACGCTGGCGGAAGCTGCCCTCTGTCCCAACAGTCCTGCATATACGCTGTCAGATTTCTGACCGACGCATCATCCAGATTTACGAGCATCATATTGCTGATTTTATTCGGCTCTGCAGTCGTCTTCGTCCTCAAGCGGTTTATTTAGGCCCTGACCTCACATACCGTGATCGGGCTGTCAAGATCTGGGTTCTCTAAACACGAATACTCAGGCAGGGACTCGGACACCGTACAGCTGAGGTACCTATCCCAAACCTCGGCGATGAGCTCATCGGTTGTTCCTTTGTATTTGTAAATGAGCTTATGTAGCTGCTGCCTAGCTTCTAGCTTGGATTCGTCCGGATCTAGCAAGTGTCACAGTAGATGCCAGGTATTTGCACTACCTATTTGGTGGTCCATTTGGTCACGAATGCTGTTCCAGTTCTGCTTGATGAGGGTTAAAGCATATTCTTCTGTTTCCTCATTCAACGGAGCCAAGTTTTTGCAGATATTTCTATTGCCTCTTTTTTACACAAGCCTCAAATTGAGCTCTTGCTTTTTGTGCCACAGGTTTTATCATGTGTCGATCAACTTGTTCTTGGTTCTCATCGACCTCGATTTCCTCAGTTGCATCGTGGACCGATTGAATAACTCCCTTGCTCCATTCGTCTATGTCTGCAATGCCATCCTGGTCGGACCGACTATTCCTGAAAGCATGCCAATTCACAGTTACTAGCTTCTTCATGCGAGCTACTGAAGGACCATCTTCTGTGACTATCTCAATTATTCTGTGGTCGCTACCCAGATCTTCACCCGTGTTACACCGTGTGGCCGAGAGCCCACCTTCAATCAGAGTGAGGTCCGGCATAGTGTCTTGCGAGACACTGTTACCTTGTCTAACTGGCCTCAAGGGATTCGTCAAAAGGGTCAGACCACTCTGCTGTATGCTATTCTATAACTCCCTCCCTTTAACTGTGCAAACCTGTATTCCCATGCGGGGTGATGAGCGTTGAAGTCACCAGCTACGAGGAGGGGGCTGTCCTTCGCGATCATCTTGACTTTGGCGAAGAGATCGTCAAAACCACAGTTACGCCTTTGCCTATAGGAGCTGTACACGTTCAATACCAAACGATTTTTATCCTTCCGATTACGAGGGACTAGTTGGATCAGTACATGATTCATCAACATCAACCCTGTCTCATGCTGCAACGCTGTGACGTTGCGTTTTACCAGAGTGACAACCTGGGTATTTCCCATCCTCCTGCATACGATTTATAGCTAGCGAGCTTCGCGTTCTTTCCACATTCCTGTAACGCTATAACTTCCGGCTTATCCCCATTGGTCAGAAAGGACTGAAGAATGGCTCGTTTGCACGAGAAAGCCCTACAGTTCCAACGCCAGATAGTATTATGATACTGAGCCATCTTTAAACTGCTGAATTTCCGGGCATAGGCATCGCCATTGCCCGTCTCTGTTAGTGGCCTCAGCCCTCATTCGCTCTATTATCTGCTGAATCATACCATGAAGCAACTTCATGTCTTGTTCAATTTTATCAAAACGTTGCTCGTAGTTGTTTACTGTTCCCACATTCTTCACCTGCTTTTTTTAGGAGGAGGATCTGCACGTGGTGTCTCTGACACCGATTCTGATACTGCTTTCGCACCCTTCTGCGCTCTCTCATCTATGCGCTTATTTAGCAAATTTATCTGCTCTCGGAGCTCTCTGTTTTGCTCCTGCATGTTATTGCATTACACCTGCATGGGTCTTATCTGTTCTTGCATGAGCCTGTTCTGTTCCTTAAGAGCCTTTACAATTTCTGAATCCGGAGAGCCCTTGTCCACCCAACCTACCTGAGAGTTCGGTGGTGCACTCTTCTGGGAGTTCTTGGACTGTTGCTCAGGGTGAGAAGCCTCTTCTCGCGTTGATGGTGTAAGCCTGAGGAACGATGCGGAGCGGTCCCTCTGCGTGCTCTTGGATCTGTCGCGAGCACGGTCGTGACGGTTGCTTCGCATCTATTGTTGTTGCTACACGCTGTTTTCGGTGCTTTCTCTTCTGGTTCCGCTTTAAGCTTTGCCTCCCTCTGTCGTTTCTTGACAATATATGGCGTGCGAAACAACATCGTACACTTCTTATTTCCAGTCAAATGCTCCTTGCCGCATAAACGACACTGTGGCACACACTGATGGTCCTCCGGCGTTGATGACATATCACACCCTCGGCACTTGGATTCTGGACTGTTTCAAACATCCGATCTGTGGCCCAGTTCACTGCACCGATAGCACACTTCGTAGGTTTCTTGAACTGCAAACACTTCATGATCATGCTGAAACACACGAGCGTACACGGCACCTCTGCTTCCGCAAAGGTGATGACGACTGTGGTAGATCGGCCCATTCTTCCGATTCCAAGAATCTCTGGGTTCTGTACATGACCGACGAAACCCTTCATTACCGTCTCCGCGGTCATGCATATGTGCATTCCATGCACAATCCCTTTTCCACAGTTTTCAGTTGCCACCATGTACACACTCACCTCATGGTTCTTATCTTCGATCTTTATAGGTTTGATACTCATGACCTTCTCTGCACACTCAAAGTTCAAGGTATGGAAAGGAATTGTACCTTATTTGTCGTTCACAAAGTGAAGATCTGACTTTGTTTTCTTTCACTCAAGGGATGGGGCCCGACGTACAGCTTTGCCGAGTTTCGGTTGTGATGTGTTTTTGATCACTGCTAGGCCCGCTTTTGGTCTGATAATCAGTTTCCATCTGTCCTACGGGAGCTTGGGGAGAGGCGATGCCACAGATCGTTCAGCTATCTTTCTTCCCACTGCTTTCTACGAGTGAATGCCGCTACGGTTTTTGGCTCCAGCCACCCTGCAGCGGGCTTCCTTGCCTCCTCCGTTGTGTGTCGCCGGCTTGGTATTGCCGGCCCTTTCTGGAACTTTCAAGCCTCGGCGCTTTTCGACACACTTTTTGAGTTTGACGACTCATCCTTTTCCGTCCACCTCATTCCACTCAATGTCAGTGCCTTCCACAGTAACGTCCATCGTCATCATGACACCACGGCCATGGTGGACTGGCGACGGGGCCTCTTGTCCACCGTCTCGGTCGTAGGCATCGCTAGGCTTAAAGAAACCTAACGTGACGCACCCAGCATCGGCATGAAAACAATGATGAAATCCTCAAAAATGCACTCACAGCCTAAAGTGTTGTATTTACAGGTTCCTCGAAACTTTGAGAACGCGATTCGACCACCAAATCAGGTGTCCATTGACTTCTACTGCCACAAAAACAAACATTCGATGGAGCCAACGTAAACACGCGTCCACCCCTTCTGGCCCCCTCAAAATAGCAACCAAGCTTTGTCGAAGATTGTTACGGCGGCTGTCGGTCGCCTGCCGATTCTTGATACGCAGGTGGGTGAGTTGACGACCTTCTGCCTGCTGAAGGTAGACAGTGAAGTCGAGGTTTTCTTTGTCAGCGACATTTGGCAGCATGGCATCGAGCGTCGTTGTGGGGTTCCTCCCATTTACAAACTTGTATGGCGACATCTGCGTCGTCTCTTGCTCTGTCGTGTTGTATGCGATGGTCAGGTACGGAAGAATGGCATCCCACGTTCTGTGTTCTACGTCGACGTACATGGCCGGCATGTCAGCGATAGTCTTGTGTAGCCGCTCGGTGAGTCCATTGGTCTGTGGATGGTATGCGGTGGTCCGGTAATGGTTTGTCTGCCTGTACCTGAGGATCACCTGAGTTAGGTCTGCCATAAAGGTCGTACCTCTGTCGGTGAAGAGAGCCTTCAGCATGCCGTGACGTAAAACAGGGTTTTCAACAAAGAGTTTCACTACCTCAGGTGCTACCTCACGTTGCTGTTTAACCCTTTAACTGGCAAGATAAGAAAAAACACTGGAAACAATTTTCGCGGATTTATTTCTTCTTTAGAACCGCCACAGAACCACCAAAACAAGTTCCATAATGTTTGGTGAAAAACAAAATAAGCTAGAGGAGGTCAACAATTTTGTTGATCTGCCATTAACGGTGAATAGGCAGGGCTCTAAAAAAAATCACAGCATACCCCTGGAGTGAATGTTATGATGAGTGGGGCGAAGCGTCTGTTCATGCTTGCGCCTGTCCGTGCTTCTGTCTGTCCGTGCTTCCTTCTGTCCTTGCTTCTGTCTGTCCGTGCGTTCGTCTGCTCATGCGTCTGTGATTCCGTCCGTGCTTCTGTTTGTCCGTCTGTCCATGCTTCCATGCTTCCGTTCTTCGATTCTTCCGTTCATTCTATCGTTCTTGCTTTCATACATGCTTCCGTTCATCCTCTCGTTCTTGCTTACATCCGTCAGTCCGTCTTTGTGTCTGTCTGTCCGTCTGTCTGCATGTATATCTTTCTGTGTGTCCCTCTGTCTGTCTGTCTGTCCGAGCATCTGTAACTCACTCTAACACATTGTCTGTGCCCCACTTTTCATAGAAGATGTCTTTATCCATTCTTGCAAAAAATGAGATCATTGAATTCCACGAAAATACCCTCGCGTCGTTGCGCTTTGAAATACACCATATTCCTGGCACAATGTTTTCATGATGAAAAACTTCTTGCATTCATAGCTCCAACTGCACACGCAATAGCTTGAATAGCTTGTCTGGTTTTATTTGCGATGAAAATGTTACGCCATCCAACAATTAATGCTAAAAGCGCGCGACCGGAAGCGTGCAGAAATCATGGTATGTCTATAAGGTGTGTGGTGTTCCGCAACCCTTGCCTGGCAGCTCAACAATAT
Organism: Rhipicephalus annulatus; assembly: GCA_013436015.1. Taxonomy (NCBI): domain Eukaryota; kingdom Metazoa; phylum Arthropoda; class Arachnida; order Ixodida; family Ixodidae; genus Rhipicephalus; species Rhipicephalus annulatus. The sequence goes on along the minus strand of WOVY01010365.1, from coordinate 78,947 downwards.
TGTGGACCGTGGTAAAAGGCTGCTTCCTCAGCGTCTCAACTAAACAACGCCATGACATTGATACTACAGGTTCCTCATACCTTTTTCTACGTATTTGAAAAATCTGGATTTGCTTACCTTGTTGGAGATCTTGGAATGTGAGGCAGAAATCCATCGTCGCGGAGAACATCAGCTATTCGCACGTGCTACATTCTTGTCAACAAAGCATCGACTGGCGCTCTCTGTTGTCTTATTTACAAACTAAATCAAGAGCATATGTTCTTTGAAGGGCCTACAACTTTGTAGGGCCTACCGTAAAGATAGGGGCGAAACTTTAAGGTAGCCCAAATGATGGCAAGGCATTTCTTTTCTGTTGTAGAATAGTTGGCCTATGCCTTTGATAGCAACTAGCTAGCATAACTGATGACCCTTTCCAGTCTGTCAGTTCTGTGCTCAAGAACGGCGCCGAGTTGTACACTGCTTTTGTCGGTATATATTTCTTTTCCAGCAAATTTGTCGAAATGGGCAAGTACATTCGAATCTCATTAATTCAAGCAGGCTCAATTCGAACTTCCTGTGCATTCGTACTCACGATGAGGTCCCGTCAAAGCTATGTGTATTCCAATGAGCGAAAAGACCCTGTAACTCGAATGTGCAAGCACTTGCAATGGTTAATTCAAACATACCACGCTCCGAAAATGCTCTCAGCACCCCGCCCAATTTCGTAGCGGCATCTGCAACACCTCAACGCTGCCCGCAAAGGAAATGAAAAGGAAAGAAAAAGCTGCAGTGGAATGTTTGCTCTCTCTCAAATGCTGATCTGTGTTGCACCCATGTCACGCTTCTCTCTTTTCCGTCCCTGCCACGCAAAGACCCTTCTTCTTCCAACGCAGCGTGCGAAGAGAGAGAGGAAAAAAAAAAAGAAAGCTGTCGCTTGGTTGAATGAATGTGTGGTTGAAGCAAAGGAAAAAGGCACTATCTTCTGCAGCCTTTGCCTCTTGCGGGAGCACGGCTCCACGCCTTGAGAGGAGGGTCTCTCACGTGCCGGTGCCACACTTCTCCCTTTCCCGTCCCTGCCACGCAACCCTTCTTCTTTTAACGACGCGCACGAAGAGAGCAAAAAAAAAAGCTGCTGTGGAGTGTTGGTTTTTTCCTTTCTCCTCCTCTTCTCACACGCCCCTCCTTTCTCGTCACGTGCTGGCCATGCCGCGGCTGAAGCTCCGCTCCGCAGTCGTTGTCGTCTTTAGAAAGTATTGGCGCTGGACATTTCCGCGCGCAACTTCTCTTGTCAGGAGAATACTGAAGCTGAAGTAGAAATGCCTTGTAAGCTGCGTGCGAAATTGACTCGCTGCAAGGCAAACGTGTGTAGATGCGCGTCACCGATTATGTATTTCAATTAATAACGGATGTCCTGTGGTTTGTGAATAAATGTCTTTTGAAACTTCCCCATCGTGTGTAAGCTCAATGCACACGCGCCGCTGTATGGAGAGCCCTTCGTTTATTTAGCTTGCAGTAATTCAAACTTCTTTTAACTCGAACGAATTTTCGGGCCCCTTCGAGTTCGAGTTATCAAGATTCGACTGTAACAGAGGCGTCTGCAGGCCTCGTTTCAGCTCATGAAATGTTTCTTCCGGCCACAATTCCCACTTGAATTCTGCGTCGGACCTGGTAAAGTTGGTGAGTGGCTCAGCGATCTGGGCGAAGTTATCGAAGGACGGCCTTCTTGTCGGCGAGCTCGGCCTGGTTGTACTCAACGAACCGGGGTCGCACACTAGGATCAGATTGGGTGCGTGCCGTGACACGTCACCCAACCTCGCCATATAGTTGGACGAAGGTGCGATTGCCTGGTCGAACTCCTTCGAGGACCTCGGGAGCGATCACAGAGTCCTGTGCCTGACTGTGGTAGAGGCCGAAAGTGAGGTGGACGGCTGCCAAAAGGCCAAGATTGTCGATTGGGACGAGTTGCGAGAAAACAGAGAACGAGAAAAGCAGGCGAGCCCAATCGAGGATATCGGAGAATGGTGCAGGAGTTTACTCGCAGACGTTGACAGAGTTACAAAAGAAATTTATTTGACAGACTGTCGACAAGAAGTTTCAAGAAAAAGTGGAGACAGGCCTCATGGAAGCATCGACGATGGCGCTCCTGAACCGACCAGAGTTGATAGCCAGCTGGCGTATCACGTGGAGGCCAAGAAATCCATGCAGCGAAGAGCGAGTAAAGAGAAACTCTATAGGAAGATACGCAAGAAGATTGCCGATATTATCCTAGAGATTGAGACTCACTGCGCTTGACTGTGCGAACAGGAATGGCAGGAGCTCAGCCAGACGATGGATTGCAAGATGAGTACCGGACGCAAGGAAATGATTCTCAGGCACCTTCTGAACCCGACCAGCACCAGAACCGTGACTCGTGTGCAAATGACCAAGCTACCACACAAGTACAAGAACAACCCAGTTGCTTTCGCGGAAGAAATTGTGCAGATGCACCTCACTTGCTCATCAAAACAGAGTCACCTCGAGTACGATGGCACTCCCAACAAGGAACTAGACGCGGATCAGGAAATTAGAGTGGCCGTCCAACTGCTAAAGACCAAGTCTGCCTCCGGTCCTAGCTGGCACGATCACCAACCAAATTCTGAGGAACCTGAACCATGATGTCATCAAGAATCTATGTCAGTACATCAACATGGGCTGGAAGGAAGGCCACGTTCCACAAAAATAGAAGACGGCCCACGTGACACTAATACCAAAGCGAGGTAAACAGCTTGAGGTTCGAAATATGAGGCCGATTTCCCTGACGTTATGCGACGGGGAAGTCGTGGAGCATGCCTGTTTCAACAGGGTGACGACGGTCCTCGAGAAGCGGGGCACCTTGGGCACCCACACCATCGGTTTTCGGAGGGGACTTTCCACACAGGATGCCATGCTGCAGATCAAGGAACAGGTTGTGAATGCACCAAGCCCGCATGTGAGCGCCCCTGCTCGTATTACACCTCAAGAGCGCCTTCGACACCCTAAAGCACACGGCCATTTTGCATAAGATTAACTGACTTGATCTCGGTGCCAAGTTTCATCGGTACGTCAGCAGCTTCCTGAACAAACACAAGGCTACAGTCAAGATCGACGAGGCCCCGCCTGGCATGGTTTGCATGGGGGATGCGGGTACACTGCAGGGCTCTGTGCTCTCCCCTATGCTTTTCAACCTCATCACGATCGGGCTACTGAGCGTCTTCATGTGATTTAGGGCATCAACCACACGATCTACGCAGACGAAGTGACTGTGTGTACCACGGAGAATACGAGTATCGGTGAAATGCATGACAGAATTGAACGGGCTGTCCAGGAGGTGTAGTGGTACCTCAAAGGCATGGGACTCGTTTACTCTCCCAATACATCTGAAATCCTGCTTCATAGACCCACAACAGAGGACCTCACCCACAGGTTATTGTGGACGTACATCGTTCGGGCATATGACTCACAACCACGCAGGGAGCCCGAATACCGATGGTGTCCAAGATACGAGTGCTCGGCCTGTGGCTGGAAGAGAATGGTGCCAACCACGAGCTGGTTGCGCGACTGCAGAAAAAAGTGGCCGCAGCCACGCACCTCGTGTGACGGGTAGCGAAGAAAAGCAAAGGAGTGAACGGATATAACGTAACGAAGCTGATACATGCGTACGCGCTGAGCCACATAGCGTATGTCGCGGTTTACGCCAACTGGAGCAGGAGTGACACTGAGAAGCTAAATGTGGCGATTCGCAAGGTGTTCAAGACAGCCCTGGGTGTGCCCCAGCGCACGCAAACCCATCGGCTCTTCGAGCTGGACATGCACAACACGCTGGACGAAATCGTCAAGGCGCAGAGGATCGGACAGCTCGAGAGTCTGTCGGGCACCAGAACAGGCAGATGCATTCTCGACCTGCTCGGAATTCAGTATCACGTGGCACAGGGCCTAAAGAAGTATTGTTACCCGAAGTCAGCTGATGCCATCCTCACAGAAAACATCCTCAGGAACGTGCATCTTGTTCAGGACTTGTAACGGCACAAATTCAGAGCCGTAGCGATATTGCCATGTTCCTTTTCTCAAGTTTTTTTTATCGCCTCGTTACACTGTTCAGTGCAAACCGTGCCTACGATGTTCGAGAAGCTGCGAGGCCGTAGTAGATCGTTTTGTTAAGCTTATGCTTGCCTCGTGAACATTACAGATTATTCTAGAACCTACGTCGCCGCTAGCTATAACGCTAGAATTTTTGAAAGCAAGGGCATGAATGGTGACACGCTTCGCCACTTGTGAGTTGATCGACGGCCGACACTCCGTTCGCCGCTATCAGTGCAAGACTGCAATCTGACTTTTGTTCACTGGGCACAGGTTCGCCCAACTAAACAGTTCATTATTTGACTCGCACTGTGCATCATTTGTGTACGTCATGACCCCGTTACATTATTGAAGGCACACTGCAGCCGAAAGCCGAGTCCTCGTCGATGCAGCTGGATATTCGTGTCCCGCTGGTGATGGCAACGGGAGCCAGCTACTACTGCCGCTGCTACAACAGAACGAGCAAGACGAACTGGATGCACAAACACCACTCCCGCTACTACAGCTACAACAGTGACGACGGCAGCATCAGTGTAAATATCAACAAGTCCGAATGTTGGCGGCGGCGCCTGCTGTCTCCATGGCGGTCGTGGATACGACGGAAAAAGTCCGGGTCTCAGCATTAACGATGCTACCGTCAGCTGAAGCTGCGGAAGAGATGGCTATATGTTTAGCGGTACTCCCCGGTGGTGCAAATGACATCTTGATATTTAGTGATTCAAAATCAGTGATTCGAAACTCTAATGAAGGATGGGTGTCTCAAGAGGTGGCTTGCAAGCTCAATGCCTTGGCTGGGGACTTCGTGTCTGGAAAGGTTACGAACCAAGCCTTCTAGTGGTTCCCAGCGCACATGTGGGAAAGAGCAGTTAGCCCCACCAACTCTCATGAAAGCAACGGCAGTGTCGCGCACAGTCCTTGTTTTTTCTGCGCTTTAAGTGAAAGGAAGAGTCGCGCGTCTGTTGTGCGCCCCCCCCCCCATGCCCGAGGCACTTAAACTGTGAAAGGGGCCTTACTGAAAACATGTCTTTCTCCTCTCCAAGAAAAGGACAGGCGTACCGGTTTAGGTGGTTGCTGTGGCTGTGTGTGTGCGTGTGTGTGTGTGTGTGTGTGTGTGTTTGCGTGCGTGCATGCACGCATGCGTGTTTTTCGGTGCAAGCAGGAACGCCCTGCGGACAGTAGAAGCAGCCAGCTGCCAGCGAACACTCGAGCTGTGTGGACGGTTCCCATGTTTTATAAATAAGTTTGTTCAGTTTTAATCACCGGCGTCATTTCTCTCTGTGGTGTTTCACGACTGGAGAAATCTAGTCGTAGAGACGCCACAAGCAGCAATTCCAACAGTAGTACACTGCAAATCATTTCACACCCTTAAGGGTGAATTTTTTAATAAATCACCCATCTTACACCTATTATTTCTGCCAAATTTATCCGCACGGGTGTAATTTCTGCAATTCCACCTTTTGTACACCCATTTGTCATTTTTAGGTGTACTATAGGTGTATGTTCGCAAATTACACCCAAGCGTGTTTTCTTGACTGTTACACCTATCATATATGCGTATAGTTTAGAGCATCAATACATATCACATCTCAACGGATGCAATCAAACCGCACGCCAAAGTTCTGGTGAAAATATCGATGTTTTGGCCTTTGTTTTCAATTCCCGTATCATTCGCCAAAATACATCGTGCTATGTATTATATCTATAATACCACCGCCTATTTACATTATTCAGAGCATTTCTGACATGTTCAACGACTTAATTCATGGGTTACGTTTTTGGGATTCTTACTAAAAATATTTTGCTGCCGCTAATGTACATTCTTCCCTACTTCTCACAGAGACATCGATAAAAGAGATTAGGTTGCGCTTAAACATAACATGAAACGATTACACATGGTTTTCGACAGGCTATCATGCGCGCTTTCTCATTTGAAATCACACTAAGTTTTTCGTACCAGAGCTCCTGGTTTATTAAAAACGATACTCTTTCTTGGGGACCTTCGACGCAAAAAATTTGGTCTGTCTGTCTGTCCGCCTGCACATTTGTCTGTTTGTCCACTCTATACGGCATCTGGTACTTGAAAATCAGCCGACCCCATCCGCAGCGCCAACCAATGTTGCTCAAGATTGAGCGTTCATGCTTGTGCAATCGTCAATTAAAAAGCCATTATTGCGCATGTCTGCGACACCATTACAACACGTATATATTCTGCATGTGCATATTTTACTAGAAAAAGCATACATAACAAATTTTAAGGACCGTAGCGCTTATCACGCTGCGCTGACCATGCAATTATTGCACGGAACGGGGAGTGTTTCCAACGCTTTTCTAAGACGATACGGTGGTGGAACCTACCGTCGCCTTGCGTTTTAAACCTTATCACCTCTGAGATGGGCGCGCACACCCGTCTCAGAGCTATGCGGTTTGTTTGTTTTTTTTTTCAGAAAACTGCCAGATGACACTCATGTCTCATTTGTGACGTGACTTGATGCGCTCGTTTGCCTCCGCTGCACGCTCGAGGCACTCAAACGCAGTGCCTCCAGAATACCACTCACCGATTTTCTTGCGCAGAACACCAAATAAATGTCCTGTTCACTCTCTCCACACGCAAGACTATCGTCTTTCGACGAAATTTGCAGAAACATGCAGATACGGGGCCAATTTTTTAATGGGGGTCCACATATTTCCTCACACTGAAGTATTTCGCATCAATACACAAGTCCCTGATTTATTCAGTGAGTTATATTTAGATCCATGAACATGGATGAGTTCGAATTGAATGTTTGCAGCATTCGCATTGCCGTGGAACTAGGCATGTTTACAAATAACAGGTTAAGCTTACTTTAATGCAGCTGCTGTGCACGCATGCCGCGCCGCAGGACAAGCTTAGCGCACATCCGCTAAGCACGGGTGAACTCGTACAATGGTATGCACCACTCTGTGGGCACATACTGTTCTTTTTTATATCCTTGATATCAACGCTTACGCGTCACTTAATATACACGTGAACGATCATAGACAACACTAGCGCGATGTACCCGTGCCACAAGAATGGAGAATAGTTGACTAGTTGCAGCATTGTAATTTATAGCTGTTACTGTGGCGTTACAATGCACTGATAATCGCACATTGCTATGCGCACACACAATTTAAGACTTGAAATAAAAGCAAGCGTCATTCATACTTTGTCGGTAAAAAAAGCCTAGTCACCAGGTTCTTGCTGAATGGCAGAGGGTTATTTAAAAAAAGCTAATAGCACAGCGGTGTGTTGCTAGGATATATGCATGCAGGGGGATAGAAAGAGAAAAAAAGGGGGCCTGACCCATTTGCATGTACATTTTTACTTGTGGTTGCATACTTAAGAAACCAAATCGGGAGCTTTCATACTTTTGTGCGAAATGGGCCAAATCCTGACCCGAAAGTAGCACCAATGACACTCAATAGGCTCATACATACGTTCACCTTTCCTCTAAAACAGTAAAATTAAAACATTCTTTATACTTATCACTGTTCTAGAAAAACGTTGATAGCATGTATATGCCAAGGCAGCTTTTTTCGGTTCTAGATTTGCCCCATTTCGAATAAAAAAAGCTCCTCAAACGAACATAAGAAAGGGGTGGAGTTGTGTCAAATATACAACAACCTCCCCGCCGCCCTTCCCTAACTTTTCATTTATATCTATGTTGCACAAATAACAAATTTCGACTCCAAAATGCCGAAACAACGCCATGATCACGCCTCCCTCGGGAAAAGAAAAATGAGCATTACGAAGGCTACGCACTTGCCATCTGCACACGTCAGTGCAAAAAAAAAAAAACGACTTCGAAGCTCTGCAAGCAAATAAATATGTTGTCAAGCATAAAATTTACACTATATCTTGGAGGCTTGACATAGCTTGGAAATTATATCATAAAACAGTGCTGCTATGAATTTCGGTTTCGGTTTTGAGGTCTCGGGGCAACTGCGCATCGCCATCGTCAACAGACAGACTTTGAATTGGGTGGTTACATGTCGTATGCGTGTTTGCTGCAGGCTGACGGTCGTTTATTATTTTACTATTCACTTGCTTTGTCCAGGATGTGTACTTGTACGGCTTGCACGGTTCAACTCGCGCTTACAGTAGGTACAGTACGAGTCACTGCAATCTGTGGCGCGTCGGCAAGTACAAAACAACTTCGGTGCGGCGGAGTGTGTCTCCTCTGTCAACGGCTTTCGTTGAAGCTTGTGCACGCCGCAAGCAGAGTGTTTCCGATCAAGCAATCAACGGAGTGTACGCTGGGAGCTACATGGAGAACGCTTTTGGATTTCGTGCTATTGCTGAAAAGGTAAGCTTTCGTGCATGCGAACAACGAAGTGCAAAAGTGCGTGCCTGCCTGCCTGCCAACTCCCGATTTGCCCGCGATACTCGTCATTGCAGGAAGCGACCGTCTCTTGGCGCCGGTGACCTTCGCTCGCTGTGTGCTTATCAGCTGCGATGTCTCAACAGTCGCAGCGTTCGTAAACCTCGCTCTCGCTGTCGGGCATGGTTAAAGAAAACGGGGGGATGTGCTGCGCGCAGATAGACCTTACGGCATGCGGCAGCGGGTGAGAAAAAAAGGGGGGGGGGGGGAGGTGAGCGAGCCGAGGTGGGCGAAAGAAATGGCATAATAATAATAATAATAATAAAACTAAGCAGATCAACGGTAAAGGAGGCGCCAGTTGTCAGTTAGCGGGACTACAGTGGACAAATAGGGCGCGTTTATTACGCGGGAGAAAAAAAGCCAGATTTCAGTGACTGAAGACAGGGGTGCGTTTTTAATGCGAGTAAATACGCTATTTAAAGCAAGAATCCGAAAATACTTAAAATTTGTATCAGTACCCCTTTGATGCTTGCGCTTTGCAGTGGCGTGACATGTGTTTTGTTACAAAGCGTGCATCTAACCAAAAAATTTTCATGTACCTTGTTTGGTCAGCGATTTGCGCTTTTTCTGCCTTGTTAGGTTTGTTTATATTTATACTAGTATATCGTATATAATCAGGATATAGAAATATGTGTTTTAATAAGGGATTGAACAGCCACACTCAATTGCACACATCTTTTTGCATTTTTGCACCATTGTAGTGCGGCACATAGAATATTGTAGAATAGAATATTTCTGTATATTTTGGTGTAGGGTTTTGGTGCTGTGGTTACATATGAAAGCTTAGCCAAAGTGTACCAACAAACACCCACAAAAAACTTTCAGTTAAGCTGATACAGCACAGATGATAATAGTGTAGGCATAGTTAGCCACTAAAGAACACGCTCGCGAAAAACGAAATGAGGATGGCGACACAGGTGGCTGTAAATGAAAGCAGGCAGACCTAACAGTTCTTGTCTGTTTCATGCATTTTGTCTGTGCAGGTTTCATCCTTATGAATGCAAACACACTGATCCAACTAATAAGCCCTCCATGCATATATTCCTGTTAGCTACTTCTCCAATAAGTCGTGCATTTTTTTAATTATACATATTTATAGTCCAGCAGTTCAGAGCTTATTGAGCATATATTTAACTTACTTGTGATACATTATCTGTTGCATGGCTGTTTTTATGAATTAAAAGAAAAATCAACTGCGAATTAGCTGCTTACGCATGCACTCGAAGAATAAGATTAGCACGTCTTATTGATTTTTTTAAAATGTCAGTTTTACTCAAGGGCTAAAGTAATCAATTTGTTGACCAATAAGCAACCTGTGAAAGACATATTATAAAATGATCCAGTACACCAAATTTATGTAACTGGAGAAGAAATATAGAGGTGAGCTTTTACAAATACACAGTGCTGTGTTTCCAGCAGCAGTTGTCAGTTAACAAGTGCTGTTGATCCTTTCAGATTGGGGCTTGCTCGATGTTTTACACTAGTTTCACACAGTAGATTGTACATCTGTGATGAGTTCATATCTGCAAAACGATCCTTCAAAGTAAATGATAAATATTGCTACTTTTCTGTCTTAATGGGTTTATATAATTTTTTGTATCACCCATTGTACTGGCCTATTGGTTAGGGTATTCTAGCTAAGCAAGAAAACTTGGTAAAAACGCTGAAATGTGAGCATCCCAGTATATTTCAAACTTCTTGGTAGAAGCATGATTCAAGAGAAAAGCACTTTTCCACCACCACCATGGTGTACACTCAAACATGGTACTTTCATTCGTACACTAATATGCACAGATGCTTGTAAATGTAAAAGTGAATAGTGGTAAAGCTGAAGGTGGGGAAGCTGGAGCTTTTTATTATATGACACATCATAATGAGGTTCTGATTGTTCCCAGTATTTTTTAAATGCTTAGTTGAATGTTGCGCATCTCTTACATGCAGAATGTTGAAAGGAGAGCACACTACGTCTTCTATGATGGACTGGGTGCTGACGATGCAGTGCACTCTTCATCACAACATGAAAGCAGCTGTTCCGGGCTCACGACCTTACTCAAAGGGTTGCAGCAGTGGTGGACGCTACTCATAGGGTGCACCAAATATCTTGTACATTTCAGGAACATTCCTCTGATGGGAAGGCTTCATCTCAAGCTATGTGTTCTATATACCTATTTGTTTTTCCAATATGAGTATCAGTTTGCCATCAGATTACCAGCAGTGCATGTAGAAAACTGTGTACAATGCATAATGTTAGAGTTGTATGATAAAATGGAGACGGCCTAGATCTCTCCAGCTTAAAAGGTTGATTCACTAATGGGTCATTCCACGCCAAACATCCCAGCTATTTTAGCGACCATCTCAATTGTATTCGAAAAAATTGTAACGATTTACTGCATCAAAAACAGTGAAACAGTAAAATATTTCTGAAAGAAAAATTTTTTGATGACGTAGTTGCCTTATGCACTTACCGGAATGTCGTTTTATTCTTGTTTGTGCAAAATTTTGTTTTAAAAGTACTGCTCCTTGCTTCTATACCAAAATTTGTCTACATGTTAAGTACAAGTTCATGTGTAAAGTGTTTGAAGCGCAGTAATATTAGTGCAGTTTCACTGGCACATACGCCTCCAAGACTAACAAAGTGCTTGATACGGCTGGTTGGTGCTGTATGGTAGACAAAGAAAGTGCTTAACAGCGCAGACGACAAGAAGGGAAAGAAGAGACGAGCTGAGCCCTGAACAAACAATTAAAGTTTATTGCAAACCAACTGCAATATATAGAAAACAGAATCTGCGCATAACCACGCACCATAAGCAGAATCCCACATACATGCACCATACAGCCTACCTTATCAACAACTGGTCATATAAGTGGACCCCTGATAACTAACTTCACAGCAGTTGAGAAAAATTGAGGGTACACTAACACAGTAAGCACAAGTTGTTGAATGTAGAAGGCTTCACTAATCTCGTGATTGCGCCGATTTTTATATCTCCCCATGATCAAACACTTTTCGAGAATTGGCTGACAACAAGACTTATTACAATGGTCTGCCAAGTGGCTAGGAAGAGAACCTTTTAGAGAGTTAGCGTGCTCCCTCAACCGATCATTTATGCATTGCCCTGTTTGGCCAATGTAACCGTGCCCAAAAGTAAAAAAAATATCTTGTAGAGAATCGCTAAAACACATTCAACATGGCACGTAGCATGTTTCTTAAAGCATGCTTCTTTCTTAGGTCCTTCGCTGTTGACCCAGCGACATAACCCAGCGAGTTTATCGCGTGCGCAGAACACAACCCTTACACCTATTTTGCCAGAGACCTTCTTTAGCCTTTGGGAAACTTCGTGTACGTAGGGAATAACAGTCTTGCTAAAATGAGGCTTGTTAAGTTAGCTGTTTCTTTGTCTCTTATCAGGCACTCTTAGTGACGTTAGGAGAGTCTCAGCAGTGGAAGTTAGCTCGGGATTAGAAAAGCCTGCTTGTTGAAGGCGGTGAACTTGGAGCGAGAAACTGCACTCTATCTGGCGGTGACAAGAGCCAGTTAGAATTGCCTTTAGGCAGAAAAAAGCGATGCTTCACTTGACGAGCTTAGAATGGGCGGACCTAAAAAGTAGGTTATTTCTTGAGCATGGCTCGTACCGCCAATATACATGATCAACAACAAAAAAAAGCATTTCTAATTGTAGACATCGTGGGGTGTCGTCAGAAATAAACTCCGACGTTATTTCTAGTTTCTTCATTTCACGCCCGAAAACGTCAAATATCTCATCGGTGGTTCGCCGAGGGTCAGATTGATCGATGCGGTAAAACACTAAAAAGTCGTCAACGTAGCCGAACACTTTAACTGTACTCCAGTGATCAAAGTTAGCCATGAGACTTCTTTCATACCGCACGAGTAAAAGGTAACAAAGAACCGGTGCTAAACATGAGCTAATGCACACATCTGCACTGGTGAGATATTTGACATTTTTCAGCATGAAATGAAGCAACCGGAACTAAAGTCGGAGTTTAATTCATGACGACAAGTTACGATGTCTAGACTTGAAAATGCTTTTTTTGGTTGACCATGTATATTGGCGGTACGAACCTTGCTCAAGAAAAAGCCTTCTTTTTACGTCCACCCATTCTAAGCTAGTCAAGTGAAGCATCGCTTTTTCTGCCTAAAGGCAATTCTAACTGGCTCTTGTCACCGCCAGATAGAGTGCAGTTTCTCGCTCTAAGTTCACCGCCTTCGACAAGCAGGCTTTTTTAATACCCTGATAACTTCTAATGCCAAGACTCTCCAAACGTCGCTAAGATTGCCTGATAAGATACAAAGCAACAGCTAACTCAACAAGCCTCATTTTAGCAAGGCCGTTATTCCCTACGTACTCGAAGTTTCCCATAGGCTAAAGAAGGTCGCTGGAAAAGGTGTCGGCTCCAGTGTGTGACACCAATGATCGTCTGCACAGCGCATCGAATTGCGCACACACCGGCGGCGAGGCGCGCGCGGCGGCGGCGGCGGAGTATCATTGCGCATGCGCAGACCAGTGCTACGCAAAATTGGCTCATCGAGGCCAGTGTAGCTAACGCTACAAAATAGTGCAAGAGTTGCGTCCTGCGCACGCGACAAGCTCGCTGGCCTATGTCGCAGGGCCAACAGTGAAGGACCTAAGAAAGAAGCAGGCACTAAGAAACACACTATGTGCCATGTTGAATGTGTTCTAGCGATTTTCTACAAGATATTATTTACTTGTGGGCATTGGCCAAACAGGGCCATGCATGAATGATCGGTTGAGGGAGCACGCTAACTCTCTAGAAGGTTTCCTTCCCAGCCACTTGGCAGACCATTGTAATAAGTCTTGTTGTCAGCCAATTCTTGACAAGTATTTGATCACGGGGGATATAAAAATCGGCGCGAGCACGAGATTAGTGAGGCCATTATATTCAACAACTTGGTGCTCCCTGTGTTAGCGTACCCTCAATTTTTCTTAACTGCTGTAAAGTTAGTTATCTGGGGTCCACTTATATGACCGGTTGTTGATAAGGTAGGCCATATGGTGCATGTGTGTGCAATTCTGCTTATGGTGCCTGGTTATGTGCAGATTCTGTTTTCTATATATTGCAGTTGGTTTGCAATAAACTTTGGTTGTATGTTCAGGGCTCTGTTCTCGTGTCTTCTTTCCCTTCTTGTTGTTTGCACTGTTAAACACTTTCTTCATCTACCACGCCTTCAAGAACTTAGCCAAAATGTGTTATATTTGCATTTTTTTATTGTAATACTGCACTTTCTATGAATGTCTGAGTAATGAATAGTAACTACACAAAAGGTATATTTTGAGGAAATGATATTATGAGACCTCTTAAGCTGCTAAACATTACGACAAAAAATTACGAATTTCGCAGAATCGTCATTTTCGTCTGTATTGAGACGCGATTTCCACTGTCGAGTGGTCAAAATAAATATGACCTTCAAACCTAAATCGAAAGGAAAAAAAAAGGTATTTTCATATGCCAATTGTTTTCATTACATATTTTTGTTTTAAGGAAGAAAATAAGTTTCCCATTTAAATGAACTTTCCCATTTATGAAAATAGGGAATTTCAAGGCGGCAGCTGTCGTATGACCAAATGGGAAGATAGGCGCCAATGGGAATGCTAAAAAATATTTTCTTCCTTAAAACAAAAAATGTAATGTTGGTATATGAAAAGAACTGTTTATTTGCTTTCAATTTATGTTTAAAGGTAATTTTTAGTTGAGCCACCACATGGCGTAATCGCATCTCAATATGGACAAAAATTACGATTTTGTAAAATTTATGATTTTTTTTACATAAAGTTTACCAGCTTGGGAGGCCTCAAATATTTTTTTCTCAAAATATACCTTGCGTGGAGTAAGTATTCACTACTCAGATATTCATACAAACTGCAGTATTGCAATAAAAAAATTGCAAACATAACACATTTGGGATTAATTCTTGGAAGCAAATGTGCCAGTATAATTGCAACAATATTACTGAGCTTCAAACACCTTACACAAGAACCTTAACTCAACATGTAGACAAGTTTGCTATAGAACGTACTTTTAAAATAATTTTTTCACAAACACCCAAACGACATTCCGGAAAGTTCCGAAGGCAACCACGTGACTGAACATTTTTTCTCTGCGAAATATCCTACCGTTTCACTGCTTTCAATACAGTTAATCAGCACAATATTTTCCTAATGCATTTGAAATGGTCGCCAAAATGGCTGGGCGTTTGGCATGAAATCACCCTAACAGCATGTCATGAGCACAGAAAAAGGTCCTATGCTTATTAAGCCCTTTATTTACCAAGAAATATATTGAAAGTGCCTCCTCTGAGGCACTGTATAACGCTGCTTTTTTTCACAGTTCTAAGGCGGCTGCACGTGCTGTTGTTGTTTACATGTGCCGCAGTGCCGTTCATATCTAGTAGAACTCACTGATGGGATAGTTGGTGCATGTTTGCGATAAACATTAGTCAATCTTGCGCCAAAATGATGACCACACATAGAAAACACATAAACGGGATGGGCACTCATTTGCAATTGTTTATTTCTTGAGAAAACAGGCTGATATAACCCCACTTTTCTTCAAGGCATGTGCAACCTACTTGGGCCGTCCCTTACCTAATCACGCTATAGGACACATGATCGCTAGATACCATGCTTTCAGCTCATACAAGATGAGTGAAGTTTTGCTAACGCAATTGATACCCCGTTTCTTTTGTGAAAGCCCTTCGAAATTGCTCTTTGTGTGAATCCACATGAAGTGACATGCGCTCTTGAACGGGCACCGTCGTTATTCTTTGCCGTAAGGGCATGTTCCCTCGCTTGATCGTTGACGCAGCACCTCGTCGTCTGGCTAACATGTCTCTTTCTGCACGATAGGGGTATTTTGTAAACCACTTCAGTGGCAGACTTCGTGAATGGCCACGCGTGCTTCTTTTTACAGCCTTTCAGCTGCTCAGGATGATTTCCAGCGATGCACCGGCGCAACTTTGCTAGTTTGTTAGGGGCGCGAACTCCATCAGTACTTCATGCCGACTCACCACCTTTTTAAGGTTGTGTGTATGAATATATGCTATATTATGAATATATGCTACAAACAGCTGCTAGTGAGCACCCGTCCTGCACATTTGTTTTCTTTGTGTGGTCGTTGTTTCCTCGCGAAATTGACTATTCAATTCAGACATTCATGTCTATTTACAGCACATGTTTAATGTCTGTAGCACAATATTACATGCTATTTTCTTATTCTATTTTCATGCTCAAGAGAATAGCAGCCACGCCAATTGTGTCAATTGGATACAATTTCCTAATTTTGCACAAAACCATTATGAAATGCCCAACCAGCTTCAATTATTTCTCAGTATTGTTAATTTTATCAAGAAACATAAAATTCATTATTGAACGTAAGTTTGTGCATCACCATTCAATGGATTGATGTGTGCAGTTTAATGTCCTAAAGCCACCAATTGATGATGAGACGCCTTAGGGGAGGGCTCCAGAAATTTCGGCCGCCTGGGGTTCTTGTGCACCCAAATCTAAGCAAATGGGCCTATAGCATTTTCGCCTGCATGAAAACTGCAGCTGAGTACCTTGGCGACTAAACCATCGAGGCGGGTTCATCATCATCTAATCTAATACAGATGCGCCAACCGCAATTATAACTTTAAATTGACCATATTCTAACCTCACAGCAAAAGAAAAGAGTAAAAAGGTTTAAAAGAAAGTTCTCTCCCCTTTTCTATGACGTCCATAAGGCTTTTTAAGTCGCTTTTGCCAGAGTACGCTTTCACTGTGCGGAAAAGCGTTTTATGATTTGGAAGTGGCTACTAATACTCGCTCTCACAGGGCACAAAATATTTTTTCCCTATATTACTCTGCCATGCAGATGCCATTCAATAACGAGTACTAGTATGAGAGCTGGCCGTCTTTCAGAGTGATTTATGAGGTTTTTGCAGCCTTAAGCGACAATAAGGAAAATCGTATGCGACTTTTTTCTTTTCGCCACCCCCTTGAGCTCCTCCTTTACGATTATCTGGAATTTCTGGGTCGCCTGTCAAACAGTTTGACAAGCTCGGCAAATACTACTGTGAGTTTTACCCCCGTATTTTAGAACGCCCCCTCACTAAATGCTTCGCCTTGACTTGAGAAAATTAATTCCAGCGCAGTCTCTAGGCAGAGTAAGTCACCCAATATCAGTGATAATCTGCAGCGATTCTCGAGAAACGCAGCATCATTTTTAGACAAGCGGTGGCGCTGTACTCAGCTTGTTCAAATAAGGACGAGATTCGAGTCGAAGAGCGTTCGTAAATAGGGAGGTTAGCATTGTTTGCACTGTGGGACAGTTCAAGAGTGCTTTTATTGAAATAGCTGCGCTCTCGTATATTTTGAATGAATTAGCGGATGTCAAATAAGTTCTACATATATTTTTCCTTTTGTGTGATTCAGTCTAATTTGTTGTACTACTGTATATTTGGAGCCCCACCACGGTGGTCTAGGGGCTATGGTACTAGGCTGCTGACCCCCAGGTCGCGGGATTGAATCACGGCTGCGGTGGCTGCACTTACGATGGAGGCAGAAACGCTGTAGGCCCGTGTGCTCAGATTTGGGTGCATGTTAAAGAACCCCAGGTGGTCGAAATTTCTGGAGCCCTTCACTACGATGTTTCTCATAACCATATGGTGGTTTTGGGACGCTAAACTGCACATATCAATCAATGCTGTAAATATTGAATATCAGGCTCAAAAATGCTGCATTTGTGTTTCCTGAAACCTGCTCTAAATTTAAATTTTCTTCCTGGAAAAGCAAGATATGATGCTCCAAAATATTGCTCCAGATGATAGCTTGGCTGCTCCACCTCTGCTAGCTGTAAGTGGTTACTCTTTCACCCTGCTTTTGTGTGTCCATTTTATGTTCTTTGATGTTGCGTTGTTTCAGGGAGACATATGTGATGCGCTTGATATTTTACATCTTTAAATCAATTATTTTGTATGGTTAATATCTAGTGACACTGTTAAGCTATTGTAACTTTGCTTATTGTTTTCACTCCTGTATTATTGTTTCTCCAGTATTATGAATGTCTGAACACACAAGGGTTATTGTGAAATGAAAATGCCATTTTAAGATTGTTTTGTCATTACATTCATTAGAATATCACTAGCCTTGCATAATATGCATAAGGCATGCCACAACACATGCAAATTGTGGCGTATCAATGAGGCAATTGTAGTGTGCATTGATATATTATTTCAGTATATTGGAGGAATAAGGCATGCTGCATTGCACTACTCTTCTTGCTGTTTGTATGCTTCACTGCACTGTGCTTTTGTGCTGCATTGAAGCTTGTTAAAATTAGTTCTTCTTTTTTAAGTGCAAATTAAGGCTCTTCTGTTGTACTTTGATATGCATGCATCGGTAGTTAGAGCTCCATGCCGTACCATTGATGTCTTATTTTCGGTCTTTTGTAGCAAATGACATTCTGTTCTGCCTAATTGAAAAAGGCTTTTGATTAAGGTACAATTTGTCTCTGAAGCCTGTATGTGCTCTGTGTCTAATAAAATAAAGCTTGATTTCATTTTGCACTATGGCATGACTTTGTGAACGTTCTGTTATGTGTGACAGCTCATTTTGAGCGATGCCTTCGCATTCAGCTAGGATTACATGTTATATGTGAGAGCCTTATATGCCGTGCTTCATATATGCACCATAAACCTGTGCTAGGGCCAGGATTACCACACTGTGGCAGGAGCCACTACAATAGGACATCTGCAAATGAATAGTAAAGGGTAAGCTTTCACGTGCTTCCACAGGGGCCTACTGAAAAGGGGGCAACACTCGAATCATGGTATTTTTCGCATGGGTGTTGGGGCATTATTCAGCATGAACACCCCCACACCCTTTTTGCTGTTTGGGAGAATTACACCCTTACACTACTTTTGTTTTTTAAGGGTGTTAGGGTGTCAGCAATATTACACCCTTACGCCCTTAAGATTATTTGGGTGTACATTCGCTTTTACACCCTCACTCCCTTAAGGCCACTTGGGTGTACATTGCTTTTACACCCCAAAAAATGTTTGTGCCATAGGGTGTAAATTCGGAAATCCGCCCACGGTAATAGGTGTAGTCCTGCTTGATACACCCATTTTGTGGGGTGTAGGGGTGTGAGTTATAGACACTATAAAACACCTATATGGGTGTAATTTGGTTTACAGTGTAGACACACGAGCATCTCGCCCAACCTCAACGAGCGTGCCTACCTCGTGGCAAGGCAACTTACCCTCCATGATATAGGAACAGCTGCCAGCATTGTTGGGTTGGATTCCAGCGGAGGAACGCCAGTGGTCGCTAACACTATCGCCTCCGTTATGGCGGCAACTGAAGTTAGGAGTTTGGTGTCAAGGCAGCAGAGGTGCGCTGACTGCTGTGCCAAGGAGGTGTCGGCCACCTACTATGAGGTGCTTGGGCACTGTAAAAAAGGCACAGAAATATCCGGAACCTCACGTGCGTCTGGACAGGTCGCAGGCGGCCGATCTGAGGCGGCTGCAGACGGGTACTTTTCCCAACTCCTACCCTCTGCATCCCCTGTGGTCTGCTCTGCATCCATCGCCTGGCTGCCCATCGTGTGAGTGCGAACGAGCTGACATGGCACATGTGCTTTGGGAATGCGCAAGGAGCAGGAGGCCACAAGAAAAGACGACGGCTCTGAAGTGGTGCGCCTTGCTCAGCGATGGGAAGCCGCCCTGCTCATCGGGAATCTCGAAGACCAGGAGTCGGCCGTCCAGCAGGCCAGGGCCATCTTCGTGGACCTCAAAAGATTTTTTTCGAACAATGGATCTCTGGCAGCCTAGGCCTGGGTACAACCATTGGGCCAAAAAAGTTTATTTAGGTAAACTCTTACTAAAAGGTAAAAATGGGGCACATTTGCGGGCCACTGCAATTCACGCAAGTGTGCCATATCTGAATAAAAAAATCAGATTCTGGGGAAAAACAGGGACACCACTGCTTGAGAACTGTTGGAAGTTTTTCACATAAAAGCGCGAGGTATATTCAGAGGTAGTTTTTCACATAAAAGCAGCTAGGTGTTTGTGATTAAGATGTTTTCCGATAGATCTGGGCCTTTCCTTAGCACACGTCCATGCCAATGTACACTCATACGTCGTTTTAATGTAATGGGATATAATAATGGATATAGTGAAGTAACTGAAATTCCCCTTGAAAGCTTCATTGAGAACCATGCATTTTAAACCTCATTTTAACGAAGTAAATTTGACCAGTAAATGGATATAACAAACTAAATTAGTCTATCAAATAGTCTATCAAATAAAAAACCGACCATAGTCTGTTAAGTATATCGTTTTCTGCGGAGTTAGACGCTTGTTTGGCACAGCTTTTTCAAAACTCCCGCACCGACCTTCCAGCCACGCCCCACGCGGCCGAGAGAGCCATCCTCCTCACACAGCCAGCTGAGAGGATTGAAGAAGCGCTCAGCGAATCACATGACCAAGAAGCGGCGCGGCGGTGCAGATTCCCCTCTCACGACGGCAACGACTGCGTCCCCGCTGCTACCATGGCTACTACCCTCTCCGCAGCGAAAAAAGGACTCTCCGCGACAGCTTTCCTTTTTAAAGACGATAGTCTTTCTTGGGGACCTTCGATGCAAAAAATTTGGTCTCTCTCTGTGTGTCTGTCTCTACTTTTGTCTGTTTGTCCATACTTAACGGCACTCTAAAAGACACCGGAGTGATCGGCCGATACCCCAAACGGCCCACCCCATTTGCAGCGTTTACCAATATTGCTCAAGGTTCAGCATTCATACTTGTGTGATTGTCAATTAAAAAGCAATTGTGCATATCTGAGGCACCATAACAACATGTCAATATTTTGTATGTATATCTTTTACTAGACAAGGCATACATAAGCGATTCTAAGGACCGTAGCGTTTATCACGCTGCACTGACCATGCAACCCTTGCACGAAAGGAAAGTGTTTCCAACACTTTGCTAAGATGACACGGTGGTGGCACCTACCCGTCGCCTTGCGTTCTACACTTTATCACCCCGAAGACGGGCGCGCACGCCATGCGCGCGCTTAGTTTTCTAAGATAACTGCCAGATGGCGCTCATGTCTCACGTGTGACATCGGTTAAGAAGAAAGTGAAGGAAACGGAGACTGACATGTGGAGAATTGGCATGATTAAGAAGTCCGCACTAGAGATCTATCGAACTTTTAAGCAGAAAATTGCCAAGGAAAGGATCTATGATAATACTCGGGGTAGTTCTCTACTGTTTGAGGCCAGGATGGGAGTATTGTGAACCAAGACATATCGGGCCAAATACGAAGGGGTAGACACAGTATGCAGTGCGTGTGGAGAGGAAGAAGAAGCTGCTGAACACTTGATATTGTTCTGTAAAGGGCTTCAACCTATAGTTCAGGATGATGGCGCAGAGTTTTTCAAAATACTGGGGTTTAAGGACAGGGAGGGCAAAATAGACTTTAAGCGGGTAGACTTAACTAGAAGGAGGTTATCTGATTGGTGGCTAAGGTCAAGCACGAGTGAAAATTTAACCCTTCACTGCAAAGTATGTATCCTCAACCTCTCTATTTAAAGGAAAAAAAGAAGATAAATCTAATGGTGAGTTCCCTAAGTATTACGGCTAGGTGGCATTAGCCGCCACCCGATCTAAAGGGTACAACCACATTCATCCATCCATCCATCCATGACGTGACTTGATGCGCTCGTTCGCATCCGCTGCACGTTCGAGGCACTCTAACGCTGCGCCTCCAGAATATTATTCATTGATTTTCTTGCGCAGAACATCAAATAAACGTTTTGTTCACTCTATCTAGACGCAAGACTATCGTCTTTCGACGACATTTGCAGTGTAACATGCAGATACGAAGCCAATTTTTTTTTTCCTCTCCAGGTGTGGCCTTGAAAGGAGAAGGGTCTCTACGTGTAGAGACTGAAAAGGGAGAAGCGTGGCACAGGTGCTTTGCAAATCGGCATTTGAGAGAGAGGAAACAATCAGCCACAGTCTTTTCTTCCTTTTTATTTTCCTTTTTCACGCGCGGCGTTGAAAGGTGCCGCCGCGTGATCGGGCATGGTGCTGAGAGCATTTTCGGAGCGTGGTATACTCGAATTAACCTTCGCAAGTGCTTGCGCGTTCAAATTACAGGGCGTTTTCGCTTATTGGAATGCACATAGCTTTCACGTGACCTCAGCGTGAGTTCGAATTACCCAAAAGTTCGAAATAATGAGATTCAACTGAGTTTATTTTGCATGGCACGCGTGGTCGCGTAGCGGTACATTGGGCCGCGAGGTTTCCTTTTTGCATGCTTATAAGTGTGCGCCCATCTGAGCATACATCCGCAAACTGTTATAATCGATATAACGAAATAATAAATATCCGTAAATAATTGTGGGTCCCCTTCAACTTTGTTATAACAAGGCTTGAGTGTATTGCATTGCACTAAGCGTTGTCTGATCGATGTTTGGCTTGCTTTTTGGACATACCTTTGCATATGTAGAAAAAAGGATAGAATAAACGCCTGCAGGCGGGCACTGCGAGAAGTTGATATCGATGAGCGGCGTGTGGTCTGGTTTCTTCGGCCATCCATAGCTCTCTTTGTAGTATATGTATTGCGCTGCAGTAATTTCAGAATAACTAGTGAAAAAGCTTGTACTCCCCTTGAACTCTTATATGGTTACACGCAATAGCCACATAGGTGGCTTGTCTATGTCTAGTGCTGCCCCATATCAAGCATACCGGCTTGCTTACAGCCCACGCTACCGCAGCACCACAACACATTTGCAAAACTTGTCAACACTGGCCGCTTTTGGCGACTATATGGAGCGCTCCCTCCCCTGAACCCACTACCCAGTATATTCTAGTACATTATACTCCGATTGCTGGACTTAGAAGGAGGACTTTGAGAACATCGTACGCTCTTTGCGCTGCTCGTCCAGTGATATGCACTGCGTTCTTTAAGACCTCTTTGCAATGCTTCGTTGAATGCAAGTTTTCTAAATGAATGGATTGGCTATTGGTGGCCTGTGATATTCTGCTAAGGTAATTAATAATTGTTTTAGATAATATTTAATTGATTGAATGAATGAATGAATAAACTTGATATTCCTTCTAACCAGTTTGAGAAATGAAGGAGCGTCAGGGGTTCGACAAGAAAAAAAAGGCATTATTTCCACTCTACTGTTCTCTCTTAGGAAAATGTTGGCGCTTGAAATGGCCACCATAGGAGTTAGCATCAAGCGATTGATGTTCTTGTACAGGTTTACGACAGCTTGGTTGACTACGAAGGCATCCCCAAGGGCTTCCCGACGGCGCTCACCCGCAACCAGGTCCTGCGCAAGGTGCTTGAGCTAGTGATTCGGCTGCAGCGGCTGCTGCTCTACCCGGTGTCCACGGTTCACTGGAAGGCGTCGTCGCGTGCCTTTCACGACAACCTGCTCACGTGCCCGGTGCTGATGATCAACTCGAAGCAGGATGAGGTGGCCTCCATCGAGGACAACTTGCACGTTGCCAATGAGTGGCGCCAGAAGGGCACCGATGTCACCTTCTGCTTGTTCGACGAGTCCAAGCACGTGCAGCACATGGGCCGCTACCCGGACCTCTACAGCAGCGAGGTGCTACGCCTGTTTCGCAAGGCCCAGCTGATAGCTTGAATAATAAAAACGCCCGCAGTTCTATTCGGCTGCTTTCTTTTTCAATGATTCCACGCCTGCGCCAAATAATATTTACTGCACCACCCTAATAACATTGTTGGAAATTATGCCAAACTGCGCCAAAATCTTGAGTTTGGGGCCGTCTGTCACTAGCTGGCTTGTCAAAACTTGTACAGCTTGTTCTCGGGACCGCCGAAGGCGCAAACGCGCACCAAGGTTTATTTGCGCTGAATAAACAGCGGTCGCGCTTGGGTCAACATGTAATCCACGAAGGCTTGCTCGGTGCCGATGCATCTTGTGTTGTGCAAGTCGACTTAACTATAAAACACGCTCTTTTCAGCAGCTCATGGCGCCTTGGTCAATAGGTAATGTCAAAATGTGGCGGCGATACATCCGCGGACGTTGTCTGTTTGAGAAATACTCCTGATAGCTTGTCTCAAAAGTCGCACGGCTCATTATTAAATCAATTTTCAATAATAACAGCACGCGCACCACCACAACATTTGTCACTTCTATTTTTAAACATCGCAGAATGAAATGTGGCAATGTATGTCGTATGAGAAACATTATCGAATTTTTCGTGCTTTGCGTCGATAGAAGGGCACGTGAATTGTGAGAACATGTTCACAATTATTTACGGACCTTCATCAGAAAAGCTTTTTAATAATTCCTCCTCAAGCACACCCATGTTTGTAATTGCTGTTGCAGTAAACTCCCCCTGAAAGAACCTGCCCTTTCAAGCTTGTGACTGCTGGGGTGCCAATTTTTTCGAATTTTCTCACTTGCTTTTTTAAGAATGCCCTCTCATTGATAAATGTGTGCCTCCTGATAGGAGCAGGAGCAGTTCAGTACCCGCAGTCAATTTCGGAATGGTCACTGTGACGCGATTACGCCGTGCTACACGCCCGCTCCCCGCTCCCCGCTCTCCAAGGTCAATGGGTAATGGTTAAGAAAAGCCCCGCCGCGGTAGTCTAGTGGCTAAGGTACTCGGCTGCTGACCCCCAGAGCGCGGGTTCGAATCCCGGCTGCGGCGGCTGCATTTCCGATGGAGGCCGAAATGTTGTAGGCCCGTGTGCTCAGATTTGGGTGCACGTTAAAAGAACCCCAGGTGGTCTAAATTTCCGGAGCCTTCCACTACGGCGTCTCTCATAATCATATAGTGGTTTTGGGACGTTAAAACCCCACATATCAGATGGTTAAGAAAAGCACGGTATCGCTCTGGAGGTGTAGTAAGGCTGGGTGGTTAACGGCACAGTCAGTGGCGCGTGCCATTTCAAGCCAACATGAGACTGCGTACACCCTAACTTGCTGGGTTTTAACGTTTTCTTCGATTTTAGAAAACGGATAGCACAATAGCTGTTTCGGCACCTAGTGTGGCCATACTCCCAGTTAGCAGTGTTAGGTTAGGTGAGCAGTAGACAGGGAAAAAAGCTACTACCCTTGCATGGCAAAAATTTCTTGTTTTGGTTAAACTCAAAGCAATAAATGCTATAAAAACAAATCGTATCGTTATACGAAGTAAGGCTCCTGGCTGACTCGTGGATACTTTCTCGCGTAACTCAAGTCGGCCGGTTCTGAAAGTGTTGCACTTTTTGTCGCACATCTTTATGCCTTGGGATCACAGCCACATAGAAGGGTGTGAGAGGGTTGGGAGCAGTGTTCCAGAATTGCCACTCCGGAATTGAAATGAATCCGGAATAATTCCACATTTTGGCGACCATGGAATGGTAATGGAATGGTGGCACAGCTTGGAGGAATGAAATGGAAATGGAATCAAGTGTATTATTTATTGAATGGGAATGGTATTATGACGTTTTCTGAAAACAGAGCAAATTTTTCTTGATGCTTTTTTTTCAGACTTCAAACATTGGTAAGTGAGGCCCTCGAATGTAAAACAATAAAGCAGTAATTTAAAAAGGCTTGGCTGATTACAAGCACATTTATTAGCAATGCGCCTACTATAATTCTGTCCTAATATAGACTGTGTTGCACCGAAATCTTTTGCTATTCTTCGCGTAACCACAGTTCTATGACATGGTATCAGTCTTGCGTAACTATATATGGTGGTGGCATACCAACCTTACACCTTGTGATTTTCTTGCCCCTCGGTGGCGCCTCAGTCACTTGCTGTCTCCACATCCTTCACTATGTCTTCGCTTCTGCCGCCGTTGAAAGAAATGTATATTGTCACGAGTAATTGTGTTTATTTACAGGTGAGGTGAAATGGCGTTGGGAAAAGCAGCGTACTTCTTAGGCCTAGTCCGGTTCACCCAGCCACACAGTTCAAGCGCCGCTCCACTACTCTTCTTCTTCTTTCGCGCATCTTCGTTGCATTTCCCCCGAGCGGCAGACGAAGCTCGCCGAGCGTGTTAAATATGCCTATAATGGTACTGCTTGAGGCGGGCTACATGAACAATTTGCGTAGTGCACGAACGCCGATTATTGGCTGTTACTCGGGCGACAACGTAATTAACGTCACTGAGACGAGTGACTATCACGAATAGGCCGGAATAGTTTGCGAGAAACTTCCGGTACAATCGTTTTCTGTGAACAGTAGTCCACATCTTGGGACGTTGAACCCCACATATCAATCAAACAGT
Organism: Rhipicephalus annulatus; assembly: GCA_013436015.1. Classification (NCBI taxonomy): domain Eukaryota; kingdom Metazoa; phylum Arthropoda; class Arachnida; order Ixodida; family Ixodidae; genus Rhipicephalus; species Rhipicephalus annulatus. The sequence goes on along the minus strand of WOVY01010365.1, from coordinate 53,191 downwards.
AGTCCACAGCCAAACGCAGTCGCCAGGAGAAAACTACGGGGATATGCCTGGCATGGTAGCGACTCTTGCTGTGTTCTTGAGAAGACAGTGTTCGAAGGCGTGCTAGTTGACATGCTTCTTCAGCACAACACAACGACTGAGCGATGGACAGATCTTCCTGATACAAGAAAGGTAATAGAGTGTCTAGAAAACTCCGTGGGCTTCGTGCGTAAAGCAAAAAGAAGGGCGAATGTCCAGTAACTTTATGCTTGGTGGTGTTATATGCGTAAGTAACAAACGGTAAGACGGCGTCCCAGTTCCTGTGGTCGGCATTAAGGTACATCGATAGCATGTCGTAGGAGTTCGATTTATTCTCTCAGTGGGACCGTTAGTTTGCGGATGGTAAGGGGTGGAGTGGCCATAAGAGGAGCCACAGAGGTGCAAAATTTTTTCAACCACATCGGCAATAAACTGCCTGCCGTTCACGGTCACTGATGACAACCCGCGGAGCACCGTGACGCAGTATAAGCCGTTGTAACAGAAAAGAAACAGCAGCTGCTGTGGTCGATGTCAGTGCATCCGTTTCTGTATAACTAGTTAAATAATCCACGCACACTATAACATATCGGCGGCCGGTTGGAGTCTTGAGAAGCGGTCCGAGGAAGTCGATGGCGAATTTTTCAAAAAGGAATGTCGGTGGAGGGATACTTGCAAATAACCTGCCGGGGAAGTAGCGGATCGCTTGTGGCGCTGACATACTGGGGACGTACTGTTTTGTGGTCTGCCACGTTTTTGGCCAGTAGAACCTCTCACGTAGTCGATGTAGCATACGTGTGAAACCAAGATGACCGCATGTTATTTCATCGTGCATAGAACGAAGCATGACCTGGCGCAGGCTTTCCGGCACCACTAGAACCAACGGGAGGCCGTCGGCTGAATAGTTTTTCTTATACAGCATGCTATTTGAAATTGTAAAGTGCTTCTCGGCAGAGTTTTGTGCAGCTTCGAGCAAGGGTTTCAGGGTAGGGTCGCGCTGTTACGTTTGAAGCTGCTGGTATCTGGAAAGTCGTACCAGACAGAACCTAAATAGTCATCAATGTCGTCGTCGTCAGCATTGGCGTGTGTGATGGAAGGCGAGATAAGCAGTCGGTATCCGTGTGACATCGTCCGCTCTTATACGTCACAGAAAAGCTGTACTCTTGGAGGCGCAACGCCCAACGAGCCAGACGGCCAGACGGGTCGCGAAGTTCCACAAGCCAGCGTAGTGAGTGATGATCGATCACTATTGTGAACTCGCGGACATGTAGATATGGTCGGAACTTCTGAATGGTGAAGACGACTGCTAAGCACTCGAGCTCGGTGACGGTGTAGTTTTTCTCTGCTCTGGTCAGTGTCCGACTGGCATATGCTACGACGTGCTGACGGCTGTTGCAGAGTTGGACCTGCACAACACCAACACCTAGCCCACTAGCATCAGTATGAAGTTCAGTCAAAGCGTCAGGATCAAAATGCTTCAGGATGGGCCCTGAAGTCAATAAAAACATCAGCTGTTGAAATGCAGCCTTGCATTTATCATCCCACAAGTACGGTGTGTCTTTATGAAGAAGGGATGTCAATGGGGAGGCAAGTTGTGCGAAGTTCTTAATAAATCGGCGGAAATATGAGCACAGACCCAGAAAACTTCGCAAGTCCTTCGCTGTTCGTTGTTGCTCAAAGTTGCGAACCACTGTGGTCTTCTGAGGGTCTGGTCGTACGCCTTTTTTATCCACGAGAAAGCCTAATACCAGGGCTTGACGTTCTCCAAAATGGCGCTTCTTTGAGTTTAAACAAGACCAGATTCGCGTAAGCATTAAAATACAAATGACAAGTGGTAGTTATGCTCTTGAAAAGTATTTCCGTAGACAATCACGTCATCTAAATAGCACATGCAAATTGCCCATTTTAGTCCACGGAGTACTGTATCGATCTCTCGAATGTCGCTGGAGCATTGCACAAACCAAAGGGCATAACGTTAAACTTAAAGAAACCGTCTGGTGTTACGATTGAAGGCCATCTTATCTTTATCTGAGGGATGCATAGGAATTCGCCAACACCCTGAACTCAAGTCAACAGAAGAAAAATAGGAGGCAGAATGCAGGCAGTTCACGTCGTCATCTATACGTGGCAAAAAGTAGACGTCTTTTTTTGTGATGGCATTTAGGCGACGATAGTCCACGCAGAATCTCCATGAATTATCCTTCTTTCTGACTAGAATGACAGGAGCTGGCCGCGGACTACACGATTCTTGTATGACGCCATTCTTTAGCACGTCTTCAACTTGCTCAGCGAGGACTTTCCTTTCCGAAGACGATACGCGATAGGGCTTCTGGCGTATTGGTGGCGCTTGGCCTGTATAGATGAGGTGTTGCGTACGTGAAGACGGTGGCATAACGGTAGACGCCTCGTCTTGGGCAAAGTCAAAAACTGAGGCGTAGCCTGCGGTCACCTCCTGCAGTAGCGACCGTTCAGTTGAAGGAAGTGACTTGTTGATCACACGGTCAATGCTGGCAGAATAGTCAGGGTACGAATTGGCGTGGCGTTTCTTTACATTTACCGACAGTTGAAGTGACTGTTGGCAAGAGTACTTTGCTCTTGGAAGCTTGCCAATTCAAGTCCTGCAGGCAGAGATATGGGCTGCGCGGAAACGTTCATAGTCCACAAATCGGCACAATCATCGACGGTGAGCACGAGGCACAATAACGTTTTTCTTAAGTGCGTTACTGAAGTTTGACTTGGTAAGAACCCGCACAAGAACGTGAAGTTTACGCGCACAAACATCGTGGTATGCGGGGCCAAGCAGACGTCTTATGACACGGAAAACACGTCCGAGCTGTCATCAACGGTATCTTCCACCAATGCAGAGGGCAACACGGGACGAAAAATAATCCCACCACTCCACACTCGCGCAAAAATCTATACGTAAAATTGCACGTGCAAGCACCGTTAGTTCCGCTCTAAACATTTGATTTCCTACAGAAAGTAAAACAGAACAAACACCAATTGAGCTCAGGTTTCTCCCCCTACGCCGCTGAACGTAGCACTCCGATTCCAAGCAAACATTACTTTCGTCCCAAGGTGATACTTAAAATACATGCTCATTATGGAAACGACAGCACTCATATCAACTAACGCAACAGTACTCACATTGTCTATAAAAGCACTCACTTTGATCTCAACCATTATCACACAAGGGGGTCTTGCGGAAGATGATTTTGCGGCCTCGCCCCCATTGGTCGCACCGGTTACTTTCCCAGTGGTGGTGGCGTCCCCGAGCGGCGACGTGGGGACGGGGATCGCTGTTGGCGTGCGGGTGGTGGGGTAATGTTGCGGTCGGAGCAAGGCGAGTCAGCACGTGCTGCGTGTTGCCGTTGGAAAGAGTCCTGATATGGTCGAGACTCGCCAGCAGGCACATAGGGCGTGTACACGTTGAATCGTGCACGAGCTCGCTGCTGGCGACGGTAGCAGCATCTAGCGATGTGTCCAGGCAGCCCCCAGTTGTAGCAAGCATATATATATATATATATATATATATATATATATATATATATATATATATATATATATATATATATATATGGTTTTTGAGTGGCCATTAACTCCTTCGTTCGAACCCATCAGTGTAATTTGGGCGAGGCTCAAAGTAGCTCTGACGCATCTGAGGTACTGGTGGTTCACGGGGCCGTTGGTCGAAGGCACACTGATGGCAGACACCGGCGGTGTCCACAGCTTGCAGTTGAGCAAGTTATTCCTTAACCACTCGTCTTATAATCAAAGAGATGTCCTCCTGCGATTGAAGGTTGACACACGCAATCGTGGGCACATTGTCAAGACGTCCAAATTTTGGTAGGACTCTCCTCCTCTTTTGCGCTTCAAACGCTCGGCAGTGTTCCTTAGGTCGTAAGGTGTGTGTAGGTCTTCCTTAGTGATGAGAAAGTTGTACACGTTTTCCGCGATTTCCTTGAGCAGATGACCTACCTTATCTTCGTCAGACATGGTCGCATTCAGGATTCCACAAAGCTTCAAGACGGCTTCGATGTAGGTGGTGCATATGTTTCGCCAGGTAACTGCAGAGCTCTGCGTGAAAGCGTTTGCTCCGCCTGCTTGACTTTAGAAGTCGAGTCACCAAAGCACCTCTTCAGCTCGTCCACAAAAATGTCCCATGTGGTCAATTCACTCTCGTGGTTGTCGAACCAAAGAGACGCGGTGCCGAGAAAAAAAAACACGTTCTCGAGCTGCTTAGCAGTGCTCCAGCGGTTGCTGCGACTCACTCTTTGGTAGTGCTTGAGCCAATCCTCAACATCGTCATCCGCCTGCCCCGAAAAGGTCTTTAGTTGACGTTCCCGCGAGCGAGCTTCTCCTGGGGGTGAGCGTGTTGCTCACCCCCAGGATGAGGTGTTACAGATGAGGTGAAATGGCGTTGGGAAAGAGCAGCGTACTTCTTAGACAGGCCTAGTCCGGTTCACCCAACCACACAGTTCAAGCGCCGCTCCAATACTCTTCTCCTTCTTCCGCGCCCCGTACGCTCGCGCATCTTTTATTAACATATATATTTATATATATATATATTGACGCAAGGCAAACGCAGTATTCAAACTACGCGCGCTAGTTCGTGCGCCCCCCAAGAGATCAGCGGCTTGATGATCAAACAAGAAAAGGCCGTGACGGCGCGCGCTTCCTCAGCACGGGATTTTGATGAAAAAGAAGTGGGCCACCGCTCGAGGGTTTCTCTCGGAGAGTGATCCCTTTTTGCTGATCGCCTGTTAGAGACGCCGCTACTTTTCGGGCACAAGTTCGCCCCAATAAACAGTTATTCGTACACCATTTGGATTGTACGTAACAAATCTGGTGGAGGAGCTGGGTAATGATCCCAAACCCAGTTGGACTTCGAGGAAGCAGCCCGGAACCACGAGCAGTCGAACCAACTGAGCTCACGCCAGTTCATCAGCGCTCCAGCCGTCGTCTACGTGGTGAGCCGCCGGAATTTCCCCTGCCACTAGAGCCCAGAGTGTCTCCAGCTGTCTCCGGTGAGTACCGAAATGTCGTCTCCAACCGCTGCCGCACACGCCGTTTCGTCTCCAGTCGCTGCCACGCACGTCGTTGTCGATGAGCCACGGACGCCGGACCCTTTTCATGGCGATCCTCATGAAGACGCCGAGGATTGGCTGGAGGGTTTTGAGCGCGTCGCCAACTGCAACGGATGGCCCGAAGAACGGAAGCTCCGCCGAGTTTATTTCGCATTGCAGGACAGCGCACGAACGTGGTTTGAAAACCATGAATGTACCATTCGATCGTGGGATGATTTCCGACAGGAGCTACTGGCCACATACCCGAGTACAGACCGCAAGGAAAGAGCTGAAGCTGCCTGGCAAGCAAGAAACCAGCGCAACAATGAAAGCGTCGCAATGTATGTGGAAGACATGTGCCGTTTATTCCGCCGGTCTGATCAAAATATGAGCGAGGACAAGGAACTTCGGCACCTGATGCGTGGGGTGAAGCAGGAGATTTTTGCTGGTTTGCTCCGATGTCCCCCGCGGAACGATTTCGCACCGAGGTGACAGCGGTTGAAAAGACTCTGCAACAGCGAGCGAGGCACTACAATCGAGATGTTAACGTCGCACCCGTAGACGCGGTGTCAGCAGTCTTCGGGAATGGCATCGACGTACTACGAGAGCTCATTCGATCGGTGGTTCGAGAAGAGCTCCAGAAGCTAAATGGCAACCCCTCAACGGTCTCGTCATTAGCGGAAGTTGTTCGGGACGAGGTGAGACAGGCAGTCCGTGAGCAGCAGCCACAAGCCCAGCCTGTTCAAGCGTCGGTTCCGATGTAGCCCGCAGTCTCGTACGCCGAGGTACTGAGAAACACCCCTGTACCTCATTTCGTCGCCCCTGGACCTCCTTTCGCCGCCCCTGGACCTCATTTCGCCGCAGCAAGCCCGCATCTGCCGAAACCTCGATTTACGCCGTCCCCAGCCGAGACTAGGATCCGAAAAGCTGATATACGGCGCACTCCTGATCGAATTCCGCTTTGTTATCACTGCGGCGAAGCTGGCCATCTTTACCGGATGTGTGCATATCGCCGAGCTGGACTTCGGGGTTTTCCCGTAAACGCTGCCTGTCCACGGAATGGGGAGCGACCTTTTGAAATCGAGGAGTACTTGTCAACACGTCAAGGGGCTCACTCCTCGCAGCAGCATCAGCCTCGGTCGACAGCGCCACTGAGGTATCGGTCACCAAGTCCGCGCCCATCTTCAAACTCTCCGAGGCGACTTCCCCAAAGCCCGCTTCGGGAAAACTAGAATCGGCGACCTGGGGAGGTAAGGCCGCTGCCGACACAAGAAAACAACCTCCAGTGCCGGTTTCAAAATGTGATGATGGACACGAGACTACGTGCGGAAATGGTAACGTCGCTTCTGATTTGTCGGTAATTATAGACGGCTACGAAACGAATGCTTTAGTAGGCACAGGCGCAGACTATTCCGTCATGAGCAGGGGACTTGCCAGAACGCTGAAAAAAGTGCTGACCCCTTGGATAGGACCACAAGTGCGAACCGCCGGGGGACACCTTATCGATCCGGCAGGCATGTGTACCTCTAGAGTTGGGATACGCGGCTTCACCTACGTCGCCAGCTTCATTGTCCTGTCGGAGTGTTCAAGAGATGTAATTATCGAAATGGACTTTTTGCAGGCGAGTGGCGCAGTGATAAACTTGCAGGAAACGTGTGTCTCGTTCTCGACGAAACACGCCATCGCGACTTTCGAGAGCGAAAAACGATTCGATGCGCTCCAGATTGCAGGTGATGATGTAACAGTACCTGCAAGATCCATCATCGTTGTCACCGTAAAAAGCAATGTGTACAACGACTATGAAGGAATGGCAGAAAGCAATACTGGGCTATTACTCGAGAAAGGGATCTGTGCAGCAAGAGGTATTGTACGACTGCGTGATGGGTGTACGATTGTCTTCCTGACAAACTTCCGAAATGAGGTGCAGCACCTTGCGAAAGGAACTGTTGTTGGTCACTTGTACGATTACGTTCCGATTACGGATTTGAATTCTTCCGAGACTGCACCACTGCACCCTGACGGTATAGATTCCATACTCGCATCTATCCACATCGAAGCAGCCCTATCACCGAACCAGAAACAAAAAATCGAGAGCCTTATACGGGAGTACGCCTCATGTTTTTCCACGTCATCGAAAGTGCAAAGAACATCTATCATCAAACACCGCATCATAGTCGATCAATCTGTTAGACCTATTTGCCAGCACCCGTACCGAGTGTCACCAAAAGAGAGAGAAGTCATCAGAGGCCAAGTTGAAGAAATGCTCAGGGACGACGTAATTCAACCGTCGGCCAGCCCATGGGCCTCACCTGTAGTACTGGTAAAGAAAAAGGACCAGACCTTGCGCTTCTGCGTTGACTACCGAAAACTGAATGTCGTCACAAAGCGGGATGTCTATCCCCTTCCAAGGATCGATGACACCCTTGACAGACTACGAGACGCGAAATTCTTCTCCTCTCTAGACCTCAAGAGCGGATACTGGCAGATAGAGGTGGACGAACGAGATCGCGAGAAAACTGCTTTCGTGACCCCAGATGGGTTATACGAGTTCAAGGTACTCCCATTTGGCCTGTGTTTCGCACCCGCCACATTTCAGCGGATGATGGATACTGTGCTGTTCGGGTTAAAATGGCAGTCCTGCCTTGTTTATCTCGATGACGTCGTGATCTTTTCGGCCACCTTCGATCAGCATGTGGAACGACTACGTACTGTGCTCGAAGCGATTAGTTCAGCAGGGCTGACGATAAAACCCCAAAAGTGCCATTTCGGTTTTCATGAACTGCTTTTTCTCCGTCATGTGGTTAGCTCTGAAGGCATTCGACCTGACCCCGAAAAGACAGCAGCTGTAGAAAAGTTTCCTAGACCGACAGATAAAAGGGCTGTGAGACGATTCTTAGGACTTTGTGCCTATTACAGAAGATTCGTTAAAGATTTTTCGAAGATTGCGGAGCCACTAACCCGTCTGAGGAAAGAAGACATGCCTTTCACCTGGACAAGCGAGCAAGAAGAGGCGTTCAATGAGCTACGACAGCGACTCCTACACCACCCCGTCCTGGCACATTTCCACGAAGAAGCCGAAACAGAGATTCATACGGACGCAAGCAATTTGGGACTAGGCGCCGTCCTTGTGCAGCTGCAAAGCGGAGAGGAAAGAGTGGTCGCATATGCTAGTCGCACTCTTTCGAGTGCTGAAATAAATTATTCGGCGACGGAAAAAGAATGTCTGGCGGTAATATGGGCCATACAGAAATTCCGACCGTACTTATATGGTAGACCATTTCGAGCAGTGAGCGACCATCACTCGTTGTGCTGGCTCGCAGGCCTAAAGGACCCTTCTGGGCGACTTGCTAGATGGAGCCTCAGGTTGCAAGAATACGACATAACAGTCGTATACAAGTCGGGTCACAAGCACAGTGATGCTGATTGCCTATCACGCGCACCAATAGAATCGGCACCTGGGGAAGATGGAGACGACTTTCCGTTTCTTGGGGCCGTCAGCACCGCAGACATGACTGAATATCAGCGATCTGACGCGGAGTTGCTTAAACTGATCAAGCATCTGGAAGGGCAACCCGTGCGCGTTCCTCGAGTTTTCGTCCGGGGATTGTCCTCGTACCTCATGAGAAACAACATTTTATACAAAAGAAACTTCGAGCACAGCAAGGAGAAATTCCTACTCGTCGTTCCTTCGGCCTTGCGACCCGAAATCCTGGAAGCCTGCCACGATGACCCAGCAGCAGGACACCTCGGAGTAAGTAGAACATTGGCTCGCATCCGCACAAAATACTACTGGCCAAAGTTACTGGATGCTGTACAGCATTATGTAAGGACATGTAGAGATTGCCAGAGACGCAAAACGCCTCCATTGAAACCTGCAGGATTTCTCCAACCAATCGAACCACCTGAGTCTCCGTTCGAACAAGTAGGAATGGATCTACTTGGTCCTTTTCCCACGTCATCAATGGGCAACCGATGGATAGTAGTGGCGACAGACTACTTAACCCGGTATGCCGAGACAGCCTCTCTCACCAGGGGCACGGCTATAGAAGTAGCTGAATTTTTCGTCACTAACATTGTACTACGGCATGGTGACCCAAAGGTGGTTATCACGGATCGAGGAACTGCATTCACAGCCAATCTGACGCAGTCCATTATGAAACTTACCCACACAAGTCATAGGAAAACAACGGCTTACCACCCCCAAACAAATGGGCTAACCGAGCGACTCAACAGAACTCTAACCGATATGTTGTCCATTTACGTTGACTTGGAGCACCGTGCGTGGGACAAGATATTGCCGTACGACACTTTCGCTTACAATACTGCTGTGCAGGAGACTACTAAAGTGACGCCATTCCAGCTAGTCTATGGTCGAGTAGTTACCACACCATTAGATGCAATGCTGCCTGTAGGGGACAATACAGAGCACAAGCCTGACATCAGCGAATTCATTCAGCGAGCCGAAGAAGCACGGCAGTTGGCGCGACATCACATTAAACAACAACAACGCGTGGATGCAAACCGTTACAACCTTCGTCGGGGAGGAGTCGACTACGCACCAGGCGACCTAGTTTGGATTTGGACTCCTGTGCGGACGCCTGGCCTTTCCGAAAAGCTCATGCGCCGCTATATCGGCCCTTACCGAGTCCTTCGTCGCGTCAGCTCATTGAACTACGAGGTGTCACCGGAAGGACAAGTGAGCTCATCAAGATGCCGAAGGAGCCCAGAAATCGTGCATGTAGTCAGAATGAAGCCATACTATGACAGGCAATGAACACCGAACTATACACACCCGATTATGAGGAATACCTATTTCTCCATTGGAAATCACGCTGTCAGACCATCTCAGCAACACTGCTTTTTACGCATCGGGACGATGCATTTTCGGAGGAGGGATAATGACGCAAGGCAAACGCAGTATTCAAACTACGCGCTCTAGTTCGTGCGCCCCCCAAGAGATCAGCGGCTTGATGATCAAACAAGAAAAGGCCGTGACGGCGCGTGCTTCCTCAGCACGGGATTTTGATGAAAAAGAAGTAAGCCGCCGCTCGAGGGTTTCTCTCGGAGATCGATCCCTTTTTGCTGATCGCCTGTTAGAGACGCCGCTACTTTTCGGGCACAAGTTCGCCCCAATAAACAGTTATTCGTACACCATTTGGATTGTACGTAACAATATATATACATATGTCAACGCGTGTATATCAAGAAAGAACGCTTCATCGACGCGCTCGCACATTGATAAGAGTTTGCAAACACAGAGGTGACATGACGCGCATTCTTAGATACCGAAGTTCAATCACAGTTTACCAGGCCGACGAATGGCACCTTTAGCCCAATCCGTGTTCAATCTGCGACGCTCATTTTGCTATGGCGCCTCTTTATTTGAGTATGATTTGGTGGTTAACATCTACAGCTATCGCAATAGCTTGTTTAATAAATTTATCCAGGATGTTTGTTGTCGGCATGTAAATGCACTGAGCGTCAACAAGGATACATCCACGTTGAACGGAGCTATAGCCGCTAAAGACCGAAATATACATTCGGCAGACCCTCTTTAATCGATGTACAGTAGATATTTAATTAGCCCTGTAAAGGTGCGTTTTACTTCCTTGTTGTATGCCGATTACCATGACGGCGGGATCAACCACAATTTTTGAAAGAATGAGTGCTGGTATATTTTAAATGCGAGGCTTTTCTTAACGAACTTTGGCGACTTTGAGCGTATCTATCTATCTATCTATCTATCTATCTATCTATCTATCTATCTATCTATCTATCTATCTATCTATCTATCTATCTATCTGTCCACCCACCCTCCCACCCACCCGTCCGTCCGTCCATCCATCCATCCATACGTCCGTCCGTCCGTCCGTCCATCCATCCATCCATCCAGCTGCGCCGCGGTGGTCTAGTGGCTAAGGTACTCGGCTGCTGACCCACAGGTCGCGGGTTCAAATCCCGGCTGCATTTCGGATGGAGGCGGAAACGTTGTAGGCCCGTGTGCTCAGATTTGGGTGCACGTTAAAGAACCCCGGATGGTCGAAATCTCCGGAGCCCACCACTACGGTGTCTCTCAAAATCATATGGTTGTTTTGGGACGTCAACCCCCACATATCAATCAAATCAATCTATCTACCTACCTATCTATCTATCTAGCCACCTATTACTTTTAGCCCACCTGGCCGTTTCGATGATGGTATCTATACCAAAATTGGTATGGCGTAGCATGACTGTATGGCGAGCACAAATGACTAGTCATAACAAGAAAAGCATGACATGTATGTCATGAATGTCATGATTTACTTTTCATGGTTCTGAAGCTAGCTCTTGCGGTAGTTTCGTTCACATGGCATGTTGCGAAACTGGTATGGTATGGCATGATTCCATGGCGAACACAAGCGACAAACCCTAACATGAAATCAAGACATGCATGTCATGTAACAACATGACTACATGCCATGCTCATGATGCGCTCGCAGCCGTTTCGTTAGCTTCACTTATACCAAATTTGGTATTACGGCACGTGAATGGACGATGAAGGTATGAGACTGGTGCAAACATGATAGTCATGAGATGCGTGTCATGTAAAACATGACTACATGCTACGCTCGTAGTGCGCTCACAGTCGTTTCGCTAGCTTCACATATCACCAATCAGACAACCTCCTTCTAGTTAAGTTTACCTGCTTAAAGTCTATTTTGCCTTCCCTGTCCCTAAACCCCAGTGCTTTGTAAAACTCTGCGCCATCATCCTGAACTATAGGGTGAAGCCCTTTACAGAACATTATCAAGTGTTCGTCAGTTTCTTTTTCCTCTCCACACGCACTGCATACTGTGTGTACCCCTTCGTATTTGGCCCGATATGTCTTGGTTCACAATACTCCCGTCCTGGCCTCAAACAGTAGAGAACTACCCCGAGTATTATCATAGATTCTTTTTTTGGCAATTTCCTGCTTAAAAGTTCGAGAGATATATATCTATAGTGCGGACTTCTTAATCATGCCAATTCTCCACGTGTCAGTCTCTGTTTCCTTCACTTTCTTCTTAACCGATAGTTTTTTTTTTGTTTGGCCACCTGCTGTTTTCTAAGTATTTACCATTCAATTTCTTGGTTCGCTTCCTCCATTTTGTATCGACATTCTTCATGTGCAAGTAGCTGAAAACCTTCCTAGCCCAACGCTCCTCCCCCATTTCTCTCAATTGCTTCTCAAATTTTATCTTGCTGCTAGCTTCGCTGCCCTCAAATAATGTCCTTACCATGCCACCTTGTACTCCCTGATTTGGTGTATTCCCGTGAGCTCCTAAGGCAAGCCTACCTATTCCACGCTGCTTAATTTCTAATCTTGCTTGAACTTCTGATCTCATGTACAAGACCGCATTGCTGAACGTCAGACCAGGAACCATGACCCCTTTCCATATTCCTCCCACAACATCATACCTATTGTAATTCCACAGTGCCCTGTTTTTCATTACTGCTGCATTCCTGTTACCTTTAGTCGACACGTATATTTCGTGTTCCCTTAGGTACTCGGCCCCAATTCTTATCCATACGCCCAGATATTTGTATTTATCTGTTATCTCTAGCGTGACCTCCTGTATTCTAAGCTCACTACCTTCATTGTCATTAAAAATCATGACTGCTCATTTTTTGTTACTGCATCTGAAATCTAACCTATATCCCTCATTACCGCAATGTCCGCCAATCTCTGCAAATCTTCCTTGTTGTCGGCCATTAGCACTATATCATCTGCGTACATCAATGCTGGTAGTGCCTGTTCAATGAGTTTTCCTTGTTTGACGAAAGAAAGGTTAAAGCCAAGTCCACTTACCTCTAATTTGGCCTCTAATCCTTGTAGGTACGCCATGAATAACAAGGGTGACAGAGGACACCCCTGCCTAAGCCCTCGTTTCACCTCTGTGGGCTTAGATACCTGTTTTTCCCACTTTATAACTACCTTTTTACGTTTATAGATCTCCTTTAAAAAATTAGTGACTGCATCTTCCACGCCTAGTGCGTCCAGTATTGCCCACAGTTCTTCTCGAACCACGCTATCGTACGCTCCCTTGATATCCAAAAATGCTAGCCACAGGGGCCTGTGTTCCTTTTCAGCTATTTCGATGCACTGCGTCAGTGAGAACAGATTGTCTTCAAACCTCCTGTGTTTCCGAAACCCATTCTGCAGTTCCACCAGCACCCCCTCATCCTCTATCCATGCCTGCAGTCTTTCCTTTATAATCTGCATTGCCGGCTTGTAGACCACTGATGTCACTGTTATAGGACGGTAGTTGTTTATGTCGGCTTTGTCCCCCTTTTCTTTATAGTGGACACGGCAACCAAGTGGCGAAGATGTCACCTAACGTACCCCTACTCGTGCAGGTTTTGACGGGATGCCTTTTTTTGTCGACTGGCACATCGGCGTTTTGCACGGGCCAGCTTGGTCTGCGTCACACCTTTGATGCACCGTTCAAGCTCGGCACGGGTATCGTTGCTGGTGATATCTTTGATACGCCAGTGGCGCCAGGCCTGCAGCCCGAGCATCATCTTTACTGCGCACACCTATGTGGCATGATGACGTCACCAGTTCAGCCCGCCAGCGCCACGCCAGCGGCTATAAAAGGGAAGCCAATTGCTTCAAGCGGCAGTGGGCACGGCAACCAAGCCGCGACGATGTCACCTAACGTACCCCTACTCGTGCAGGTTTTGACGGGATGCCGTTTTTCGTCGACCGGCTCATCGGCGTTTTGTACGGGCCAGCTTGATCTGCGCCACATCTTTGATGCACCATTCAAGCTCGGCACGGGTATCGTTGCTGGTGATATCTTTGATACGCCATTGGCGCCGCGCCTGCAGCCCGAGCATCATCGTTACTGCGCACACCTACGTGGCATGATGACGTCACCAGTTCAGCCCGCCAGCGCAACGCCAGCGGCTATAAAAGGGAAGCCAATTGCTTCAAGCGGCAGTGGGCACGGCAACCAAGCTGCGACGATGTCACCTATCGTACCCCTACTCGTGCAGGTTGGTGACTGGAAATATGGTTTCCGTAGTGACGATCCTTGCTTAATAGTGTTGCCGTGTCCACACACCATTCTAAACTGCATAAGTGACTGTTTTGCGCTAGCGGGTCTGTTGCTTTCACTGTCGAGAGATGTCGAGCAAAAGCCTGGACCTATTAGGTACGGATGCAATGTTTAAGGAACTGCTAGAAACGCAAAAAAAACTATCTTGTCGAAAATTTCGCAAATGCAAGAGCAACAGGCCTCATCTGAGTCTGCTATGATTCAAGTTCAAAACAGATTATTAACAATTGAGAAAAAATTAGAGTGCATAGATAAAGTGGATGGTAGGCTGCTAAAGCTTGAGAATGCAGTCGATAGCAGCCATACAGAATTGAGTGCTCTGTGCAGTAGGGTTGACGACCTAGAAAACCGCTCGAGATGAAACAACCTTATTATTGGAGGCGTAAAAGAAGAAGGCCCTGAGAATGATGATGACTTACTGAAAAAAATAAATGACGATATATTTGACTTCATTCTCAACCAGAAACTGAATTCTATAGAAAGAATACATAGACTGGGAAAGAAATTTTCTGGCAAAGACCGCCCTGTAATCCTTAGAGTGGCAGACTACCGAGACAAAGTAAAGATACTGAAAAATTGTTTCAAGCTAAAAGGCACTCATATTAACATAGTGAGGACTACTCAAAACGTGTAACTGAGATACGGGGAAACTTGTGGGTCTCAAGTCCAGAAGAAGGAAAGAAAGGTGCGAAAGTTAGACTGGTTTATGACAAAGTTCTCATGAAAAATGTTTTGTACTCCTGGAGGGATGATGCCAAGGAGAAGATCAAGTGCAAACATGCATCTGCTAAACCCAACCATCAATGACCTGAAAGACAAAAACAGGCCGACTTTAGGATCATCAACTTAAATGCTCGCAGCGTACTGAACAAAAGTCACTTAATAGAAAGTGTAACCTTGGAACATGATCCTGACATATTGGCAATCACCGAGACATGGTTGCACAGTGATGTACATGATGTGGAAGTTACACCTGCCAGGTTACGTCTTAATAAGGAAGGACCGAGGTGGGAGAGGAGGTGGGGTAGCACTTATGATTAAAAGAGACATAAAGTATCAAACTTTGCCAGATGCTGGTGATATTGAAGCCGTATGGGTAAAGATTCGATTAAATGATCACCCTGCGTACATTGGAGTTATGTACAGACCCCTCTGTTCTCCTGCTACGACTCTGACCGACTTAAGATGTTTTATGGATTTTAATATGCACCCGGACGACAAAATTAACTTTGATTGGTGATTTCAACTTACCAGGCATTCAATGGGATTCGCATGATAATATAGGAAACGAAGTAGCTCATTGTGAACATCTTTTGGACATTGCCTTTTGTTTTAACCTATGCCAAATTGTGTCTAGCTACACACGTGTTTTTAAGGCTGTATCCTCTATTCTCGACCTTGTATTTGTATCTTCACTCCTGGAGGAAAATGTTAAAACATGTGATGTAATCGAGGGCATATCAGATCATCAGATGGTTATGTTTTCCTTGGATATGGCGTCCGCTAAGTTGCGTAAGGATTACAAAAATACAGTTCTGAACTTCTCAGCTGCTGATGACTTCTCTGTTTTAGAAAAACTTGAAAACTCTTGCGATACTTTTGTTCTCCTGCAAAATTCAAATGCATGTACAAATAGACTATGGGATTATTTCTCGCAAGTGGTCACTGAATGCATTCAATTCTATATTCCAACACGACAAAAAATGATAGCAAAGAAAAATCATTGGATAACACGTGACGTGATCCATGCCAAAAGGCAACTGAAACGTAAACGGAAAGCTCACTCAAAGAATCCTTGCCCTGAAGGGAAGGAAACCATTCACACTTTGAGCCAGGAATTGAGAGGTCTAGTGAAAAATTGCAAAGATAATTTTTATAATGTTAAACTAAAAAAGTTCTTGCACGAAGCACCCGAAAAGTTCTGGAAATACGTGAATCCAAACACAAAAACCCATCTTGATGCAGATAAAGAAAACTCACAAGCACGTGCTGAAAGTTTTAATGCCTTTTTTTTTCGTCACTATTCACCCACGATGACAGACAAGTACCGACTTTAAATGAGGCTTCTGACACACCTGCCATAGAAGGAATAACGATTAGTGAACAAGGAGTATTGAACCTGCTCCTTAAAATTGACAAAAAGAAAAGTGCAGGATCTGACGAAATACCGAATGAATTTTTATATAGGTACGCAGTTTGGGTCTCGAAGTACTTGACAATTATTTTCCAGTCCTCCGTAAGTAGTGGTTGCTTTCCCACTGCTTGGAAGGTTGGTAAGGTCATACCGATACACAAAGGTGGTACTACTAACGACTGCAAAAATTTCCGTCCCATCTCGCTGACAAGCACTTGTTCAAAGATTCTCGAGCATATCGTCTTCAAGCATCTTTTGGCTTATCTAGATGTTCACAACCTATTATACTCACAGCAACATGGATTTCGAAAAGGCCTATCTACTATTACTCAGCTTGTTGAACTTGTTCATGATCTCTCCTCTTAAATTAACTCGTAAGGTCAGGTTGACATGATACTCTTAGATTTTGCAAAAGCTTTTGATAAGGTGTCCCATGCTACACTGTTGTTAAAAATAAACACTATCTTTCAAAACCCAAAACTAACGCAGTGGTTTCTCTCCTATTTCTCCAATCGCAAGCAGTATGTTCAAGTCAGCACGAAAAAATCTGCCGTTTCCAATGTTATTTCTGGAGTTTCCCAAGGCAGTGTCTTAGGCCCACTACTGTTTTTGATTTTTGTCAATGATTTACCTAAAGATATTGTCACGTAAGAGTGAGGGTAGCCCGAAGACAGGAGACCGGGAGGTTAGTAGAAATAGAAGGAGATCCGTTTATTTGGCGGACTTGCGCCCACTAAAGGAAAAAAGACACACCGGCTTAGCGGGAGGCGAACAGCGCGTTCGACAGCCGTCGGGTAACAGAAATGTCCCACTGGAACGCAAGGCGCGTTCGACGGCCGTCGGGTAACAGAAATGTCCCACTGGAACGCAAGGCGCGTTCACCATCCGAGATACAGTCGCCGTAGCGTCTGGCGCTATCTCGTTATCAACGAATGGTCGACGTGCGGGCCATGATCTTCGCAGATGAGTCGCGGTGCATCCTGGACCACGATAAGGCCGCGTGCCGGTGGTATCGGCATGCGCAACACTATCCGCAATACGCCTCGCGGCATTGCTCCCCTCCTCAACGTAAGCATCGACCCGATGCTTTGTTTAAAATAAAACCAAAACAAAAGAACAGCCTGTGCGAAAGTAAATGGCAAATAAGTACCGATCAGGCACACATAAAACAAGAGTTGCAAACAGGGAGCCTCCTTTAGCGCGCATGATAGGGCTTCAAACAAGCGACGTGTACCACTTCTTGTCGTGCGCGGCGTCGTTGAGATGAGCTAGCCTCATCAGGGACCACTTCAAAGTCCACTTCACCCACTTGACGGATGACTTTGTATAACTCATGTGTAACTCATGCGCCGAAATAACGGAGCATGAGTTCTTCGCTTAATCCTCGGCGGCGAACGGGCGTCCAAACCCAGACTTTGTCACCTGGCCTGTATGTTAAATTGCGTCTCCGCAGGTTGTAGCGTCTTGCGTCGTTTCGCTGTTGGTCTTTTATGCGCAGACGAGCAAGCTGCCGGGCTTTTTCTGCGCGCTGAAGGTAGGCGGCCACGTCTAGGTTGTTTTCATCGGTGACATTAGGCAGCATGGCGTCCAGGGTAGTAACGGCACCCCTCCTATGGACGAGATTAAATGGTGTCATTTTAGTGGTCTCCTGCACCGCGGTGTTGTAGGCGAAGACCACGTAAGGCAGAATTAAGTCCCAGGTTTTGTGTTCTGTGTCCACGTACATAGCGAGCATATCGGCAATGATCTTGTTCAAGCTTTCCGTGAGACCATTTGTCTGCGGATGGTACGCAGTTGTTCTTCGGTGATCTGTATGACTGTAATGTAAGATTGCCTGAGTAAGATCAGCCGTAAACGCCGTTCCCCTGTCTGTTATTAGTACCTCAGGTGCGCCATGACGGAGGAGAATTGATTCGACAAAAATTTGGCAACTTCTACGGCTGTGCCGTTCGGGAGGGCCTTAGCTTCAGCGTATCGGGTAAAGTGATCAGTGGCCACTATGATCCACTTGTTACCGGATGTTGACGTGGGGAAAGGTCCAAGCAGGTCCATACCGATCTGTTGGAATGGTCTCGACGGGGGTTCAAGTGGCTTGAGAAATCCAGCTGGTTTTGTTGGAGGTCTCTTCCGGCGCTGACATTCGCGGCAACTCTTGACATACCGCGCAACATCTGAGGAGAGGCGGGGCCAGTAGTATCGTTCTTGAATTCTGTGGAGTGTGCGTGTAAAACCGAGGTGGCCTGCAGTGGGTTCGTCATGTAACGCTTGTAAAATTTCTTCTCTGAGGCTGCTTGGGACGACAAGAAGGTAAGCTGCCTTATTCGGTGCGAAGTTCTTTTTAACTACCACCCTGTTTTGCACACAGAAGGAGGATATCCCACGCTTGAACAGTGCAGGCGGTATGGAGGCCTTTCCTTCGATGTAGTTGATCAACTGTTGTAGGATCGGGTCTGAGCGCTGCTGTAATGCAAAGGTGCTGCTGCTGATAGGCCCAAGAAAGGCATCGTAATCTTCATGGCTTGAAGGTGCGCCGACAGGGGCTCTTGAGAGGCAGTCTGCGTCGGAGTGCTTATGACCAGATGTGTAGACTACCTTCACGTCAAACTCCTAAAGCCGTAGGCCCCATCGAGCGAGGTGGCCAGAAGGGTCTTTCAAACTGGCCAACCAGCACAACGCATGATGGTCTGTTACGACCTTGAAGGGTGTGCCATATAAGTATGGGCGGAATTCCGAGGTGGCCCATACTGTCGCAAGACACTCCTTCTCAGACGTGGAATAGTTCACTTCCGCTTTCGACAGTGAGCGGCTTGCATACGCGATGACGCGCTCGCAGCCCTTGTGCTTCTAACGAGAACGGCACCTAAGCCGATGCTGCTGTCGTCTGTATGTATCTCAGTTTCGGCTTTTTCATCAAAGTGACCCAGCACAGGCGGCGACTGTAAACGTTGTTGAAGTTCTTTGAATGCCTCACGTTGCTCAGCTTTCCATTCGAAAGGGGCGTCCGACTTGGTGAGCTGCGTCAAAGGGGCAGCAATGTGTGAGAAGTTCTTGACGAAGCGTCGGTAATAGGCGCACAGTCCTAAGAATCGGCGCACTGCTCTGTTATCTTGCGGTTGAGGAAACTGTGCGACAGCGGCTGTCTTCTCAGGATCTGGTCTTAAGCCATCTTTGCTTATAACACGGCCAAGGAACTGTAGTTCTTCATAGGCAAAATGGCATTTTTTGCTTCAGTGTCAGCCCTGATGACTTAATTGCGTCCAGTACCGTCCGGAGCCTTTTCAGGTGGTCGCTAAAGTTGGAGGCGAAGACGACCACATCGTCCAGGTATACGAGACAGATTTGCCACTTGAGACCTGCCAGTACTGTGTCCATTAGACGCTGGAAAGTTGCTGGAGCGGAACAAAGTCCAAATGGCATCACTTTGAACTCATACAATCCATCCGGCGTGATGAAGGCGGTCTTTTCTCGGTCTCTTTCATCAACCTGAATTTGCCAATTCCCTGTCTTCAGATCAATGGACGAGAAGTATCTTGCATCACTAAGACGATCTAGGGTATCGTCGATCCTTGGTAAAGGGTACACGTCCTTCTTGGTTACACTAATCAACCGTCGGTGATTGACGCAAAACCGAAGACTTCCGTCTTTCTTTTGACAAGGACGACTGGTGCCGCCCATGGGCTTTTCGATGGCTGAATTACATCGTCGTGAACATTTCTTCAACTTGCTCTCGGATGGCCTGACGTTCACGTGCCTACACACGATAAGGGCTTTGATGGAGACGGCGGATGTCTTCTTGTGTTATGATTCGATGCTTTGCCAGATAAGTGTGTCGGACCTGTGAAGAAGTGGCGAAACAGTCGTCATAACGTCGAAGGAGGTTCTGGAGCAGTTGCTGCTTGCATTGAGGCTAGGAAGGGTTAATGTCGAATGAGAACTGCGAGTTGTGGGTCTGTGGGGTGATGATCACTGGATTCGAGAAGGCGAGGGTGTCACTGACTTCCGCGATTTCATCGAGAAAGGCAATGGTCGTGCCTTTGGCCAGGTGACGGTGTTCTTGGCTGAAATTTGTTAGCAGCACTGGGCCCTGTCCATTCCGGAAGTCCGCAATGCCTCTTGCGATTGCGATATCACGGCCAAGCAAAAGCTGTATGTTACCTTCGACGACGCCATGAGCATTTTCGGCAGTACCAGTGGGTACGGGGATTAGGGTCGTTGATCGGGGTGGGACGCTCACGTCATTCTCGAGCACACGGAGGGCTGCGCGATTATGTGGTGCCGAGTATGAATTTATGGCTTCATCCGAGGAAAGTTTGATAGATCTGGACACCAGGTCAATAACCGCGTGATGTTGAGTCAAGAAGTCCATGCCGAGAATGACGTCACGGGAGCACTGTGGGAGCACCAAGAAAGTGGCAAGGTATGTGTGACCATCGAATGTCACCCTTGCAGTACATCGCCCCAATGGAGTTAGGAGGTGGCCTCCCGCTGTGCGGATCTGCGGGCCGTCCCAAGCCGTCTTAGTTAACCTTCTTCAGTTGTGCTGTCAATGGCCCGCTGATGACCGAGTAGTCAGCTCCTGTGTCAATCAAGGCAGTTACCGGGTGGCCGTCGATAGAAACTTCAAAATCGGTGGCATGTGGGCTGGAGTTGCGCGTTGGTTTTGGGTTCGGGTCACGGCTTCGTCTTGTTGCTTCGTTTTGCTTCGTCTCGTGGCTTGGGTTGTTGTGCGTTGTCGTCGTCATAAATGATGTGCTGTCGTTATATATGGTCGTCGGTGGAGGGTCTTCAGCTTTTCCTCTTGAAGCAACCTCACCTCCAAAGGTTGCTGGTTTTAGTTTCCCCTACGGGGGCTTGGGGACCTTCTTCGTTCGTTGTTGCTGCGGTTTGGTGACGTGAAGCGTGGGGATGGCGGTGATGGAGAACGGCTGGACAAGTACTCTGTATGGCGCAAGTAGTCTTCGATTGCCGGAGGTCGTTGTCCAGGGCGTGGCCGTGGTGCCTGAGATGAGAAGCCATGCAGTCCCATCTGCCTGTAGGGGCAGTGTCGAAGAATGTGGCCGGCCTCACCGCAGTGAAAGCATAGGGGACGGTCGTCGGGAGTTCTCCAGGTGTCGCATTTTCTTTGGCTCGGGCGTCTCTCGTATGTAGGGTGGGCGGGTAAGGGCGGACGGCTACTTAGGGCTGCAGCGTACCGTCGTGGACTGGGCTCGTTTCGTCGGGGTGGCCTAGTGTTCACTGCAGCGGCGTAAGTCATTGCTTCGGCCTCTGTTCGAGTCGTCGCTGATGAAGAGCCAAGCGCCTGCTGGACTTCATCACGCACTATGTCCAAGAGAGATGCTCCTTGGGGGGGGGGGGGGGGGCTGGGGGGTAGGACGTAGCGATCGGCGTAGTTCTTCCTTAACCACTTCTCGAATAGCTTCCCGCAGATCGTTGGTGGTTAGCCCACCTCGAATCGGTTCCGAGTAGAGCGAGCTGAGCTGAAACGGGCGTTTGTATTGCCGAGTCTGGGTGTCCAGGGTCCTGTCTATGGTGTGCGCTTCTTCAGTAAATTCGGCGACTGTTTTAGGAGGGTTCCTTATAAGACCGGCGAAAAGCGACTCCTTCACCCCTCGCATTAGGTATCCGACCTTTTTGTCTTTGGTCATGTCTTGGTCCGCTCGCCTAAAGAGACGTTTCATTTCTTCGACGTACACGGGTAGGGTCTCATTGGGCTGTTGGGTCCTCGATTCTAGCAGCAGCTGGGCCCTTTCTTTTCGCATGATGCTGGTGAAGGTCCTGAGCAACTCATTCTTCATAAATTACCAGGTGGTCAGTGTGGTCTCATGGTTTTCATACCACGTTTTAGCGGGGCCGTCCAGGTAAAAGTAAACGTATCGCAGCTTCATTTCTTCATCCCACCTGTTTATGGTAGCCACGCGCTCGAATTGGACGAGCCATTCTTTTGGGTCTTCAGCGGCATAACCATGGAAAGTTGGGGGCTCCCGCGGCTGCTGCAGCATGACAGGGGTAGGTGATTGCAGGGTACTCATGGTGGCTGTGGAAGCGTCCTTTCGTGGTCGCGTGGGGTCCGGTAGCGGTCCCAGCTCAGGTGGCAGGTTTCGGAGGCGGCGACTGCTTAGAGTATCTGGTCTTCAGCGTCCTCGTTGTTTGCAGTGGCTGTTTTAAGGTTGTTTTTGTGCATACCCCGCACCTCCACCAGATGTCACGTAAGAGTGAGGGTAGCCCGAAGACAGGAGACCGGGAGGTTAGTAGAAATAGAAAGAGATACGTTTATTTGGCGGACTTGCGCCCACTAAAGGAAAAAAAGACGCACCGGCTTAGCGGGAGGCAAACAGCGCGTTCGACGGCCGTCGGGTAACAGAAATGTCCCACTGGAACGCAAGGCGCGTTCGACGGCCGTCGGGTAACAGGAATGTCCCACTGGAACGCAAGGCGCGTTCACCATCCGAGATACAGTCGCCGTAGCGTCTGGCGCTATCTCGTTATCAACGAATGGTCGACGTGCGGGCCATGATCTTCGCAGATGAGTCGCGGTGCATCCTGGACCACGATAAGGCCGCGTGCCGGCGGTATCGGCATGCGCAACACTATCCGCAATACGCCTCGCGGCAATATTACGGCCCCCATAAGGTTTTTTGCAGATGATTGCGTAATGTATAAAACAGTCAGGTCTCCTACCGATCAATCAGAACTAAATCTAAACCTCCAAAAAATACAAAACTGGTGCACCATTTGGCAGATGGATCTAAACGCCGCAAAAATAGTTACGATGACCGTAACTAGGAAAAAACGCATTCTAAATACGACGCATTCTATAAACGATCATGAGCTTGGCAGAGTAGAACAACATAAATATTTGGGTTTATTAATAACTTCCGATCTACGATGGAATTTGCATGTAGACTCCGTTTGTGCTAAGGCTAACAAAGCATTGTGGAGACTTTGGAGAAATCTGTACCATGCTAGCCCGGAAGTCAAATGCTTGGCTTACAAGGCTCTCGTACGGCCAATTATGGAGTACGCAAAGGTGGTATGGGATCCGTACACAACAAGTAATCGCACTAAGCTAGATAGAATACAAAGATTGGTGTCACGTTTCATATTTAACAAATACCAGCGCTGCCACTCCCCAACTCAGCTTTGCAAGCTAGCCCACCTCGAACCACTAGAACAAAGGACAGAGTATGAAAGACTTAAATTACTCTTTTTAATCATTAAAGAACAAGTTGAAATAGACAAATCGAAGTATATGTATATAAAAGCTGGGGAAACGTCAAGGCACCGGCATAACATGTATATCCCCCCTCCCAGATCACACAACGATTGTTTTAAGTTCAGTTTCTTTCCGCGGGCGATCAGTAAGTGGAACAGGCTGCCGAATTCCACTGTCTTATCGGAATGTGTACTTTCTTTCTTGAAGGGCCTAAAGGATGTCGTGTGTAAAGATGTATAGTTTATATTTTGCTTATTCTATGTCCTCAAGAGCAGAGTGCTTTGGCTATTTCTTGTCATTCATTGTTATGTATAATAGAAGTTGGATAGGGAAGACCTATTTTTTGTATGTATATTGCTTTTTTCCACCCCTGTTATAGCCCAAATGGGGCTGACAGTATAATAAAATGAAATGAAATGAGATCATGCTCATCCTGCTGAGTTTCCATCCATCGGAAACTTCTCCAACGATTTTTATTTATCTCACTGCCTCTCTAAAAGTCTGCTTAGACTTTGCCCCTAACGTCTTAATCAGCATAATTGGAATGCCATCTGGGCCTGTTGATGTACTACTAGGAACCCTTTTCTCAGACCTTTCACACTCTTGTGAAAATGGAGCCATTGCGCCACTTGATTCATCCTTGTCTGTTGTGGTGCATAAAATACTTCTGTGTTCAAATTTTTCTGTTACCCTTGTTCTTATATATACAATAGCTTCGTCCCCTTCTAGCCTAGCACCTTGAGCTGTAGTTATAAACCTCTGCTCTACGCTCGTCTCACTTCTTAGGGAGTTTAGATGGTTTCAAAATTTCGCAGCTGTCTTTTTATCTTTTTTATGTACTTCTGCCAACCACTGGGCTCCCTTTCTTCTAATCTTTTCATTTATCAGATGAGATGCATCCCTTCTACAGCTTAGAAAGATTTCCCATTTTCTTTCAACATCATTTGTCGGTTCACCTCACTGCTTAGCATGTCTGTGTTCCGTAGAGGCTTCCTGACGTTTTGCTATGGCTCTCTTAACTTCCTCATCCTACCAACTTTTGGGTTTGTGTCTTCTTTTCCGGGGTGACTTGCCACGTGCCTTAGCAAGCTCCAACTCAAACAGTCTAACTATATTCGTGTATGTCCACACTGTGTAGTCCACACTGTGTATGTCCACACTGGTTTATTATCCTCAGTGGTTACTTTCTCAATTTGTTTAATGGCTATTTCAATTTGCCTTTCTGAATAAAAATGTTCCTGTAGTTGCTCATCTTGTCTCCTTCCCACTTTCACTGCTCTTCCAAAACTTAGCTTGATACGTTTGTGATCACTACCCAGACTTCTGGAGCCACCTTCATCTATGTGCATTCCCCTGGGCTTATCATACATCCTATGTGACATCAGTGCGTAATCTATTGTCGACTGCAGTCTTCCTACCTCTCATGTTATTTGCCCTTCACACTTCTTGGTACTGTTGTAAATGATCAAATCCAGTCTTTCACACATATCCATGATCCTTTTGCCTGTCAGGTTGGTATTCTCACCTATATCTTCTTTGTGTGGATTCAGATCTCCTAGTATATTTATCTCACACTCTCCTCCTAACTCCTGAATGTCCTTTGATATACACTCTACCATTGCCTAGTTTTCCTCTCTGGCCTTTGCTCCCGTCCACAAGTACACGAAACCAAGGAGTGTCATTTGCCCGGCCACTTTCCCTTTTAGCCATAAATGTTCCTGGCACTCCTGCTCGACCCTTTGCCAGTCTGTACTTTTATGAATGAATGTCCCAATACCAACCCCCTTTCTGCTGCCTTCTGTTCTATTACAATATTCCCACGCGTAGTCCGCAGTGTTAGGAGGTTGTTCCATGTCCCTGAGATGTGTTTCTACAAAACCGTATACGATCGGCCTTTCCTCTCTTAGCTGTTCTATCTCTTCCCACTTCAGCCTGTTCCTACCACCGTGCATGTTAATATACCCTATGTCTGAAATGGCTAAGCGCTCGTGGCTACGTTTATTTCTGCCCCGGGCTTTACCTAACTTAGATATTGGTGCGACTTTGGAATCGTATCTGTCCATACCACCTGTCACAGAGTCTCGCTGGTCGTTTTCCTCGTTACTAGCGATCCTGCACCCCGAAGAGCCCGCTTGCCCCCCCCCCCCCCCCAAAAAAAAAAGCTACTGCGCGTCCTGCAAGTCGCTAACCCACCTAATGACCTAGCCGCCCATCGAAGTGAATGCTGTCTCGTTGAAAACCACCCCACCTATGCACCTTTCTGTTTATTTTCACCACCTCAAAGCGTTTCACTCGACTCATCCGCCATATCTCTTGGTTTAGCGTTGACAAGTGCTCTTTGCAGGTTGCTATCACGCACCGGTACCTCCGGCATCGTGCATATCGCTACCTGTACTTCAGGGGAAGTGGCACGCATGTCATCGACGCCTTTCGCCAGTGTAGTTGCTAGTCCTGCTGTATCTTCATTTAAGACATCGTTTAAACCACCTAAAATTATCACGAGGTTTCGTCTATCAGCTGTAGTTTTGAGTTTTGCGCTCGCTTGCCTCATGACTGCTTCCAGCTTGCGTCCTGGGAACGCCCCTACTGCAAACCTCTTGTCACCTCTTACCCTCTCTTTGATGGCTTCTGTGCATCGATTTAAATTCGAGTCCACGGCGATTATCAGACGCTGTGACTTTTCAGCTGGAGAGTCCTGCACCTGGGGGCTACTTGCACCTGTGACGCCGGCTGCTTTGTCCCCTCCCAGCCCCTCCACTGCTTCGCTGAAGCTGGGCCTTGCGATTATTGAACCGGCTGAACCTGTTTTTCCCAAACTTGCTTGCTCTGTCTTCTCCGCCGTTCTGGTTGCTGGTTCCATACTATTTTCTCCGTAGGCCGCTCCTCTGTTCACCTTGGCTAGTGCTTTCTCGGCGGACTACAGCCTTTCTCCCATTGCCCTCGTTGTCTCTTGCTCTGTCGCCAACGTAATGTTGAGCTCGGCGATTCTCATCAGCAGTTCACTCTGGGAAACCATCATTTTCTCCATTTTTTCCTCGACCTCACATTGCCTACACTTCGCGTCAGCCTCTTCTCCGTCCGCTTCTACACTTGGGTCCACTTTCAAACCCACTCCACATCCTGAACACTTTACAGTCTTTTTAACCATGTCTTTCTTACACCAGTTGTCCCTATATTCAATAATTACTAAACTCGAGCCCTGCCCTACGAAAAAAAAGAAAGTCTAAGCTCTACTTCGAAAATTTGCGTGTTCAATGTACGCGCACATCTCCCACGGTGTGGCAAAAGAAAAAAAAAACAACGAAATATTCAAACGCACACACACACACACCCTAACTAATAAATACCTGGTGACCGGCCCCCGAAAAAAGCCATACCATACAATAAGTGCTACGAAGATTTCAACTGCTGCCTTATAGTTATAGGAGGGTTGCACGTGACGTCATCCGCTTGAGGCGCTAGCGGCGTTTGCCTCTACCGCCATGTCAGTGGTCTAAGCGCGCCCTTTTTGAAGCGGCGAGCGGCAGTGAGAGGTTGTGTGCGTGCCGCTACGTACGGCACAAACGTGGTGAAATTCGACTGAGTGCTTACGCGCGTGACTTTCGAAGTCCGGCGAAACTTCGCTACGAACATAAGGTTCACATTTGCGGCGGATATCGACCTGTTCGACTTCAGCAGCGATGAAGCTGTGTGGGATGTGAAGCGTTAATCCCGCATCAAGCTCACGAACATTAAGGACCACCTTGTTGGCGGCACAAGCTTTGCAACAAGGGACGAGCTTAAAGCCTGTAAATTGATGGACGCCCACAACTATGTCACTAGCGGATAGGTCCAACAGCATCGAGTTAGAGACCTCGGAGACAGCCGCCACGTCGTCAACGGAAACAAGACTGGTTCCTCTTGCTCACTGTTCGGACAAATTTTTTTTCACCGCGGTGGTGTCGTTTCCCGAATTCTTTGTGTGGAAGGGCTTCACCATTTGCAAGAGCATGTGAGGTGATACAATTGGCATAGTTTGTTCATGGTTTAGCCCAAGCCGCTTGCAATCAAAAATGCTCTTTGCTGCAGGGTCCAATCACGCGCGTCGGGCAGCTGCGCACCCAGAAATCACATACGGTCTCGATTGTAACTGATCGACGTTAATGTGCTCGGCTCTTTAAAGCATGGGTAAACGAGAACGCACTGCGTCACTGACTGTTTACTAACACACCGAAATCAGTAACACTCCACACCTACCTGAATGATACCGGTGATAAGCAGCGATCGCGGTCGTAGTCCGCGCGCTCGTCTCTTGCTGCGTAAACAAAGCTTCATAGCGCACGTCGCAAAAACCCCAATGTTTCACCACAAAATCGAGCCTCTATGATGTTGCATAGGTTCTGAACACGTACCGGAAATGAAATGTTTAACGCACACGCAGCATAGTTTGTGGCTGAACCATTCAAACCTTTTCGATTGGTTTACAATCATTTTAGGCATGAAAAAAAAAGCCGACATCAGACGCATTGTCATAACCAGCCATCTCACTCGAGTGATTGTAGCAACCAAATAAGGCACAGTTCACCATTATGAGCACAGGTCAGGAATCTTGC
The DNA here is from genome assembly GCA_013436015.1 of Rhipicephalus annulatus. Taxonomy (NCBI): domain Eukaryota; kingdom Metazoa; phylum Arthropoda; class Arachnida; order Ixodida; family Ixodidae; genus Rhipicephalus; species Rhipicephalus annulatus. Next base: position 25,091 of record WOVY01010365.1, on the reverse strand, counting down.
ACAGGCGCGCAGCCGTGAGTGTACCATATAACACCCACGTACTAGTGTACGTTCTGCGACTGCTTGCCCAGCTTGCCCGCGGCGGCAGGGAGGGAGACCACAAAGATGGATGCGTTGCCTCTTCGACGCTGGCGCTATCTCGTGGGCCACGCCCATGTGCAACCCTCCTATAAAGGCAAGCTCAAAACATGCAAAAACATTTATCTGCGCAGTCGATCGGGAGCGCTAAAAAAAACACGTCCAGCCACCGTGACAGCTCAAACCACAATAAATAGCGCAAGTTGTTCACTATGGACAACTAACGCCACCTATTGTGATGTTGTGAAACTACTAGTGGTTGAAGAGAGTGGCCGTAAGGGGGACAGGGGAGATTGTTGGCGAGCGCGAAGCGGTTGACGAGGTATCAGTTATGTGATCTCTTTGAATCGTTAATAAATCAGTTGTTTGTCGTTCAATCAGTCGTGTCATCGTATGCATCGACCCCTGGCATCATTTGAGGGCAGGGAAGCTAGCAGCAAGATAGCATTTTAGAAGCGATTGAGAAAAATAAGGGAGGAGCGTTCGGCTAGAAAGGTATTCAGCTACTTGTACATGAAGAATGTCGATACAAAATGGAGGAAGCGAACCAGAAAATTGACTGGTAAATACTTAGGAAACAGCAGGGGGCCAAACCAAAAAGAACGATCGGGTAAGAAAAAGGTGAAGGAAATGGGGACTGACATGTGGAGAATTGGTATGATTAAGAAGTCTGCACTAAAGATCTATCGAACTTTTAAGCAGGAAATTGCCAAAGGAAAGGACCAGTGATAATACTTGCGTAGTTCTCAAGGCCAGGACGGGAGTATTGCAAGCCAAGTCATATCGAGTCAAATACGAAGGGGTAGACACGGTATGCAGCAACGTTATCTAGTAACGTTGGTATGCAGTGCGTGTAGAGAGGAAGAAAAAACTACCGAACACTTGATAATGTTCTGTAAAGGGCTTCGCCCTTAGTTCAGGATGATGGTGCAGAGTTTTTCAAAGCGGTGGGTTTTAGGGACAGAGAGGGCAAAATACACTTTAAGCGGGTTGAATTAACTAGAAGGAGGTTATCTGTTTCGTGGCTAAAGTCAATGCACGAGTGAAAATTAAACCTTCACTGTAAAGTACGAATCCTGAACGTCAATATATAAAGGGAAAAAAATAAATCTAGATTTTGGTTCATTAAGTATTACGGCTTGTTGGCGCTAGCCACCGCCCGATCTAAAGGGTACAACCATATCCATCCATCCATCCATGTGCGGCATCGTACAGAATGAAGGAGTTCTCGTTTTCACGGAACAAGCTCACGCGCCTGGTGGTTTGGACGTGGCAGCCGCCTAAGGGAACAAGTTTTCAGCATCCTTCGCAAGACTGTTCTAATCTCGCCTTCAAGCTTGCCCGTGCTAAACCTTCTGTGGTGTTCTTGGCTGAGGATTGAGTGGTTTTAACTTTATGTCTTAGAGTCCGATTCTACAGTTTAGGTGTTTCTGAGTCTAACCATATTTCTAGTGCTCATGTCGACTACTTCTCTTGGCCAGGCTCGATCCGCCTGGTCAGCGTCCCTGCAGTCTAATGAATTGTCGCTAGACTCCTTTTTCCGCAGTGGTATCGACAGCATTCCTGTGGCACTGGTACCTACAAATTGAGGCTTCATCAGACTTACAAACCCTCCGGTGGTCCAAAAGGAACTTGAAACAACTTCAAACCATTTCCAGCCCATCACAGATGTGCGCCCATTTGGGCGAGGAGGTATTGTGTGTAGGTCGCCGGATCAGACCTGTGGGCAGTATCTTCTCAAATGCACCTCGTTTGCTGCTACCCTGCACTGTGCTTTCATTCCGCCTCACCTTGAATGTACCAAAGGCCTTGTACGGGGAGTCGACTCCAAGCTGAGTCCAGCTGAGACCCTAGACAGGCTCTCTGGAGGAGACGTAATTTCTATTTACCGGTGTAATCGCCTAGTCGACAAAGAGAGAGTACTAACTGGATCTGTCATCGTGACATTTGTGGGCGCAGAATGCCCGTCAGAAATAAAATTATGGCCATTGATCTTTCGAATAGAGCCCCTCACTTTTTGTCCAACTCAGTGCGAAAACTGCTGGAGATTCGGCCACAGTGCGGGAGGATGTAAATCTAACGTTCGTTGTAGCACCTGCGGAGAGAGCCATATCCGTCAAGCCAGTGTACTGCAACAGCGGAAAAGTGTTGTCTCTGTGGAGTCACTGCGCCGACAACTCTGACTGTTCCGCTCGTTCCCAGGAGGTCCAAATCCTAGAAGTTATTGATCGCCGCCGCTGTTCTCGAAGGGAAGCCATTGACATAGTTAGAGACAGGGCTTTTGGATACTCTGGCATTGCCAGCGCGTTGCACTTTCAGTATGGACTCAAACATATCGCAGGCTATTGAAACTGCTGTGGAAAAGGCAGTGAGTAAGGCAATGGAACTCATATCTAACCTTTCCGACTGTTTGGTGCAAATTCTTTCAAGTCAAATTGGGCAAACAGTACAGACTGGTACAGAACCTGCAGTATCGGACATTACCAGCAGTGACACTCAGCTACGCAATGTAGTGTTGGACGGACTTTCTGCATCTGCAGGAAAGACTAAGCAGTCAGGAACACAGGTGCACTTGGACCGACATACGCCTCAGCCGAGCACAAGTGCTGCTACAGCTATGGAACTCAGTATACGATCTAATAAACGTACCAGATCCCCTATCGTCACCGATGTCGAGTCAGAATCTAAACAGAATGAATCAGCTATTTCGCGTGAAGATGCTAACAAGGGTGCGACATGCGCCTCGGTGGTGCGCCCAACACCATAGGTCAGTCGATGGTACTACAGTGGAACTGCCGTTCTATATTCTCAGCCTCAACCGACTTACATTCCTTTTGGAATTATTTTATTCTTGATATTATAATTCTCCAAGAAACTTGGCTCATACCAGGTAAAAATTACCATCTAGCAGGTTTTCGTTCTTTTCGATTAGATCGCCCCTCACGTGGTGGTGGTTTAATGATCCTTGTTTCAAGTAAATTATGCCATAGGGCGAAAATTTCTTTCAGAATGCTAGACTGGGATTGTGAAATATTAGCATTAGACTTGTGTCTCCCCGGATACCTCCCTTTTTTCAATTATAAATTGTAACTTCCTCTTTGGTGTGCAAAGTACGCGTTATCTTGACAGTGTTTTGGTAGCGTGTAGAAAGGAAATTGTACTCACAGGATACTTTAATTCACAATATTTGTCTTGGGGTATAAAGACAGATTCTCGTGGTAGGCGACTGCGGGAATGGACTATTTATCACAACCTCTCGTGTCTGAATAAAGGTCATGTAACATTTGTCCGAGGTCAGACTTGCTCGGTATTGGATTTAACGTTTTGCTCCAATGCAATCAAGGTTCTGTCATGAGCTGTTCTGAATTCGGCAACTAACAGCGACCATCTTCCTGTAGTTTTTGACATTGCTTGTTCAATAACAACTTTAGATCAGCCAAAACGCACATACATCAACCATAGCAAATTTCAAGCCTGCCTCCGTTCTGCCATTTCCAAGCTTGGAAATGCGTGTACTAAGGAGATTGCATCTACGATTGGTTCAATGGTGGAGGGATCTAAAAAAATTCCGAATTTTCTATTCCATTGAATAAATGATCCTCCTCTCGTTGGTGGAACGATGAGCGTACGCGCGATTATAGAAGACGAAAAGCCGCTTGGAAAAAACTTCTTCGTAATCAGAGCCCAGCAAACTGGAAGGGCTATCAATTCCTTGCTGGCGTATTTAAGCGTACAGTAAACCGCGCGAAAGAAGAATACGACAGTGGACATTTTGATTATTTTATAAATAAAAAAAAAATAAGCGTGCTTTGTTCGGACAAGAAAAGTACTGCCAGCACCTTTAACGTTGCAGTCATGTGTCTTGATGCCGCAAGAAAAGAACACCTCTCTAGGAGACATAGCGCAAGGTTTAGAACGCCGCTTCACTGCTAATCTTTCAGCTATTCGGTCCATCATGGTAAACTTGCATGAATTTCCAGAAGTTTCTTTAGCTGAATTGAGTCAGACAGTATTATGCTTACCGAGGACAGCTCCCGGACCAGATGGAATTACGGGAGTATGTTACTCTATGTTAAAATGCTTACTCCAGGAATCACCTAATATTTTGCTAGAACTAGTGAATTATTCGTTAGGGAACGCATGGATACCTCCAGAATGAAAATTTGCTAAAATTGTATTGTTGCTAAAAATGAAAATGAAGCATACAAGTTGGATTACATAAAGCTGATCGCACTGACTTCAAACTTAGTGAAATTGGTTGAGAGAATCATCAATATACAAAATATTGTACTTATTACCATGAGGTCAATTCTAAGCCTCTGTCAAATTGGGTTCAGGGCTAGTTGTTCAATTTGGGATGCCCACATTGATTTAGAAAGTCGGCTTAAATTAGCTCGGCTACATAAAAAATATGCAGCTTTAGTTACCTTAGACATTGCTAAAGCATATGTGCGTGGAGCACTGTATTTTGATAGATCGATTAGAATACCTTGATTTCCCATGATACATAGTAGCGTGGGTTCACAATTTTCTTGCAGACAGGAAATTTTATTGTTTTAAAGATTGGTTTTTATCATCTACTCATACTCAAACGAGGGGAGTACCGCAAGGCTCAGTGCTTTTCCCGGTGCTATTTAATTTACTAATGAGCACCATTCCAAGTAAACAGGATAAAACAACTTATGTTTATGCAGAAGATATCGCATTTTTTGCAATGGCAGATAACATTCAGACCTTATATGAACGGTTGCAGACTTACCTTAATATAATATATTGTAGAGCTGGCTCGGTGGCAACTGCTTTCTACTTAATCCAAGTAAATGTGCCTTCCTTGTTTTCCCGCTTCAACACCCTGTGAACTTCTCTCTGTCTTACCATCATGAGGATATACCACAGGTGGAATCTGTTAAATACCTTGGAGTAATTTATCACACATCGCTTAACTGGCGACCTCATATCGAATATATCGCCGGAAAAGGTGTGCGGGCCATTGGCATATTACGTAGGCTATGCAACTATACCGCATAGGTATAAGGAGAGACACATTGGTAATGATCTATCGCATGTACGTTCGTCCCATTTTGGAATTCGGTTGTGTACTCTTCTCTGGAGTTCCAGCTTACAAGTTGCGGCCTCTAATTCTTCTCGAAAGAGAAGCTTTGCGCTTATGCCTTGGCCTTCCCAAAACTGTTGCTAACAATGTGTTGTATCTCGAATCGAGGGTCTCTCCGCTTTCCTGTAGAATTCGCCTTCTCACTGTTCAGACATTCTTAAGAATTTATGAGTCACTATTACGACATTCAGAAACAGCCTTTGTTTCCACCCGGAATTATTTTTGTTGGTGCTAAATGGCCGCGATTTCACACCCCACAAATTATATTTGTGCAAAATTTACTAGAGCCTCTAAACGTACGTATATGCGACATCATGCCGAGTCATGATAATTCAGCCCCGGTGGAAATTCAATTTGACGACATTTTCCCTAATAATGCCAAATTACTTCCCCATAATATTTGGATGGTTTACTACAAGATAACCTGTGCAGTATTACAACGAACGTTATTATTACTATAGACGCATCGTGATATGACGAAAAGTCAGGGGTTGGTATTATCAGCCCGATTTTAGATTGTAATTATTCTCTTCGACTACCCGATTTCATACCCGTTTTTGTGGCTGAGTTTCTGGCACTAGTGCTCGCCTTACGCAAGTTAGATACAGCAATTACGTCAGCTGTCATAACAACAGATTCCCTATCTCTCTGTGCGGCACTTTTTGTTGGTGCTGATAATCCAGTAACAAAGGCGTTCCGTGCACTAGTACCTGCGCATTTGAGAAAAGTACGATTAGTTTGGGTGCCTGGACATAAAGTTTTATTTTTAAATGAAATAGTCGATTCTTTAGCTAGGTCGTCAATCAGCGAACCGATTTGACCACACTGTCCATCATCCGCTTATGTGACTGCTGCTCGATTCCGCAGACGTACGCTTATGAAAGTCTTTAAAGGTTCAGCACTAACAAACTCTACAGAATATCGCCATTTATTATATCCCTGGCGAAGAGACTTGCCGCACTCGTAAACAGGAAGTAGCTATCACAAGGCTCCGTTGCCGGGTACCAAATCTAAATCTAATTTCTATTCTACTTTTCTACACTTTGTGTGCCAGTCCGGTCATGAGGCCTGCCTTCGTACGCGTCTCTCCTTAACTGCCGACTCGACGTTGTCTTTCGCAAGCATGAACGCGGCTACCCCTCCTTCTCCGTTCCTTCAGTGCTTTGGTGTACCGCCTATTCCATGGAGGCAGTGGCGTCCTGTGTTACAGGCTTACAACGACGCCGCGGCCAGGCACGCCACGCCGGAGCACAAGAAGGCTCTGCTCCTGAACGCCTTGGGTGTCGAGGGACTTAACACCTGCGTGCCGCCGAAATTGAGCCGCGAGCCGACCGGCAAACTCGGGAGACGACGCCGGACGTGTACGACGCAGCCCTTGCGCTGCTTAATGACATATTCGACCCGCAACTGGACGTGGCGTGTCTGCGCGCCCACTTCAGAGCCCTGTGTCTGAGCCCAGACAAGTCGGCGGTAGAATTTGTACAAGAGGTACACCGAGTAGCCAAGCTTTGTGAATTTGGCGTGGCGGGCGATGTCAGCGCGCTTTCGACCAGATCGTCTCTGGCATCGCGTCGCCGCACCTGCAAATAATTTTCTTCAAGATGGGCAAGGACTTCACGCTACAGAAGGCGTTCGACGTAGCGAGATTTGATTGATTGATATGTAGGGTTCAACGTCCCAAAACCACCATATGATTATGAGAGACGCCGTAGTGGAGGGCTCCGAAAATTCCGACCACCTGAGGTTCTTTACGTGCACCCCAATCTGAGCACACGAGCCTACAACATTGCCGCCTCCATCGCAAATGTAGCCACCGCAGCCGGGATTCAATCCCACGACCTGGAGGTCAGCAGCCGAGTACCTTAGCCACTAGACCACCGCGGCAGGGTGAAAGAGGAGCGCGTCGACCGTGCGTTGCTAGTCACGGCCGCTGGTAGTGGTGGTAGTGGTTATAAGGAAGAGGAAAAAGGCACCTAATTTCTGTCTGCCTATAGGCGACATGGCGCAGTGCCTTATAGGGGTGGGAGTAAGGGGGGATAAAAAGAATAGAAGGAAATATATGAAGAAATAGAGAGGCAAGCAACGGAAAATAGAAGGAGATAGGAAAGTGGGGATCCAGTCGAAGCAGTCCAAGGGCGGGGCACTAGAGTGCGAGAGTTGCACGGCGTCAGGAGACCGCGGAGGGCGAACCAGTGAGCGGGAGCTACGCTGTCGTCGGAGATCGCGAGGGCACGACCGTCCAGCTTGAAATCCTGTGAGCGAATCTTACGGCCGCTGGATGAAATAGTGCACGGGTATGGTGGCTATAAGGGGAAACTGTGACGCGCGCTGCATTCTTGCCATGGATGAGGGGCGCACGGAACGCAGTGAAAATTCTGGCTGTTGCCAGGGGCGCTGCTGTAGCAACAGGTGCTCGATGCACTTTGCTTCGGCTAGGTGTTTTGTGGGCTCGTTCGCTCTCTCTGTGCTGTGCCGTTGTCTCGTTCGGTTGCTTCCCCTTCGCCGTCGTTGTTTATCTGGCCACGTATTCTGCGAACCAGCGCATGGTCAGTTTGCTGATCATGCCGTCCAGCCGTTCAAGTATATGCTTTGTGCCTGGCTGTAAAGGCGGGTATCGATCGTGCTCAGAAAAGCTATCGGTCTTCAAGGCCCCGAAGGATCCCTCGAGACATCAGCAATGCGCTTGTAATATAAAGCGGGCTGACAAAGAACTGACAACAGACAGCGTCGTATGTGAGCGGAACTTTGACGAGAGCTTCATTGAAAGAACATACCAGCACGTTGTAAACGGTGAGGTTGTAGATACCGCGTGATCGACTGAGTTTGTTGGACGACGCTGTGCCTACGGTGTTCCCGGATGCACCGAAGTACTTTACGAAAAAAGCACCCGTGAAAATAAAGGACCGAAATATATGTGAGCAGCCCGGCCCTGCTACGAAACGGCAAAAGCGCAACTCAGTCAGCATACAAGAGCCCGAAGTACTCGTGCAGCAACAAGAGCTCGAAATTCCCGATATTCCTAAGGTCGAAACATCTGAAGAAGTCGACGCTGTCGCCAAAGTTCAACGTGTGTGTGTGAATCTCTGTCTACCTGACGAAACACGGAACAAGTTAACGTTTGGCAGTGAACCTGACTCTGCGTTGTACGGTGTGTGTCAGCTCGAGGGCGATCAAGTTGACCACGTTTTGCTGCCCAAGCTGGTGGAGTTCAAAGCTAATAGCTGCGAACAGAACTCATTGTCTTGCTTTGAGTACCTGAGGGGCAAAGTTCATTCGCAGTGTACAATCTCATCGCAGGAAGAAGCACAGTCGGTGCTCGACAGCACACATGCACTTATATTCTGTCAAGGCTGTGGCATCAGACCGGCAAAGTCAGGACCATATGTATTCTTTGCTGGCACTTACTTTTTCGTCAAGTGTATCTATGTGTGTGAGAGTGGTGGCTCCTGCATACATTGCAAATATACCATAAAACTGCTGCAAAACCAAATGTCACAAAAGCGGCGTAACGGGGGCGTGTCCAAATGCCGAAAAAAGCTCGCTAACACACGCCGCAGCTTACAACGGCTCAGAAAAGCTGCTGAATGCAGATTTATTGGTGGCCATTTCTCGCTACCAAGAAATCAGGTGCCATTGTCACACTGAACTGTGAGTTAGTGAGTGCATTGGACAAGGGAGGCTTACTCTATCCTTGTGAAAATCTGGCCAGACTGGTGAAAACCTTAGAGGATGTTCTCTTTTCTTTCTTTCTTCTTTTTCCACTGAAAAATTGCATTCTTCAGCATACATGATTTCAGGCAGTTCTTGGCAGGAATCAAGCTGGAAAGAGTTGTGAAATTCACAGCTAGGAACTGACTGCTAAAGTAGTGCAGTTTTTTTTCTGCTAACACGTATGCACTTCTGGACCAAATCTTTAAATAAAGATAGGAGTGTCCAAAAGGAACGCTAGAAACACTTGAAGTTGAGAAGAAGCAACTAATCTGACCTCTTCAGGTAACAGCTAGGAAAGTATGTGATAAGAAATGTGTGCCAGATGCACGTGATGACAGGTGTGTCGTAAAAAAACACGTTTTACCACTTCTGCGTGTATTTATTATGCATCTAAGGCCAAAACTTTTTTCTAAGGCCAAAACAGTTTTCGCGAGCGCCCATTGAATCGCAGCGCGGTGCGCTTGCGGCAGTTACGATTGAACGCGTGCATCTGTGTGTCACCCGCGAAATCTTCTTTTAATATCCTTCTGGTGTGTGCTCACCAGGTAATTACCGACCTTGCTTTTAGATACCTGCTGTATCAGGTGTGCGCTCTCTGCGCTGCCTGCCTTATCACGATAGCACTGCTATCACACATTTCGCCAATATAAGATCATGACAATAAAAACCCTGAGGGTAGTCTTGTTCCTGCCATCGTGTAGTTGCCTTGATTTTTACTTGACCAGCATTGAAACCAGCATTGAAAACAGTACATGGTGTCAGAAGTGGTCACTTCGGGTCAAAGCTTCGTCTCGGTCTCGGCGGAACCCCATTGATGGAAGTACTCAAGGCACCACCACGCCTGCAGCTGACCGGCAACCTCTCCGTGCAATGGAAACGCTTCAAACAAAAGTTCGACCTGTTCCTTGTGGCGACTGCGGCGAAAGACCAATCCCGAAGTGAAGCTGCAAAAATGGCGCTCTTTCTTAGTGTCGCTGGTGACGAAGCTCTCGGCGTGTTCAACACGTTCAAGTTTAAAACACAGGACGACCAGGAAGACTACAAGACAGTCGTTGAAAAGTTCGAAGTGTATTGCTCTGAGGTAAGCAACGAAATGCATGAGCGATATCTGTTTCGCTCAAGAAAGCAGGCAGAAGGGGAACCGTTCGAAAAATTTGTTCGAGACCTGAAAAAGCAAGCTGCGCAGTGCAATTTCGGAGAACAGCAGGATTCAATGATCCGCGATCAAATAGCGTTTGGCACGAATAACTCAAAGTTGCGCGAAAAAATGATTCGCGAAGCAAAGCTGACGTTAGGGAAAGCAGCCCCGCCGCGGTGGTCTAGTGGCTAAGGTACTCGGCTGCTGACCCGCAGGGCGCGGGTTCGAATCCCGGCTGCGGCGGCTGCATTTCCGATGGAGGCGGAAATGTTGTAGGCCCGTGTACTCAGATTTGGGTGCACGTTAAAGAACCCCAGGTGGTCTAAATTTCCGGAGCCCTCCACTACGGCGTCTCTCATAATCATAGAGTGGTTTTGGGACGTTAAACCCCACATATCAATCAACGTTAGGGAAAGCAGAAGAATTTTGCAAGGTTGTGGAACCTGTGGCGCAACGAAACGAAGTTTGGAGGGCAACGGACGCCACATTGACGTTATTGCGGGGCGTGCGCCACCACCGAGAAGCAGAAGCGCCCAAGATGGCAAGAAGTAGTAACACTGCACAAAGTGCGATCGGTGACACAGACCAAGGCAGTGCCCTGCGTACGGCCAGAAATGCAACATATGCCTCCTGCCCAATCATTTTGCCGTGTGTTGTCAACGGATGTCCGAAATTGCTGAGGTCAGAAAAAAACGACTGCGATGATGACTTCGACATCCTGGAAGTGGGCGTTGGCAATAAAAAAGCCAGAGACTGGATAGTGGAAGCTGAGGTCGCGGGCAAGAAAGTCTCCTTCAAGGTTAACACAGGGTCACAGGCCAGCCTGTTAATCAAAAGTGTTGTGGCTCGGGCGAGTTGGTTATCCATGAACTTAGCTTCTATTAGCGCGGTACATATGAAAAGGAAAGAGGAAAGAATACAGAGACGTCAAGACAGGTAGGCGCTAAACTTCCAACTGTTTATTTCATGCCCTTGACACCCATCTTATACATGCGTAGAAACACGACTCATCTTGCACGTGGTGTCATCCCAAGAAACGTCATTTCCTTATCTGTCAAAGCAATCGAAGGTGAACTCACACACAAGTTTCCCATTCTTTCTATTGCCTCGGCTTCTTTGATCTCACGTGTCAGCTGATTGCGAGACCTGCTGATAACGGTGCAGCTATACAGATCAGGGGAGCACCCACACCCCTTTGCAGTGCGCCGCCAAGAACCCTCCCGCTGAAAGTTTATTTCTCGCGTTGTAAGCATGTTCCCGTAGTCTATCATTAAGACACCGCTTGGTCTGTCCTATGTAATAAGTTACATACATAGGACAGACCAAGCGGTGTCTTAATGATAGACTACGGGAACATGCTTACAACGCGAGAAATAAACTTTCAGCGGGAGGGTTCTTGGCGGCGCACTGCAAGGGGTGTGGGTGCTCCCCTGATCTGTATAGCTGCACCGTTATCAGCAGGTCTCGCAATCAGCTGACACGTGAGATCAAAGAAGCCGAGGCAATAGAAAGAATGGGAAACTTGTGTGTGAGTTCACCTTCGATTGCTTTGACAGATAAGGAAATGACGTTTCTTGGGATGACACCACGTGCAAGATGAGTCGTGTTTCTACGCATGTATAAGATGGGTGTCAAGGGCATGAAATAAACAGTTGGAAGTTTAGCGCCTACCTGTCTTGACGTCTCTGTATTCTTTCCTCTTTCCTTTTCATATGTACCGCGCTAATAGAAGCTAAGTTCAGCCTGTTAATATTTTCGGTGTACCGGAAAATACGTGCTGCGGAACCCTTGACTGCTGCCACCTCAGTGCTACGGGCCTACAATGGAGGCGTCATAACACACTACGGAGCGACGTCACAGAAAATAAAAGTAGGAAATGCTTGCAGCACAGTGAAGTTCTTTGTCGTCAAGCATGGCAATCAGGTAATACTAGGACTGGACGCGAGTGAAGCCTTAGGCCTTTTCAACGCACCGTAGCTACCGTAAGCGCCTCAATAGACTACGAAGCCGTGAAGAATTTCCAGCACCTCTTCCAGGGACTAGGTTGCTTGAAGCAACCATACATCATGATCCTGCAACCAACAGCGGTTCCTGTCCAACCAGCGCGGCGTATTCCCCTGTCCCTGTGCGGCCCTCTTCAAGAAAAACTACAAAGGCTGAAGGGAGCGCGAGGGCATTATCGTAAAAGAGAACAATCCCACGGACTGGGTAAGTCCTTTGGTTACTGTCAAAAAAAGGACGGCAGAATTGGAATTTGTATGGATGCCAGAAAAATCAACGAGCACATAAAAAGAGAGCACTTCCAGCTCCCAAGGCGTGAAGATATGGAAGGGGAATTGGCCGGCGCCACAGTATTTAGCTGCTTGGACGCATATTCCGGCCTTCACCAGGTCCCACTTGACGAACAGACGTCCAAAATATGCACTTTTTCAACTCCTTTCGGCAGGTACCACTATCTTCGATTGCCCTTCGGCATTTCTTCAGCGCCTGAAATTTTTCAAAGAACAATGAGTCAAGTATTTGAGGGCCTTACAGATGTACACGTGTACATAGATGATATTTGGGTGTGGAAAGCAAACAAACAGGAGCATGATCGCAGACTAATTGCTGTCTTGAAAGCAGCCGAAAAAGCTGGTTTAACGTTCAACGCTAGAAAATGCAGGTTTGGTGTTACTAAAATCAATTTCTTGGCGACATCATCAGACGTGAAGGCATTTCGCCAGTCCCAAAACTTGTGAAAAGCTTGCTTGAAATGCCAGAGCCAAAGAACAAAAATGATGTTCAGCGCATGCTCGGTGTGCTCAACTACTTCGCCAAGTATGTGACGCGCCTTTCTGAGCGAACTGCGCTTCTGCGGGCGCTTATCAAAGCGCACGCAGCATCTGAGTGGACTGAAAACCACAGAAGAGAGTGGAAATATATCACCCAGGCTCTAACCACGACACCTGTTCTCGCTATCTCTGATCCCCAAATACAGTCCAAAATAACATGCGATTCGTCAAAAGACGGCATGGGTGCAGCGCTCTTGCAGTGCTACGATGGTGATGAGTGGCGCCCAGTGGCATACGCTTCTCGTGCTCTAACGCAAGTTGAGCAGTGCTATGCGCAGATTGAGAAAGAGACGCTCAGCATTTCGTTCGGCTGCGACAAGTTTCACCACTTCGTGTACGGGCACAAAGTTTTGATTGAGACTGACCATAAACCGCTCTTATCTATTGCTGCGAAGGGTATCTGTGACATGCCTCCCACCTTGAGAGATTTTTTCTAAGGCATCTGAAATATGATTTCTGTTTGCAGTTCGTACCGGGCAAACATCTCGTCTTGGCCGATTGCTGTCAAGATCATGCCCGGCTAGTTCCGAGGACAGCGCTGGAGCCATGGGCGACGTGGAGGTGCATGCAGTGCAAGTTCTGGGCTATTTGGTCACAGATGCGACGCGACGGAAGCTCGAGGTAGAAACTGCGAATGACGTTTACCTGAGCACTGCGATATCCAGCTTGTCAAGCGGTGAGAACCTGCAGGGTGAACTGAAGCCGTTTTTGTGAGAGCTTTCTGTCGTGAAGGGCGTATTGCTAAAAGGAAAGAAAGTGGTCATACCAAAAAGCATGTGACTTGGAATTCTTGGACGTATACATGCCGGGCACCTAGGATTGCAGAAATGCAAAGAAAGCACGACGTCTGGTTTTTCGGCCTGTGCTCAGCAATGACATCACAGTGCTGATTCGAAGCTGCCATACTTGTTGCAAGTTTTCTTACAAGCAACCGAAAGAACCATCTATCATGCGCCCAGTACCAGTATGCGTATGGATCCGTCTGGGCGTGGACATTTTTTCTTTGGCGGAAGTTCGTACGTCGTCGCGTTCGACGCGTTTTCAAACTTCCCGGAAGTCCAGAAGCTCCATGACACCACTGCAAGAACAACAATTGCAGCACTGAGTGCTATGTTTGCTAGGTACGGCGTGCTTCTGGAGGGATGCGCGGACAACGGGCCGCAGTTTGCAAGTTATGAGTTCACAGAATTCGCAAAAAAATGACTTCGCTCATGTCGCATCAAGCTCGCACTTCCCACAGTCAAATGGTCTGGCTGAGAAAGGGGTACAGATCGTGAAACGCCTCCTAGAGAAAAGTGAAGATTCGGGCGAAGACTTCTGGTTAGGCTTGTTGGCCTACCGCTCTACGCCGCTTGTGGATGGCCGAGCACCTGGAGAACTCCTTCAAGGTAGGCGTCTCAGGTCGAACGTACCAGAATTTGGCGCCATACAGTCAACATCAGTCAAAAAGCATCATCAGAGTGACGGTGGAAAGCCCTTATCACCCTTTGGTAGAGGGGCGATCGTACGGCTTAGGGACTCACCATGGTTTCCGAAAGGTATTGTGGTGGGAAGAACGTCTTCGAGGTCCTACGGTGTAGAAATGGAAGATGGTCGGGTGTTTAGACGTAATAGACGGCATCTCCTTCAGACTCGAGAACCGTGGACAGCGGACGTGAGTGATGATGATTGTGGTCCCTCCGAGACTAGGTCCGCTGAATTTGGGGCACCTGCATCCAGTAGCTCCGTTGATGCCACACCACGCCAGCCTACACCACACCCTCAGGTGGCGTCCGCCGGTGGTGTTCCAGTACCAGCTACACCACACCACGGGGAATGGCAATCTTTTCCCAGGCTGACACTGGTCACAAGAAGACCAAGTCGCACCACTACGCCACCGCAGCGGCTTCGTTAGTATGCGGCCTTTATTCAAATAACCTGAACTCATTCCTAACCCCTCAGAGGATGTATCAGGCATGCACTCTCTGCGCTGCCTGCCTTATCACGATAGCACCGCTATCACACATTTCGCCAATATAAGAGCGTGACAATAAACCCTGAGGGCAGTCTTGTTCCTGCCATCGTGTAGTTGCCTCGATCCTTACTTGACCAGCATTGAAAACAGTACACCTTCAGCGCTTGTTTGTGCCTCTTTTTTTCGTCCCGTGAGTTAGGGTGCTTGTACTGCCCATAATCATGCACACCGATCAGTTTTCGCAAAAGTAAGAAATGTAAGCACATTTTCCTCGGATCCTATAAGATCACAACTTAAGGATCTGGAAGAGTTACACCTTTCCAATGCATCTAAATTGACTATAGTAACTGTGAGCATGTCGCGTCAAAAAACGTTCCTTATTAATTCATTTCATTTAAAATCAGTAACCTCCGCAATTGTTGTTGCCACTGTTTCATAAACACCAAATATATTAGATAGAATTTTTACTTCCTCCAAACACGTCTATAGTACTCATACAACACAGTATCAGATGCAACAGCCACAAGATATATTTAGCATGTGTGTGATTTAATAACAGTAGACTCGAGGCTCTGAAATTTCAGTGACTGTAACTTCAATGTTGGCAATTGAGCGAGCAGTTATAAAGTGAATAATATGAAAACTTTTAGACGAAAAGAGTGACAAAAGGCTGCAAAACGCGAACACAGCTGCTTGTGTTCCTGCGCTTTTGAATGTTTTCGTCCTTTTCGCTCCCGAAGTTCTTATGATAATGTAACTAATAAAACAGGGAACACATAACCGTAACAAGATGCGTGAAAATATTTTATTTATTCTCAATTCCAGGCTAATCCTGGCATTTTTGTGTTTTGTATACTTCTTTACACCTATGCATAATAAAACAACTTGACAATTGCTCCAGCTAGTGGGCCCAAGTTCTCGCTTCTCTGTCTATCGAAAATGGAACGATCCGTTCGGTCTTTTCATGTTAGCCTCTCCACGGACACTGGCGAATCCCGATAGCACTCCAACGCGCTTGTCTTCTAGCAGTCTCCGTCATGTGGTTCTGTCATTCAGTACTGTTTATTTGTTCTGCTTTGTATCGTCGACAAATTGGCACCTGTGCTCGCTCATACGTAGGCAGGTCACGTGCACTCGACTGCCCTACAGCAGCCGTAGTTTTGCGATGTGTAAACATAATGAAAACATGGTGGTCGCTCTTGACCTGGCCGTACACACACACACACACACACACACACACACACACACACACACACACACACACACACACACACACACACACACACATATATATATATATATATATATATATATATATATATATATATATATATATATATATATAGGCAGGCATGGTGGTTGAGTGGCCGTAGCCTTGCATATAGTCCAGTAGATCCTCCGTGAGCGGTCACAACGTGGTTTATTTCGACGTTTCGGCCTAAGGTCTGGCCTTCATCAGGATTAAAGGTACAGTTTGTTGGTGCTCAGCTTTATACAATCTCAAATCAGAGGGCAAGGAAAGAGAAAAAAGACAGAAAAGAAAAGAAAAAAGGAAAAAGAAAAGAAAACAAAGAAAAAAGAGGAAAAGAAGAGAAAATAATATACGGTGGACTCCCCTCGGGCGCCCCCCCTTCCACTCTTCCTTCCACTTCCCCCTTCATCTCTCTCCCCTTCCCCCTTCACCTTTCTGATGTCAGCTGTCTGTGTATGCTTCCTTTCACTAACGCAATCCTCCCGACCAGACGGCGCCTCCTGGCACTGGTGGTTCGGTGTGGGGCAAAAAAGAGCTTTTTTAGGAAGTTCTAAGCCTTTAACTACTCGGAGTCCCGTCAACATTTCGTCGTAGAAAGAGGGGTGCCGCGTATTGGGGCAGAGGCTGGTAAGCGGGCATTTTAGGAAGTTCTAAGCCTTTAACTACTGGGCGCCCTGTCAACATTTCGTCGTAAAAAGAGGGGTGCCCCGTATTGTGGCAGAGGCTGGTAAGCGGGCGCAATGCGAATTCCTTGCCCGCTTCTGGATTACGCGTGTAGTGGGGGCCTCCCGGCTGTGCACAGGGTTGCTGTTGGGCATGTCATGCATGGCACAATTGATTGGGTAGTAATATAAAGCAGAAAACAGACGACAGCTGCACTTAGGAAGAGTAGTTACACTTGGAATTGCTTTGGGTTGTCCAGTGCCCTTCGCAGCTGCAGTGCCGTGAACTCAGTTACTATTTTCATTATTGCCGTTATTGTTTTCTAATGCTTTAATTGCTGCAAGTGTACCAGGATTCTCATTTATTCCTCTATCGAGGGTGTTAAATCGGTGGATAAGGTATGACTCTTGTTGTTCACGTTCTGGATTTGATTTAAATCCCGTATGCTGCTTACGGATTCTCTTCCGGATGCTGCTTCCGTCTGCTGCTTCCGGATTTGGCGACTGAGCGTCGCCAAATCTGGAAGCAGCAGAGTGGTAAGTAATTTCTCATTTTTAATTAGTCAGCTACGTGGTGCCACGCTTGCCAAACAGTGTACAGTCGAGTGCATAATTTTAGAGACCACGGGAGCACGTGCCGAGGCGCGTCGCTGCACCTTCTGGCGACTGCACGGCTCTGTCCGGGAGCGCGTACTGCGCACGCTCGTCCCATATAACCCGGCAGCCTGCCCTTTCACTCGTTTCAACGGCGCGCATCTCGGAACGATGCGGACGGTGCAAGGTGTCACTTCTGTAGTCGCTGTGAAGACAATGAAAAAAGCCGAGCGCTAATGTGACGACAGCACATCATTTGCGGGTTTCGGCGTGCTGCGCATAGTGCACGTTACTCCTAGGCGATCGGCGGCGTGATCACATTTTGAATGTCGAGTTAGGCAATCAATACGCTCAGCCAGCAGTGTTGCCTTTTGCGCTCTCATTCGCCGAACTAACGCACGTAGTAATACTCGGTTCCAATATCATGTGTCCATGAACATCCATGAAACCACCAAACGTCCACCAACTGCAGAAAAGAGCCGAGGAAGAAAGGTGAAAACAAACTTGGTTTATTAAGAATAAATCCTTTATTAAGGCCACTGCGGTGGTGCAGTGGTTTTGGTGCTCGGCTGCTGACCCGAAAGACTCATCTTCAAGTCTAGTCCCACATGTCATATTTCGATAGAGGAGAGATACTTAAAACTAGTATACTGAGTGGATGTTAAAGAACCCCGAATGAGCAAACATTCCCTAGACGTTACTTTGGTGGAGCTCTATGTCCTATATTTATCATAAAATTTATTTCTCTCTCTATATTGTGGTTCTGTCACGTCGAGAGCCCGCACTTAGTATTGGTAGGAGTCGAGCCTCGACCCAAGAGTTTGTAGGATTCGAATTTCAGATATTCTTGTGTCGTCTTCTACTACTCGAACCACAAACCCCAATTGAAGTCAACCCATGAATTGGATGCATTATAGCAGATTACCACAAGTAAGCTTGAATAATGCGGATTGAGACGTGCAAGAGATGTCATAGGCTTTCACTTTCGAGTCTTTTCATATTTGGGAGTATCTGGGCATGTTTTTTCCGGAAACGAGAGAAAATCACGAAGGTTGCAAGGTGCGTCACCGCTTTGAGTATTTCATTAGAACTCTACCCATGACATATGCACGGAACATTCTCGAACGCGAAGTAGTCAGGAATTGAGACTGCCTCCATTAACATCCGTCGCTCGAGCATCAGCGTGTATTCTGGTCACGTTGTTTTGTAAAATACTGCAGTGAAAAACAGGTGAGCACGTTTAAGATTGAAGTGCTCAAATGTTGGAGGCCCCACAAGGAAACAAAAGTTAATTCCTTAAGCTGTTCGACCAAATACCTTGCACGGCGGCCCACCGCTCTTTTTGTACACATTACTCACTGCGTGGAAATGCGATTCTTTATTATAACTCTCTCAGAAAAATTGGGCACTGAGAAGGTTCACGCGTGCTTGCGACGCAGGCACAGTACCATTTTGTCATTTTTGTCAATTCTTTGCCTTGTTTCTTGGTCTTTCGGGCTTGGTGACGATAAGAAATTATCTCGTACAGCAAATGTTGAATGGCAGCATATCGTGGCACAGCCCAGCTATTAGACAGCTATTGGACAGTGCCATTCTCGAAAGAGTATAAGATCGGGGGTCTAAAGGCCCCCACATTCGTCTATAAAAATGTCGCCACGAGTACCAGGAAGGAGACGCATCGTAGAGTTAAGCATCCAAGGCTTTTCTCAGCGGGTCATCTGCCGGCTCCTTCAAAGGTCAAGAAATGCGGTGATTCGTGCCATCCAAGCGTACCGACAAACAGGGGGATCAGTGACAGAGACCGTGCTGGAAGGTCAAGATGCACAGATGACAAAGTTGAGAGCCTAATTATCGCCGCCGTAGTAGCTGATCCCCATATAACAGCGAAATGCATAAAAGATGCATTTCATCTCAACGTGTCCGTCTAAACTATTCGTAGGAGGTTGGCAGAAGCAGGGCTTGCCAACTGCATCGCGGCCCAGAAGCCCCACATCACGAACAGACAAAGACCCATGCGACTGCAGTTTGCGCGTTCTGCGCAGATAAGGATCAGAAGAGTGGGGAGAAGTGGTGTTCAGCAATGAATCAACGTTTTCAAGTCGCTGGGATCAGGAACGGCGAGTATGGCGTGCAATGAACTCGAGGTAACATTTGCGATTTGTCTTCTACATTTATTTCATTCTGGTACTATTTACCATTGAATGTGTAGAAAGAGTAGTGCACAGGGTAAGTAACCGCAGCTGGTAAAACTTATAGGCAGGTCACCCACTACAGTGCGCCTTAATTACGTTGTGGTTAAGGCAAGCAAAGCCCAGCACTTTATTGTCTGTGAACTTGCTGTAGAACATTGCTCAGCTTTGATTCTCTTCAAGCTGTGTTACTTCTTAGCGTGAGCAGCTCGCCAAACTTAAGCACCTTAGCCAATGTTTGTATATTGTACCTCATTACTTTAGAAAAATACAGTTGTTTGCGAGGCCTTCTGGAACGCGCTGAGGGTGCCTTACCAACATGTCAAATATTTCGCACCATCTTGGCGATCTAGCATTATTAAAATTTCATTATATGGATCTTCAAGTAAGGCGAAATTGTTCGGGGATAAAGTGACTATGTGCCATTGTCGTTCTTATAAATCAGTCTTAACCAATCGAGCATTTCCTTCCTCGCCAGGTCTTCACCACAGTACACGCAGTCGGTCTTTGCCAGTGGCCGATGCTCTGTGAGTGTCTGGGCCGCCATGACCAGGGAAGGACTTGGACCACTTGTTCTTATCGATGGGAAGCTTTCAGCCTCCACCTAATCCCTTATAATAGAGAGAGAATTGCTTCCTTATGTCTTGAATGGGCCGTTCAAGGATGGCTGTTTCGTGTACCAGCATGACACGAGCCCGATTGACACTGCTCGTAGTGTAAAATCTTTGCTTGAGGGCCTTGCTGTTCGCAAATTGGAATGAACACCTGTAGGAGTGGGCCTGAACCCCATTGAAAACGTCTGGGGTCTCGTGAAACGCCGTCTTGCGGTGAGGAATCCTGGAAGTTCAACGAAGGAGACCCTATTCGCGGCCATACAGGAGGAGTGGGAAGCACTTCGTTCACGCCCCGAGATCGTGGCCGCGCCTTACAATTCGATTGTCATCTCGTATGGCGCAAGTGATTGCCGCCGATGGGCGTTTGATTAAATACTGGAAGTAGTGATCTTTCTTGGATAGCAGTTATAGCTATCGTTTTTCTTTTTTTTCTGGCTTATAAGAATAAACTGTTTATTTATCGCGTTTCCTGGCTATTCATTCTGGACGCGCGATATTTAGTGGTGTACTGCCTACCAACTGCACGCGCGATATTCGCACCAAGAAATCGAGCTGGCATAACGTCTTCGAGACAGTGCACAAAATTCATCACTGCAAGATGAGCATAACACGCAACACTGTTTAAGAAAAGCTGAGAAACTGCATGTTTTCTGCGCTGCATCAAGGAAGAAAGCGTATTGCATGGCGCACTGGAGCCATGCTATTGCATCAGAGGCATTTTCGCCGCTATATTATCGCTCGGGAGTACCGGTGCTTGCACAGCGACTGCAGAAGTGGCACCTTGCGCCGTCCGCATCGTTTCGAGATGCGCGCCATTGAAACGAGCGAAAGGGCAGGCTGCGGGGTGATATGGGACGAGCGTGTGCAGTACGCGCTCCCGGACAGAGCTGTGCAGCCGCCAGAAGGCGCAGCGACGCGCCTCGGCACGCGCTCCCGTGGTCTCTAAAATTATGCGCTTGACTGTACTTATACTCGTAGGGTGTGCACGCCGCTTCGATGCTTCGAATGAGTACTTGGCCTTATTTCTGTGGTTCTGTTAGAGCATGCTTACTGATACGCTGCCAACAGTCTTTTCGTTTTATTTGTTAAAAAGCAATTTCTAATACGAAACTGCATTAAAGCTCGTGAATAAGTAGTCAAGCCAAAGTGCGAAGATTTGTGTTTGTTTCAGCTTTTCATCTGTAATTATTGCATCGTGTGTACTTGGGTAACAGTGTTTACAGTGGAATATTGACTGCTCCAGGAAGATGCACAAGTGTGATCATATTAAAATTAATCGTTATATTTTTCAATACATAGTGTTTAAGGCGCTACGTGCCAAGTCGAATAAAGGTGTGGACATTTGTTAGATCAGCATGGCTTTGAGTCACTTGTGTAGACGTGGTTAGCATCTGTCAGCATCCTGCATCGCACGCATAGGGCAGTTTTCACTTCCTAGGTCTGAAATTTACCTTTGTGTGGCATGTGCAGATCTTTTCAGGTGACTAAAATGCTGTTAACAAGACAAGAATGCAGTGAAATTCATTCTTATCAGTCACATTTAATTCTGAGACAAATATTTGCTACAGACTGTCGTACTGTGGTTATTTCTGTAAGCTTTTATGTTAAGGAGACAGGGTGTGCAAACACGGACACAAGAGAGAAGGCAAGACCACGAAAATGCCTTACCACAAGACATCACAGACACCAAGGGCGTTTATGGTGTCTTGACTTCTCTCTTATGTACGGGTTTGCATGCCCTGTCTCTTTAGCATGAATACTAACCAACTAGCTCAGCTCTCTGTTATTCTAGCCTTTTGTAAGTTGTTCACTGGTTCTATAAAACAATTTAACATCACCGTATGCCCTCAAAATCAAAGATTTTATAGTCCTGCTTGGTAATACTAATAAACGAGTTTGATTTTCAGTTTGTATAAACGGCGTTCTTGACAGGACGTTTGGGGTGCATATATTTGACTGAGCTGAGGTATGAGCAGCGTGTGCCTCTTGTTTTAACATACTTGGTCCCACATAAACGTATTACTGTTCGCAGAAAGCATAAATGACAAGTAAGTTGTGAACAAACCAAAATGAGGCACTTTATTTATTGCCCAACGCACTTAGTAGCAAGATAAAACAATGCTCCTCAGACTTCAAAACTTGTAGATCTGAAGTAAACTTTTATTAACAAGCATGATCATGAATTTATATCTTCTTGGATTATTCGCATATATTTTAATGCGCAGTGCTGATGCACACATTGCCTTGCGACTGAGTTAATTATTGCATAATAGCTTTACTGTAGGCACAAAGCCATTGTATGGCTTTTAACAGCGGTATCCTGCAAAGCACATTATCACTGAGTGCTTGACTTGAGTGATATTATGCAAGAGCTAGTGGGTTAGTTGGCTGAATAATGAGATACTCAAAAAACAGTGTAGACAGCAGGACTACAGTGTTGTCTTCTCATAGTCCTGTGGCATGTGCTGCTCGTTCAGTTGTCGAGATATAATTGCACATTATATTCAGTGGAAGCAGATTGCAAAAGTGTTTGTGGAGGGCAATGTTCGTGAGTATTCACAGTAACAACTTGTAATTTAACACATATCATAGGAAATAACTCATAATAATTCAGTTTAGTCTTCTGCAGTGTCTTGAAGCTGAAGTGCATCACATACAGTTTTGTAAACAAGTTTGTATATTTTTAACGTGAACTCTCAAACATGCAAGAGCTCCGATGTGGCAGTTACATTTATGTGAAAAGTTAAAGCAGCTGCAAGTAATTATTGACTAGAAAGACGTATTCTTAAAGCACACTGTTGCAGTGCTTGCAGTAAGTAGTGACCGCATACGACAGAAAGATGTGTGTGACATTGTAAAAGTTTGGGAAATGGGACAGCAACCTAAAGTAGGTGGAGTAAACAACACAAATTAAAGTGTGCTATTTTTGCTTGTGTGGTTGTCCTTTTTCTTAGGGGACATTTATAATGTAGCTTGACACGAATAGTGAAAAAATTGGAGGCATCTTTCTTTTAGTTGCAGCAGACGTGCCATTGGTGACAGTAAATCCCACCCCCAAGCCCCCTGCCGATACTCTAGACGTGCAGGCACAACCATCTGAATATGAGATTCAGCAGAGCTTGGGCACATCCGTTTTCAGCAGCCACCAAGATGTTAACATTGAAGATGGCCTGGATGGTTAGTTTTATGGTCCGATTGCTACCTGACTCATGTTCAATTTTTTGCACAACACAGTTTTAACAATCTTGTGCTTCATATGTTCCTGCTGCAGCGCTTGCCTTCAGAAGAGAAATTGGAATTCAAGTTAACACCCTTGATGCTGCAAGACATCAACCACTCAGCATAGCGCATGTAAAACACAAAAAAGACCTAAGTGTAATCACCGGTTTTCCATGCTGCCTGCTATTTTATATTTGTGATGTGTACACTGACAGCCGTATGCTTATGCAGGCAAAAAGCTTTTGCCTGTGCAAGGAAGATTCAGTGCTAATTACTAGGATGAAGCTCCACCACAACGTGCCATTTTCACTAATTGGGGTACTTTTTGGCATTCATCGCACTACAGCAGCAGATGCATTCAATGCAACAATTGCAACACTAGCAGAAATGCTACAAACCGCAGTATTCTGGCCAAGCAAAGAGGCGGTTGTCGACAACCTCACCGTTCATTTTAAGGAATACCCAAATGTGCGTGCAGTTTTTGACTGCACGGAAATCCCGCTGCAAAGACCGAAGGATCTGGAGTCACAGCTACTCACGCACAGCTGGTACAAGGGTACCTATACAGCTAAGGTTTTAGTTTATGAAACACCTGGAGGCCATATTAGCTTTCTGAGCAAGGCATATGGTGCAAGGGCATCGGATTCCTTTTTTACAAAGGAAAGAGAAATTCTTGAGGAGTTTTTGCCTTATATAGATAGTGTGATGGTTGACAAGGGCTTTCTGATTGATGAACTTGCCTTCAGCACCATGTAACCATGGTTCGCCTTCCATTTTTACGCAAAAAGAACAGCCTACACAGCGTGAAGCTCAACAAAACCAGAGCATTGCAGCTGCCCGCGTTCATGTGGAACGCGCCATTCAGCGTATGAAAGTGTTCAAAATTCTGTCGGGAAACTTTGGCACTGAGCTTTTCCCGTACATTGATGATATTTTTAACTGTCATTGCCAGGAATTGTCAATTTTTCAAAACCGATTTTCAGTGCTGAGAAGTTCTTGTATGAGTGAAATAGCTTTGTGACATGCCTAAAAGGGCATTACATCCCCATCAGTGTCACGGTGCCACCAGTTCACATGAAAGGCCAGTAATGCAGCAACATGTTATGCATGCACCGAGAACAGTTTCAGTGTGTTTTGCATTGCTTCTCAACCATGCCCAATATGCTTTAGAAGAGCTATAGCTGGGATATAATTTTTCCTGTTTGACTTTTTATGACGAGTTCTTTCTGGTATTTTTTGGTTTTCAGTATTGTTTATACGAATATACTTCACATGTAACTTTGAATATCTGTTTTCATTAGATGTGCATATTTTTCTTTTTTGATCTTTGTTATGCTCGCGTATTTTCTTTCATTATTTGCAGATTTTTTAGACATATGCATGTACTCAGTAATATGAATTATTGAGACAGTACAAATGAACAGTGGAGCAAACTGGGTATACTAAACGTACATGACTTGAAAACCTTGCGGTTGGCTCTTGAGACACGTCATTTGCTTAAGAATGACACTACCTTTTCAGTCACTGAACACGAGCCTCAAAAATATCCGCCATATACATTTCGCCATGTTAGCTACAGGAATAACAGGATCAGGACAAACTATGGCTTACAACGTTGCACTATCAGATTACAACACCTTGAACAACAACACAAAGATATAGAAGGAATAATAGGAAATTACAAATCGGGAAAAATAAAGCACCGAATAAGTCAACTACTTCTTTCATAGTTTTTT
>WOVY01010364.1:0-197795 GCA_013436015.1 Rhipicephalus annulatus | reverse complement strand
GCTGACCCGAAAGACTCATCTTCAAGTCTAGTCCCCGCATGTCATATTCGATAGAGGAGAGATACTTAAAACTAGTATACTGAGTGGATGTTAAAGAACCCCGAATGAGCAAACATTCCCAAGACGTTACTATGGTGGAGCTCTATGTCCTATCTTTATCATAAAATTTATTTCTCTGTCTATATTGTGGTTCTGTCACGTCGAGAGCCGCACTTAATATTGGTAGGAGTCGAGCCTCGACCCAAGAGTTTGTAGGATTCGAATTTCAGATATTCTTGTGTCGTCTTCTACTACTCGAACCACAAACCCCGATTGAAGTCAACCAATGAATTGGATGCATTATAGCAGATTACCACAAGTAAGCTTGAATAATGCAGATTGAGACGTGCAAGAGATGTCATAGGCTTTCACTTTCGAGTCTTTTCATATTTGGGAGTATCTGGGGAATGGTTTTTCGGAAACCAGAGAAAATCACGAAGGTTGCAAGGTGCGTCACCGCTTTGAGTATTTCATTAGAACTCTACCCATGACATATGCACGGAACATTCTCGAACGCGAAGTAGTCAGGAATTGAGACTGCCTCCATTAACATCCGTCGCTCGAGCATCAGCGTGTATTCTGGTCACGTTGTTTTGTAAAATACTGCAGTGAAAAAACAGGTGAGCACGTTTCAGATTGAAGTGCTCAAATGTTGGAGGCCCCACAAGGAAACAAAAGTTAATTCCTTAAGCTGTTCGACCAAAATACCTTGCACGGCGGCCCACCGCTCTTTT
Organism: Rhipicephalus annulatus; assembly: GCA_013436015.1. NCBI lineage: Eukaryota > Metazoa > Arthropoda > Arachnida > Ixodida > Ixodidae > Rhipicephalus > Rhipicephalus annulatus. Next base: position 197,022 of record WOVY01010364.1, on the reverse strand, counting down.
TTGTACACATTACTCACTGCGTGGAAATGCGATTCTTTATTATAACTCTCTCAGAAAAAATTGGGCACTGAGAAGGTTCACGCGTGCTTGCGACGCAGGCACAGTACCATTTTGTCATTTTTGTCAATTCCTTTGCCTTGTTTCTTGGTCTTTCGGGCTTGGTGACGATAAGAAAATTATCTCGTACAGCAAATGTTGAATGGCAGCATATCGTGGCACAGCCCAGCTATTAGACAGCTATTGGACAGTGCCATTCTCGAAAGAGTATAAGATCGGGGGTCTAAAGGCCCCCACATTCGTCTATAAAAATGTCGCCACGAGTACCAGCTGATGGAAGGAGACGCATCGTAGAGTTAAGCATCCAAGGCTTTTCTCAGCGGGTCATCTGCCGGCTCCTTCAAAGGTCAAGAAATGCGGTGATTCTGCCATCCAAGCGTACCGACAAACAGGGGGATCAGTGACAGAGACCGTGCTGGAAGGTCAAGATGCACAGATGACAAAGCGGAGAGCCTAATTATCGCCGCCGTAGTAGCTGATCCCCATATAACAGCGAATGCATAAAAGATGCATTTTATCTCAACGTGTCCGTCTAAACTATTCGTAGGAGGTTGGCAGAAGCAGGGCTTGCCAACTGCATCGCGGCCCAGAAGCCCCACATCACGAACAGACAAAGAGCCATGCGACTGCAGTTTGCGCGTTCTGCGCAGATAAGGATCAGAAGAGTGGGGAGAAGTGGTGTTCAGCAATGAATCAACGTTTTCAAGTCGCTGGGATCAGGAACGGCGAGTATGGCGTGCAATGAACTCGAGGTAACATTTGCGATTTGTCTTCTACATTTATGTCATTCTTGTACTATTTACCATTGAATGTGTAGAAAGAGTAGTGCACAGGGTAAGTAACCGCAGCTGGTAAAAACTTATAGGCAGGTCACCCACTACAGTGCGCCTTAATTACGTTGTGGTTAAGGCAAGCAAAGCCCAGCACTTTATTGTCTGTGAACTTGCTGTAGAACATTGCTCAGCTTTGATTCTCTTCAAGCTGTGTACTTCTTAGCGTGAGCAGCTCGCCAAACTTAAGCACTTAGCCAATGTTTGTATATTGTACCTCATTACTTTAAAAAAATACAGTTGTTTGCGAGGCCTTCTGGAACGCGCTGAGGGTGCCTTACCACATGTCAAATATTTCGCACCATCTTGGCGATCTCGCATTATTAAAATTTCATTATATGGATCTTCAAGTAAGGACGAAATTGTTCGGGGATAAAGTGACTATGTGCCATTGTCGTTCTTATAAATCAGTTTAACCAATCGAGCATTTCCTTCCTCGCCAGGTCTTCACCACAGTAACAACGCAGTCGGTCTTGCCAGTGGCCGATGCTCTGTGAGTGTCTGGGCCGCCATGACCAGGGAAGGACTTGGACCACTTGTTCTTATCGATGGGAAGCTTTCAGCCTCCACCTAATCCCTTATAATAGAGAGAGAATTGCTTCCTTATGTCTTGAATGGGCCGTTCAAGGATGGTTGTTTCGTGTACCAGCATGACACGAGCCCGATTGACACTGCTCGTAGTGTAAAATCTTTGCTTGAGGGCCTTGCTGTTCGCAAATTGGAATGACCAGCTGTAGGAGTGGGCCTGAACCCCATTGAAAACGTCTGGGGTCTCGTGAAACGCCGTCTTGCGGTGCGGAATCCTGGAAGTTCAACGAGAACTATTCGCGGCATACAGGAGGAGTGGTGAAGCACTTCGTTCACGCCCCGAGATCGTGGCCGCGCCTTACAATTCGATGTCATCTCGTATGGCGCAAGTGATTGCCGCCGATGGGCGTTTGATTAAATACTGGAAGTAGTGATCTTTCTTGGATAGCAGTTATAGCTATCGTTTTCTTTTTTTCGGGCTTATAAGAAATAAACTGTTTATTTATCGCGTTTCCTGGCTATTCATTCTGGACGCGCGATATTTAGTGGTGTACTGCCTACCAACTGCACGCGCGATATTCGCACCAAGAAATGGAGGCTGGCATAACGTCTTCGAGACAGTGCACAAAATTCATCACTGCAAGATGAGCATATAAAGCAACTCTGTTTAAGAAAAGCTGAGAAACTGCATTTTTCTGCGCTGCATCAAGGAAGAAGCGTATTGCATGGCGCACTGGAGCCATGCTATTGCATCAGAGGCATTTTCGCCGCTATATTATCGCTCGGGAGTACCGGTGCTTGCACAGCGACTGGCAGAAGTGGCACCTTGCGCCGTCCGCATCGTTTCGAGATGCGCGCATTGAAACGAGCGAAAGGGCAGGCTGCGGGGGTGATATGGGACGAGCGTGTGCAGTACGCGCCTCCGGACAGAGTTGTGCAGCCGCCAGAAGGCGCAGCGACGCGCCTCGGCACGCGCTCCCGTGGTCTCTAAAATTATGCGCTTGACTGTACTTATACTCGTAGGGTGTGCACGCCGCTTCGATGCTTCGAATGAGTACTTGGCCTTATTTCTGTGGTTCTGTTAGAGCATGCTTACTGATGCGCTGCCAACAGTCTTTTCGTTTTATTTGTTAAAAGCAAATTATAATACGAAAACTGCATTAAAGCCTCGTGAATAAGTAGTCAAGCCTAAGTGCGAAGATTTGTGTTTGTTTCAGCTTTTCATCTGTAATTATTGCAATCAAGTGTACTTGGGTAACAGTGGTTTACAGTGGAATATTGACTGCTCCAGGAAGATGCACAAGTGTGATCATATTAAAATTAATCGTTATATTTTTCAAATACATAGTGTTTAAGGCGCTACGTGCCAAGTCGAATAAAGGTGTGGACATTTGTTAGGTCAGCATGGCTTTGAGTCACTTGTGTAGACGCGGTTAGCATCTGTCAGCATCCTGCATCGCACGCATAGGGCAGTTTTCACTTCCTAGGTCTGAAATTTACCTATGTGTGGCATGTGCAGATCTTTTCAGGTGGACTAAAATGCTGTTACTAGACAAGAATGCAGTGACATTCATTCTTATCAGCCACATTTAATTCTGAGACAAATATTTGCTACAGACTGTCGTACTGTGGTTACTTCTGTAAGCTTTTATGTTAAGGAGACAGGGTGTGCAAACACGGACACAAGAGAGAAGGCAAGACCACGAAAAATGCCTTACCATAAGACATCACAGACACCAAGGGCGTTTATGGTGTCTTGACCTCTCTCTTGTGTACGGGTTTGCATGCCCTGTCTCTTTAGCATGAATACTAACCAACTAGCTCAGCTCTCTGTTATTCTAGACTTTTATAAGTTGTTCACTGTTTCTATAAAACAATTTAACATCACCGTATGCCCTCAAAATCAAAGATTTTATAGTCCTGCTTGGTGATACTAATAAACGAGTTTTGATTTTCAGTTTGTATAAAACGCGTTCTTGACAGGACGTTTGGGGTGCATATATTTGACTGAGCTGAGGTAGGAGCAGCGTGTGCCTCTTGTTTTAACATACTTGGTCCCACATAAAACGTATTACTGTTCGCAGAAAGCATAATGACAAGTAAGTTGTGAACAAACCAAAATGAGGCACTTTATTTATTGCCCAACGCACTTAGTAGCAAGATAAAACAATGCTTCAAAACAATGCTTTCTTCAAAACCTGTAGATCTGAATTAAACTTTTATTACAAGCATTATCATGAATTTATATCTTCTTGGATTATTCGCATATATTTTAATGCGCAATGCTGATGCACACATTGCCTTGCGACTGAGTTAATTATTGCATAATAGCTTTACTGTAGGCACAAAGCCATTGTAACGGCTTTTAACAGCGGTATTCCTGCAAAGCACATTATGACTGAGTGCTTGACTTGAGTGATATTATGCAAGAGCTAGTGGGTTAGTTGGCTGAATAATGAGATACTCAAAAAAACAGTGTAGACAGCAGGACTACAGTGTTGTCTTCTCATAGTCCTGTGGCATGTGCTGCTCGTTCAGTTTGTCAAGATATATGCACATTATATTCAGTGGAAGCAGATTGCAAAAGTGTTGTGGAGGGCAATGTTCGTGTGTATTCACAGTAACAACTTGTAATTTAACACATATCATAGGAAATAACTCATAATAAATTCAGTTTAGTCTTCTGCAGTGTCTTGAAGCTGAAGTGCATCACATACAGTTTTGTAAACAAGTTGTATATTTTTAACGTGAACTCTCAAACATGCAAGAGCTCCGATGTGGCAGTTACATTTATGTGAAAAGTTGAAAGCAGCTGCAAGTAATTATTGACTAGAAAGACGTATTCTTAAAGCACACTGTTGCAGTGCTTGCAGTAAGTAGTGACCGCATACGACAGAAAGATGTGTGTGACATTGTAAAGAGTTTGGGAAAATGGTGACAGCAACCTAAAGTAGGTGGGAGTAAAACAACACAAATTAAAGTGTGCTATTTTTGCTTGTGTGGTTGTCCTTTTTCTTAGGGGGACATTTGTAATGTAGCTTGACACGAATAGTGAAAAAATTGGAGGCATCTTTCTTTTAGTTGCAGCAGACGTGCCATTGGTGACAGGTAAATCCCACCCCCAAGCCCCCTGCCGATACTCTAGACGTGCAGGCACAACCATCTGAATATGAGATTCAGCAGAGCTTGGGCACATCCGTTTTCAGCAACCACCAAGATGTTAACATTGAAGATGGCCTGGATGGTTAGTTTTATGGTCCGATTGCTACCTGACTCATGTTCAATTTTTTGCACAACACAGTTTTAACAATCTTGTGCTTCATATGTTCCTGCTGCAGCGCTTGCCTTCAGAAGAGAAATTGGAATTCAAGTTAACACCCTTGATGCTGCAAGACATCAACCACTCAGCATAGCGCATGTAAAAACACAAAAAAGACCTAAGTGTAATCACCGGTTTTCCATGCTGCCTGCTATTTTATATTTGTGATGTGTACACTGACAGCCGTATGCTTATGCAGGCAAAAAGCTTTTGCCTGTGCAAGGAAGATTCAGTGCTAATTACTAGGATGAAGCTCCACCACAACGTGCCATTTTCACTAATTGGGGTACTTTTTGGCATTCATCGCACTACAGCAGCAGATGCATTCAAAGCAACAATTGCAACACTAGCAGAAATGACTACAAACCGCAGTATTCTGGCCAAGCAAAGAGGCGGTTGTCGACAACCTCACCGTTCATTTTAAGGAATACCCAAATGTGCGTGCAGTTTTTGACTGCACGGAAATCCCGCTGCAAAGACCGAAGGATCTGGAGTCACAGCTACTCACGCACAGCTGGTACAAGGGTATCCTATACAGCTAAGGTTTTAGTTTGTGAAACACCTGGAGGCCATATTAGCTTTCTGAGCAAGGACATATGGTGCAAGGGCATCGGATTCCTTTTTTACAAAGGAAAGAGAAATTCTTGAGGAGTTTTTGCCTTATATAGATAGTGTGATGGTTGACAAGGGCTTTCTGATTGATGAACTCTGCCTTCAGCACCATGTAACCATGGTTCGCCTTCCATTTTTACGCAAAAAGAAACAGCCTACACAGCGTGAAGCTCAACAAAACCAGAGCATTGCAGCTGCCCGCGTTCATGTGGAACGCGCCATTCAGCGTATGAAAGTGTTCAAATTCTGTCGGGAAACTTTGGCACTGAGCTTTTCCCGTACATTGATGATATTTTTAACTGTAATTGCAGGAATTGTCAATTTTTCAAAACCGATTTTCAGTGCTGAGAAGTTCTTGTATGAGTGAAATAGCTTTGTGACATGCCTAAAAGGGCATTACTCCCCATCAGTGTCACGGTGCCACCAGTTCACTTGAAAGGCCAGTAATGCAGCAACATGTTATGCATGCACCGAGAACAGTTTCAGTGTGTTTTGCATTGCTTCTCAACCATGCCCAATATGCTTTAGAAGAGCTATAGCTGGAATATAATTTTTCCTGTTTGACTTTTTATGGCGAGTTCTTTCTGGTATTTTTTGGTTTTCAGTATTGTTTATACGAATATACTTCACATGTAACTTTGAATATCTGTTTTCATTAGATGTGCATATTTTTCTTTTTTGATCTTTGTTATGCTCGTGTATTTTCTTTCATTCTTTGCAGATTTTTTAGACATATGCATGTACTCAGTAATATAAATTATTGAGACAGTACAAATGAACAGTGGAGCAAACTGGGTATACTAAACGTACACGACTTGAAAACCTTGCGGTTGGCTCTTGAGACACATCATTTGCTTAAGAATGACACTACCTTTTCAGTCACTGAACACGAGCCTCAAAAATATCCGCCATATACATTTCGCCATGTTAGCTACAGGAATAACAGGATCAGGACAAACTATGGTTACAAACGTTGCAACTATCAGATTACAACACCTTGAACAACAACACAAAGATATAGAAGGAATAATAGGAAATTACAAATCGGGAAAATTAAAGCACCAAATAAGTCAACTACTTCTTTCATAGTGTTTTTTTTCTGTGCATATTGCCTGCTATTTGTTAGCAATGATTTTCGTCCTCAACAATGATACGTTTGATTTTATATATGTACTATAATATATGTACCTATATATGTACATATGTATATGTATATTATATATATATATATATATATATATATATATATATATCTATATATATATATATATATATATATATACTAAGATATATATATATATATATATCTATATATATATATATATATATATATACTTATATGTATATTATGTACCTATATGTACTAAAAGTTATACGTGAACTATACTTCTTTATGTATGTTTTTCAGTCGCTTCCGTTGTTGTTTTCAGTGCTTGTGTGCAAACTGTTGTTGTTTTAAACGGGAGGCCTCGTCAGTGTCAATGCCTTAGTCCTCTCCTCTGAAGTGTAACATTCTGCACTTGCATAAAATCAATTCAGTTCAATACTTATTTCACTGTCTGCTGATTGTGTTTTCTTACCAGCATTACCTATAATACTTTGCTTCTCATGTTTTGTAAAGTTGGCATTATTGCATCTTGTGACTAACAAAAGTTATTCGTCTCACATTTTATAGAACTCTCATTTACATGGGATAATTGCATTTGTTTTCAAATAATATTAATTTTCGTGGTTTGACATGCCCAAGCCATATCACGAGGCACATCGTAGTGGAGGGCTCTGGATATTTCGACTGCCCGGGGTTCTTTAACGTGCACTGACATAGCCAGGGGGGGGGGGGGTTAGGAAGCATATGTACTCTTTTTTGTCATTGTAACATATGTTTTCGAGTAGCGATTCACCCTTTGTAACCTTGCTTCCTTACCCCAGTAATCACATTCTGAAAAGGATGCAATGCAAAAGTATTTATTTACATAGAGAGCTGCACACTAAAAACACTATTGATCAACATAACTGTAGTACTCAATTTATCACCCCTGAATGCAGTGTGGCATCACGAAATTCAACACCATTAATGTGCAGCTCTCTCAAAGTACTCACACAGATGGGTGACATTAAAAACACCAAAGAGTTAGAAACACCAGTACAGCATCCCTCGCAGAGCACAGTGTGGCACAAGGAAACAAACACCATGATTTTATTACGAAACCTCGCATTCTCTATTGCACTGTTTATGTTATCTAGTTGGCTTTGCGAACTAGAGTGTTATTAAGATGTGCATGTGGCTTAAACAACACCTATTAGGCATCTTGTAATGTTTTACTGTGCTATATGTGGCAAAACATAGGATTTGAAAAAGTACACGGCCCTTTCTACAACATAATTGCAAAAGACTTCATCTAGATCAACAATAATAAAGAAAATGTTCAGCGTCTTGAAACACAAAAAAGTCACTCCTGTGAACTTTTGGAAGCATCATTTGAATTTGAACTTGGCAGAAATACTTGCTGGTTTTCTTAAGGTACACATGTTCATACTTGGACACTGCGATCTCCTCCTGTTTAAATTTCTCTAGACTAATTGGACATTTAACCTCTAGAGTCCGCTTCGGGCAGCAATCGCAAGTGACTAGCCCATCTGGGGATGCGCCAATACAGTGGTGCTCCTTTGAAATTAGGAGGCCAGTGTCTTTTACTTGAAGACTTGTATGCGGTCCAATGGCTGTGTAGACCTCTTTTGCTGTCTTTTCTAGTAAAATCCCTCGTGACATTGCGGAAGTTTGAACATTGTGCTCTCTCATGATAGACTTTAAAAGAGTCCGCACGTCATGAGGCCCCATTTTGTCCTTAGTGTGCACCCTTGTGAAAACAGAATATGCAATGGGGGCTGTCACCATCCATCTTCTGTACAGCATCCAGTGCAGTGAATCTGCTTGTTGTGTAGTTATGGAAGTGATTTCTTCTATGTTTGACTCTGTGAAAGTATGCAGAATGTAACTGTGCATGTCATCTGCTGACCTGGCTCCAGTTGCCACTGCTTGTGCAACTGCTTCAGTGAGTGTTGATGGTCCTGTAACAGGTGCGTTTTGCTGCTCCACAATTGCGTTACTGTTCTGTCGAGTGGTTGCTGGGGATGCTGGAGACCCTGAACGTTCCCTCCGACTTATCTTGCTTTACACTAGAAGAGATGCCTCTTGATGCACCAGCATTGTTTCCTGTCAAACAACAAGAGTCATTGTGACCCTTTGAGAACCGTTTGTGGACAAAAACGATGAATGAGTAAAATGAATAGGTTAGCTTTTTTATCTTATTTCTTCATTCAATACACACACATCATAATTCCTCAAAGACTTGGCAAAAACGTGGTTGCTTAAAGACTGAATAAATCCAAGTAATCATGCAATAATCATCACCATCACAAACAGCTACGAGCTTCATCGTATGCATGCTTACTGCCTTCACCTCTGGCGCAGTGGCCGAACACACATGAGGCAATCCAATGGACCAGCCTCTCGAGGATGTTTTCTTCAGTTATTCGGACTTCTTTCCTCGGCTGAAAAAATAGAGATGAATTATGTTTTATTAAGTTTATATGCATATTTCTTAAAAATGATGTGTCCTTCCCATTGTTTAGGCCATCATGTGGCATGGTTTTTATACTCTTCATTTTATTTGTTACAGTTTACATTGCTGCAACAGAAAATTGACGGAGCACTGATAATCAAGCCATTCCTTCATTTAACTTATTAAGTGACCAGAACTGCCTAGTGATTTATTGCGTGCAAAGTGCAGCTATTGCAACCCTCACGTACCATTGGAATTACGGTTCTCCATTTCCTAGGCAATAATTCATTGTTAAATTAGTCGCTTACCTTTTTTGAGCATCGCAACTCTGCAATCAACCTTAGTTTATACTTCTTTCTTGCATCTGTCAGCTGTTCTTTACTCCATTGTTGAGGCATATCAGTAGAAGAAAGGACGTCAAATGTTTCTGTCGCATGAATGTGCAGTAGTAATAAAAGTTTATCCAATCCAATCCAATTCAATGTGCAGTAGTAGTGCTATCATGTGCTTACACTTGTGCTGCCTTTGTGAAAAAAAAACAGTATTAAATTGCAAAGACTTTACTGCGAGTACTGTTCTGAATTAATATAAAGGGGCAGTGGCGTATCCAAAGGGGGGGGGGGAACCTCCCCCCGGAAATTTTCAGTTTCGATTGCGCGTAATATACACGCACACATACAAATTCACGCACGCACATACATAAAGTATGGTTGAAAACCCCGCCCCTGAAAAATATTTCTGGATACGCCCCTGTAAAGGTCTCAATATCCCTTGATTGGAAATTTTTTATTGACGATAATTTACCCTTACCCTGCTTTGCAAGGGCATGATGCCGCTGTCACCTGTCTTTCCTTTACTGTAATTTCCAGCTCGTGAGGGGCCTTGTGTACAGATGATCTCTGCAGAATTAGCCCTGCCAGTGTCACTTTTTCTTCTTTACGTTGTTTTACTCTGCAGGCGACAACGTGGCCAGCTTCAAATACCGATTCACCTTCTTGTAGCCGAGGCGAAGTGTCGTACTCCTTGTCGATGAAGCTGTAAATGCTGAACCCTGGTATTTTCAGTGAAACATAAAATAGGAATTAAACCACGGTAAACTACACCTTGCAGCACGTTAGTGCATTCGAATGAGCAAAGTAATTCGGCCGGCTTGTACACGGTGCATTTGTTATCGCAATCAATCTCTATCGGCACCGTATTTTATATCGCGATTGGCACCTTTGTGTAAGCTGGGGAATGGAGTCAATCGTCGAGAATTTTCGTCCCGATGTGGCTCGATGGCGATCGAAAATGCACCGTGTGACAACCGTAGAAGCTTCAGGCAATAAAAAGCAAGAGCTTAATATCGAAATTGGGCCGCAGACAAACTTCTGTTCACGTAGAATGTTATCTAGCTACTACTCTGAATGAAGTGCGCGCGTGCACATGGCTCTCGATCGTGCATTTGCCTCCGATCATATGAGAAAGATTGCGACTGCATGCAGCTGTAAGCATGTTTGATTGCCTCACACCAAGCGGATAAACCGCATGCGTCGTGCTTTATAAGACTATGTGTAATAAACACGAGCGTAAATTTGCGCATGCCATTCTTTGTCGAGTCAACCGCGGCACGCTTTTAGATACACACCGACAATGAATAAAGTTACACGCTGGACGCATTTCTTGCAGCAAAATATGTCTGCCGCAAGCGCACCCTAAAACCCATATATGATGGTAAGCTTCAATTCGATACAAAATGGTTGTTTACCTTTTTAGAAAAGCAGCGCGCTCGGTCACCGTGGCTTCCGTGTCGGTGGCCATAGCAGAGGACGCCGGTAGTCGGGGCGTAGTCTAACGTATTATTTTTTCGGAGAAGTTATTGTCCATCTCGTACAGTCCGGGATGAAGCCACAGCAGTATTTTACCGAATATGGCGATGTAAAATTCAATAATAATAAAGAAAAAAGGAGACGCGGAAGCGGCTGCGGCTTGAACGCAAGTAGCCTGGCGGAGCAATCCAACCCTGCACGTCCCAGGGACGCCTCCGCATGGCAGCGCCACGCTATGTCCTCGCGCCCATTACGCTAATTCACTTTTTATTTATTTTATTTATTTATTTATTGCATACTGCCAGCCACCTCTTGGTGGCCAAGGCAGGAGTGATACAAACTTGCATACTTGCAGCCACTTATAACACTATTCTTCACGGCGCAGAAATAAAATCACCACATAACAGGTTTGCGTGGAACATGATTACTCGGGTTACAGGAGCAACACAAGAGCGGTATCAAAAATACAATCCAAATTTTTGTTCCTAACACGAAGTGAAAAAAAATCATAAAAAGAATTAAAATCTGCACATACGACCAGACAGATTTTACTACAGACAGGCAGTGGCAGCTGATAAGAATGCGTCGGGCGCTGCGATGCTGGTGACGTCATGAGGTAGTTCATTCCAGTCGGAAATTGTTCGTGGAAAGAAGGAATATCGCCGAGAATTTGTTTTTGTAAGTGGCACCAGTATGGTGTTATCATGCTTGTTCCGAGTTTTCCGCGATGTATTGTACTGCATGTAAGTGTTAAAGGCGAGTCCTGAGTGTCCGTTGACTATGTTATAAAGGAATTTTAAGCGATGTAGCTTTCTACGCGACTCCAATGTGGGAAGGGCGGATCTATTACGGAGTTCAGTGACTGAACAGTGTCTACTATACGCGTGGTAAATAAACCGAAGGGATTTATTTTGGACTCGTTCTAGTAAGTATATTTCAGTTTGTGTGTGTGGATCCCATACAACGTCAGCATATTCCAACAATGGGCGTACCAATGTAGTGTAAGCAACTAGTTTTGTTTTGCTGGTGCAGTGCCTCATGCGATGCTTTAAGAACCACAAACGCCGCAGTGCTGCTGATGTTATACCTTCAATATGAGTTTTCCAGCTCAAATTAGAAGTGATTGTCAGACCAAGGTATTTGTACTGGTTAACGGTTGTTATAGCAGTGTTGTTTAACATGTAAGTGAATTCCGAGGGATTTTTTTACGTGTTATGGTCATCTTGACGCACTTTGCTATGTTGAGGCTCATTTTCCAGGAGCTACACCATGCTGTAACAACCGATAAGTATTCATTTAGGGTGGCGTGATCTGTTCTTGATTGAATGGGCAGGTACGCAACGCAGTCGTCCGCGAAAAAAACGACACTGCACAGTAGATTCGGATGACATGTCATTTAGATAAACTAAAAATAAAAGTGGTCCTAGGACAGAGCCCTGTGGTACCCCAGAATGCACGGGAGCGGAAGAAGAATTTTTATCTGCTATCCGAACGTATTGGTGTCGGTGGGATAGATAACAATCAAGCCATCGAAGAATTCTTTCGTTGGTTAGGATTCGGCGAATTTTAAACATCAAATGGGAATGGGAAACTCGGTCGAAAGCTTTTTCAAAGTCTAAAAAAATCGCATCTATTTGTCCGCCTTTGTCAAGTGTTTTTAGAAAGTCATCAGTAGTGTGAATTAACTGTGTGGTGGTTGAAAAGCCTTGCCGGAAACCGTGTTGATTTGGGGAAAAAAAATGGTTACTCTCCAGAAATGAACTTAAGTGTTTGAAAAGGAAGTGTTCCATAACCTTGCCGGCTGTACATAACAACGAAATAGGGCGGTAGTTTTTCACGTCATATTTATCACCTGATTTATGAATGGGTACCAATTTACCCTTCTTCCAATCTACTGGAACTTCGCCTTGTAACAGGCTTTCCCTAAATATTAAGCCTAAGTATTTGGAACACCACTCGGCGTACCGATAAAGAAAAGCATTAGGTATTTCATCTGGCCCAGCTGATTTTTTTGTGTCTAGGTGAAGTAGAGCTGACAAGATGCCTTCATCTGTTATAATCAAGTCTGGCAGTTCGAGATTGTTTGCGTGGAAATCAGGAGGGGTGTCACCCGTTCGCAAAAAAACAGAAGAGAAGTAGTCGTTAAATGCTGTTGCTATGCAGCTGGCATCAGTCACGTCCGCGTCCTTGATTTTAATTTTTGTCACTTTCACTTTTTTGTCGGAGAGGTGCATCCAAAATTTTCTTGGATTGGTTGTGAGAAAGTTGTGCATTTTTACGTTGAAGAAATGAAATTTGGAGCTTTTAATCTTGTTGCGCAGTTCGGCGCGGAGGCTCGTCAAAGCAGCACTACGTGGTTGTGTTTTTGAGCATGACAGGCGTTTTATCTTGCGTTTTAGATGGAGTATGTCGCGCGTAATCCAAGGACTACGGCCATGTATTTTTTTCACTTTCTCCGGAACGAACGAACTTATACATTTGTGAACGGTTGTCTTAAAGTGCGACCATAGCTGGTTAACGTCACAGCGATTATGAAAATGTTTGTTAGTAATTTTGTCGTACTCCTCCTCTAGGAGGTCCAAAATACTTTCGTCCGAGGCAGTATTAAAATTGAGGAATCTAGATACTTGGGTGGCCGAGGGAGTACACAACATGTTGGTTTTAAATAATACTAGTTCGTGGTCCGATATACCTGGTACAACTTCAATTGTGTTGTTAAACTTGCAAATAGACTCGGAAACAAAAATAAGGTCCAGAATCGAACTTGTGCCTGCAGTGACACGCGTAGGAGTCTTTACAAGTTGCGTCATGCTACAGGAAAACGCTATATCAAGTAGCAATTCGGAGTGCTGGCAGGGTGTTGTAACGCAAAAGTTATCCCAGTTTATTTTTGGCAGATTTAAATCACCTGCTACAAGAATGTGGGTATAACGTTTGCTTTGTTCGAGCAAAAAATCTTGCAAAGCTTCGAGTACCGCTATATCGGAATTGGGCGGCCTGTAGACAGCGCCAATGAGCATGCTCAAATTTTTATGCCGAAGAACTATCCAAGTCATTTCGACGCACGTCCCGTGCGACAAAACCTTAAAATCCATGCCCTTTTTCAGTACTATCGCTACACCGCCCCCCTTTGAACCTCGGTCGTGACGAACGATTTCATGAGAGCTAGGAATTACTGCCGAGTCGGGAATGTCATTTTGAAGCCATGTTTCAGTAAGGATTGTGACGTCGGGATCATAAGCAATGAGGACGCTTTCTAGATCGACCGATTTGTTGACGACACTTCGAGCGTTTATGTTTATTATTTTTTTTTATTTATTATATCCTCAAAGGTTCCGTATGGAACTTTACATGAGGGGTGGGCGATGAAAGGCGGTATCAAAAGTAATGGTTAAGATGCAGTTGAGTCTGCTGCTTGTATGGCATTCTTGAAGCGCGCAGAATCCCGGATGACTGCCGCCTCTTCCGGAAGGTCATTCCAGTCTCGGGCGGTGCGCAAAAAGAATGACTGTTGAAATGATGTGGTGTGAGCACGTGGCGGAATTACAGCGTTTGGATGACTTCTGCGATGGCCTCGATGGACTGGTTGGATGAGCTGGTTGTCACGTGTGGCTGAATGAAAGAATTTGTGGAAAAGGCACAAACGTGCAATATGACGACGAAAAGCGAGGGTAGGAAGCTTTAACTGGTTTTTTAGGTTGGAGATGCTGGAGTAACGGGAGTAATCTGAAGCAATGAATCTGGCTGCTCGGTTCTGGACAGATTCCAGAATTTTAATATGATTTGTTTGGTGGGGGTCAAAGACGGCAGATGCATATTCAAGTTTAGGTCTGACAATGGTGATATAAGCGAGTAGTTTAACGGAAGGTGGTGCCATGAAAATGTTGCGACGTACGTAACCAAGGGCACGGTTAGCGGAGTGAGCTATGTGATCTATGTGGTCACCCCATGATAGGTCGCTCGAAAGATGGACACCTAGATATTTGATTGAGTTAGTAGCAGCTATAGGACAGTTGTTGATGGTGTAAGTAGCCGGCGCGTAGTTTCTGCGACGATGGAAAGAAATGAGCAATGTTTTATTCGTATTCAGAGACATCAGCCAAGTGTTACACCACTGTTGAATGCGTAAGAGGTCATGCTGTAGGGAAGAAACATCGGTAGAGTTATGTATTGGACGGTAAAGGACACAATCGTCGGCAAAAAGGCGAATGTTAGATTGAACAGAAAGTGGAATGTCGTTAATATATATCAAGAATAGGAGAGGCCCGAGGACGGTACCTTGGGGCACGCCAGACAGAACTGGGGAGAGGTTGGAAGAAAGGTTATTAACATGCACAAATTGTTTGCGGTTTGTTAAGAATGCTTTGATCCAGTTGAAAACATACTGGTGAAGGCTTAGACGCGAGACTTTTAGTAGGAGACGAGAGTGAGGCACCTTGTCAAATGCTTTTTCGAAATCTAGAAACAGTGTATCAACTGGGATGTTACGATCTATGTGGAGATGGATGTCATGCAGGAATAATGTTAGTTGGGTCTCACAGGAGTGACCTTTACGAAAGCCATGCTGGTTTGGGTAAAAAAAACTTGCAGATGATAAAAAGCTGGCAACATGAGAGAAGATGACATGTTCCATGATCTTAGAACAAACACTAGTGAGCGAGATGGGGCGGTAGTTACCTGCAGATAAACGATCGCCCTTCTTGAAGACCGGAATGACCTTCCCAATTCTCCAGTCCAATGGGACTTCACCTGTATCGAGCGACTGTTGGAAAATGATTGATAGTATGGAACCAGAGATATGCTTAGTATTTTTAAGAATTTTGGCATTGATGCCATCTATACCACATGATGAAGAATTTTTTAATTGATTGATTACATTAACGATTCCCTCTGAGCTGAACTCAATCTTCGGCATTTGCGGAAAAGCAAAATGCGGATATTCAGGAAGTTCTCCGCTAGCTTCGTTAGTAAAAACGGAACAAAATGTAGAGTTCAAGACAGATGGAACGTCACAATCGGCAATAGGGGATCCAGAATTGTCACAAAGAGAAAGTGTAGTTTTATCATCCGGTTTCATTATTTTCCAAAAGCGGCGTGGGTTGTCCCGAAGCATGTTGGGTAGTGTGGTTGAAAAAAAGTTTCTCTTTGCCAATGCCAATAATGCCATGTATTCTTTGGCTGTACTTTTATACTTGTCCCAGGCTAGTTGAGAGTTCGATTGTCTGGCAGAACGAAACTGTCGTTTCTTCTTGTTTTTCATACGTTTTAGACTGACATTAAACCAGGGAGAACGAGATCTTTCACATATAGTGATTGTTGGAATGTAAAGTTTGATCAAGTCCTGCATCTTGGATTTAAATAAAGCCCAATTAGATTCAGTGGATTGTTGATCGTAAGTTGAGGAAAATTCACTATAAAAGGCTGCTAAGTCGTTGTTCATAGCGACATAGTCGGCTTTGTCGTAAAGAGTCAGTAATTTCTTCGATTTGACGCTTTTTTTTATCATGTTACCGGGAAACGTAGTGTGGATCGCGGTGTGGTCACTGAGACCGCTAATATAAGAAAGAGAAGAAAAGTTATCAGGATGTGACGTAAGCAGAAGGTCAAGAACGTTGCTTGAATGATCGGTTGTGCGCGTAGGAGAAGTGACAAGCTGTGATAGACCAAACGTTAAACACGTGTGTAAGAATTCATTGGAGACATTATCTGTGTTTTGGCAGGTGGATAGCTTGGACCAGTCAATGAAAGGAAAATTGAAATCGCCAAAAAGCAAGATGGGAGCACTAGGATTAGTAAGCGTTATCTCATGTAATACGTCATGAAAATCAGATGCAAACGAACTTTCAGAATTGGGTGAACGGTAACAGACGCCAATGAGCATATGCGGCGTGGTTGCGTGGCTGCGGACCCACAACATTTCTAAAGGCGTTTGCACGCTTACAAGGGAACATTGCAATTGACGATTAGTGGCTATTAGTACACCGCCACCGCGAGAACTGTCCCTATCCTTGCGGAAGATATCGAACTCAGGCAGGTTGGGAAAGAGCTCAGGACTTGAGACCAGAGAATTGAGCCAAGTTTCGGTGATTAGTACGACGTTACTAGAAGAGGATGAAATGAGGCTGCTTATGGCGTCACGTTTCGGTATGAGGCTACGAATATTACTGTAAAGAATTGATACATCATGTTTAGAAGGCTTATCTGGGTTGCCGACTTTCTTTGCTAGTTGCTAACGTTTGTACTCGACAACAGTCTGAGTAGGATGATCAAATACGTATGTTTTGTTACCACAGATAAGTTTATCGTAGCGCAGTTTGATGGGCATGTTTTGAGCCTTGCCGAATTCAACCAAGCGTCTACGGGCCAAGCGCGTATGCGGAGGAAAATCTTCACTTATACCGTAGACAGTGCCTTTCAGCTTGCCGCCTTTAGAAAGAATGTGGTCTTTGTCCTTGAAATGGGCAAACTTGACAATTATTGGTCGATTCTTTCTGTCTTTAAAAGCGCCAAGCCTGTGAGCCCTTTCAATGTTGCGCGCTTGAATTGTTATATCAAGATTTTTTTCGCAATGCTGGATGATTAACTCCTCTGAATCGCGCCACGTCTCCGTTTGTTTGTCTGCGAGGCCATAGAACACTAGGTTGCATCGGCGAGATCTACATTCCATATCTTCAACGCGAGCAGTCAGCTGAGACACCTGAACACCGCAGTTGTTCGTGACTGTTTCTATATTTTCAAGCTTGAGATTGATGCTTTGAATTGACTTAAGGTCGGATTCAATCTTGTAGAGTCTGTTATTGATGTCATTAAACTTTTTTTCGTTTTCGGACAGCGTCTCCTTAATGGAAGTTAATTGTTCGATCATAGCTGACTGCCCATTTTGTAACACTTTGAGCATTTCAAGTAAGTCGCCCGACGCTTTAGTAGCGGGGCCGGGATTAGTTTCGACATCACCTGCTAACAAAAGTACTCTCATCAGCATGCATGTACAGTCATATATTATCACAAGCGATCGCCGTGGGCCCGGCAGCACAAACAATGCACGAGAGCTAGTACGTTTAGCATAGAGGCAATGCTGATTCGTTACCTGCGTTACGAAGAAACGAAGCCAGTTAGGGCGATGCATCCTTAACGTGCCGCCGGGCCCACTAGTCGCGGCGATGGTTTCACCAGGCTTTATAGACTTTTCCAAGGGGGAGGGTAATATGCTGGTTGCAGATAGCACGTAGTAAGTCCGATCCATGCGCGGGCCGTACCACCAAAGATGAGCCTGCCGCGCAGATGATTCTGCGCAGACTGTTTGTGCAGGCATGCAGTCATCACGGCCATCCTCGTGGAAACTGTAGTCACTGTTGAGCGTTTCTGCAGGTCCGGGGTGCGGAACGCCGGCATCCTGTAGAACACCGACGGGCTGCCTCTCGATCCGAACCGGGAAAGGCTGCCAGGAAAGCACGACGAGCTGCGTTACGAAGAAACGAAGCCAGTTAGGGCGATGCATCCTTAACGTGCCGCCGGGCCCACTAGTCGCGGCGATGGTTTCACCAGGCTTTATAGACTTTTCCAAGGGGGAGGGTAATATGCTGGTTGCAGATAGCACGTAGTAAGTCCGATCCATGCGCGGGCCGTACCACCAAAGATGAGCCTGCCGCGCAGATGATTCTGCGCAGACTGTTTGTGCAGGCATGCAGTCATCACGGCCATCCTCGTGGAAACTGTAGTCACTGTTGAGCGTTTCTGCAGGTCCGGGGTGCGGAACGCCGGCATCCTGTAGAACACCGACGGGCTGCCTCTCGATCCGAACCGGGAAAGGCTGCCAGGAAAGCACGACGAGCTGCGTTACGAAGAAACGAAGCCAGTTAGGGCGATGCATCCTTAACGTGCCGCCGGGCCCACAGAAAATGTTGACGGGACCGCGTGAGAAAGTGGAGCCGGTAGCGCTCGTTGAGGCTCCAGATTGCTGCTGTGTCACTGCACAGCTACCGGAACCCTTGAGTTCAGTGAGTCATCCCACCGATAAAGCTTACCGTTGACTTTGATCTTGTCAAAGATCAAAGCAACTTTTGCTCCACTACTCCGTTCTTCTCGTGCGCTCGCCCATAGCTTTTTTCGTATTTGTTGCACTCGAGGCGAAAAATCCTCCGAAATGCTGTACCCTGTGCCTTTTAGATTACCGCAGTTCTTTAGAATCCTAGTTTTGTCTCTTCCGTCAACTAGCTTCAGAATGACTGGCCGGCACTTGTTTGCCACTGGCTTGCCAATCCTATGAATGCGCTCGATGGCGACATTTGGCACCTGAATTATGTCTTCCAAGATGCCCTTTGCCACTTGTTCACCAAGAGGCTGATCAGCATCATTCTTTTCTGTCACGCCAAAAATAAGCAAGTTATTTCGTCGACTGCGGTTTTCAAGGTCGTCAATTTTTTTTGTCAGCCCGTCTACTTGTTTTTGTAGGTCAGCTACCTTGGTTGTGTTAGAAGCGACAGTTCGAGAAAGGTCATCCAGTTTTTTTTCGATACTGGTCAGCCTATCAACCGTTTTACTTAATTGTTGGTTGACCGCGCTCGAACTGTCTTTCAGCTCGCGAATATCATTGATAATAGTTTTCAGCATTGCTTCTGTTGTGGGGCCCGGATTAGGCTCAACATCACCACACGACGACAATAGGTCAACCAGGCATTCATAAACGGCACAGTACGCAAGAAGCAATGACCGTGGGCACGGCAGAAGCACAAGGCAAACATTGTCGTCTCGATAACATGAAAGATTGCGATCGTCTCTCACCTGTACGAAAAACAGGAGCGGATTTCTGAGCAACATATTCGCAGAGCTTCCGCCGTGCCCACTGGTGAAGATGGCCCGGTCCAAGCGATTTATACTCTCTTCCATCGCTGACGTAATCGACGTCGTGCTGAGCTGCGCAGCTGGTTGGGGTGGCCAAGAGCGCATGCCCAGGAGTTCGTCGCTGAAGCAGCATTTTGAAGAATCCATGTTCCAGCTGCCACGGTGCCAATCCTCGCTGATTTCCGGGAGAGCGCTGCACTCCGCCTGCCCGTGACCGGTGGATGAAGCGAAGACCACGGCCTGTACGAAAAACAGGAGCGGATTTCTGAGCAACATATTCGCAGAGCTTCCGCCGTGCCCACTGGTGAAGATGGCCCGGTCCAAGCGATTTATACTCTCTTCCATCGCTGACGTAATCGACGTCGTGCTGAGCTGCGCAGCTGGTTGGGGTGGCCAAGAGCGCATGCCCAGGAGTTCGTCGCTGAAGCAGCATTTTGAAGAATCCATGTTCCAGCTGCCACGGTGCCAATCCTCGCTGATTTCCGGGAGAGCGCTGCACTCCGCCTGCCCGTGACCGGTGGATGAAGCGAAGACCACGGCCTGTACGAAAAACAGGAGCGGATTTCTGAGCAACATATTCGCAGAGCTTCCGCCGTGCCCACTGATAGCTTGTGGTCGTGTTGATGTGTAACACATACGTGATACGCAAAGACACCCTCATTAAGCTCTTTTTGTGCTTCGAACTGGACGACTGCAACTCACGTGCAACTCGCAACGATTCTCGGAGTTGCTGACGGACAAGCACACGTTTAAACATACTATTTTCTTTCGCCGTTCTTTTAAAGGTGGCTTTTATCTTTATGGTTTCATGAAATCATTCGAACCGGTGCGACGAAGGTAAGACGCGACGAGCGAGTGCGTTTCTGCGCTTCCGCGCCACGATAAGAACACTCGGATCGTACACGTCACCGCTACTAGGGCATCGTCACTCAGGACGGTATTTGTGGTATGTATCACACCGAAAACGTAGCACTAGTGTCGTTGTCGCACGACAGTCTATTTCCCGTTTTTTTTTCTTTCCCTATTCTACGCTGTTTGACATCGAATTAAAATAACTTCCATGCGACGGATTCCGTTCAAATTTGGCTGCGAAGACCTTTGCATACCAAGCGATCGAATGATGGGCACATCTCGATCGCGAAATTACCTACCAAACAAGCCACGTGGAACCATTCTGTGTCAAAACATATAAAACTACATATAGACTGCAAACCCTACAAAAATAAACTTCCAAGACTATTTAATGAACTAAATCGCCAGGACATTAGACTTCCCGGAACGACCATCCAAGGACTACGAGAGTATTTAAAACAAATGTTGAATGTTCTCATTGTTTCTTGCGCGTCGGTACACAAGGTGTCAAAAAGACTGATTTGATTGATTTGTGGGGTTTAACGTCCCAAAACCACCATATGATTATGAGAGACGCCGTAGTGGAGGGCTCCGGAAATTTAGAACACGGGTGTTCTTTAACGTGCACCCAAATCTTAGTACACGGGCCTACAACATTTCCGCCTCCATCGGAAATGCAGCCGCCACAGCCGGGACTTGATCCCGCGACCTGCGGGTCAGCGGCCGAGTACCTTAACCACTAGATGGTGTCAAAAAGACTAATCTTTCATCTATCGATTGCCTCGTACTGATGTCTTTAGAAAAATTGTATTTTTCTTTCATTGCTCCTTTTTCTCCCGTGTATAGCCCTGTCTTGAATGTGTTATTATTTGTATAATAAATGATATTATGTTCTCAGTTATTGTTTGTATAATACATAATAGCATGTGAAATTTCGTAATGCCGAAATACGTGTAGTACCTCATTACGGCTTCTGCGTATTTACTATGTTGGTAGCAACTTTTGGTCAATTTTCTTTTTTGTGTGAGTTTATTTAGTTATTTATTTTTATTTTTCTGTTCTTCATTTTCTTTCAATATACAAGTTGTACTTGACGTTGCCGTTACGCTGCCCAGTGCTTGGAGGCTTGCAGTTCTGTCAAGTTGTCGATTTCTGACAGATTTTACTGCTTGCTTCCATCGTCATGTACGTTGTGCAAGATGCGAATAAAACAAACAAACAAACAAATTTGATGTCAGTGCTCCTTTACGAAGTCCATACCAAGAATTGCATCTCTCGAGCAATGCTGTAGTACGACGAAGCTTGCGGAGTGAATCTTGTTATTAATGGTGTCTCTGGCTGTACATATTCCTGACGGCGTAACTAGGTGACCTCCAGCAGTACGAATTTCGGGACCTTCCCAGGCTGTCCTAACTTTCTTCAACTTTGCGGCGAACGTCGTCCCACTGATGGGAGAATAGTCGGTTCCGGTGTCGACGAGAGCTGTAACGCTGTGTCCGTCGATGAGCACGTCGAGGTTGCCTTGCGTTGCAGTTGGGTCGTGGCGTCACATCACGGCTACTACGATTTGTACCGCTGCTTCGACGGTGCGTCGCCAGGTGTTCGGCTGGCTACTAAGCATCGACGTTGGAGCCGCGTTCGGAAACCAGCACGTTCTTGAGGCTTCGTCACGACGTCGTCGTCGGCGGCGCGATGAAGACATAGCGGTCTTGTTTTTCTGTGCCGCGTCGGGTAGAAGTCCGTACTCCGGTGGCAGACCTTGTTGCCTACGGTTAACTTGCAGCTCATGTCTGGCGTCGGTGTCTTCTCCGCGACGGGGACTGGGCTCCCAGCTTGACGGGGGTGTCCGGTACATGAACGAAGCAGCACCTCCACCAGATTTCAAGGGGTCGTGACGTGAACGAAGGGAGCAGACTACAGGTCGAGGAAGAAACTGTTTCTTCGGGCCGCACTTGTCACCACGCAAAAGGAAAGTAAGACACTAGGGAGATTTAGAATAGCACACCGCAAGCCCTTGCGTGCGGTCGCTGCCACTGCGCATGCGTCGTAACGCCAGTCGGCGTTCGCGTTCGCGCACCACACGCAAAAAAACCTGAAATTGCGTGCGGTGATGGCGGCCCGCAAGCGCTGGTTTCAGGGCTACGGGTGGTGATGGCGGCCCGCATGTGGCCAGCAAGCGCTGGCTTCAAGGCTACGGTGTCGCTGCGATCGTGCGTTGCGGTTCGCAGCTGGGCGAACGCTATCCTAAAACTCTTATGGCGCCCGCAACGCCCGCAGCGCTTGCAAACAGTATTCTAAAACTCCCTACTGGCACCGAAACTCCCTACTGTCGATCAACTGACAAGCGGTGAATCGTGTCGGCATTTATACACTTGCCATCGAATATTCAAGTGTTATCGCTAGCGGGGACGTATCTTCAAGAATAGTCTGTATTGTTCACAAAGTGGGCGTAATCTTAACAAAATAATTTACTGCCATCCCGAAGTTTCTCGAAAAGTGTAGGCGTGGTTTGCGCTGAGAATTATTGGCAGTGAAACGAAGCGATAACAAAACTTGAGGACGGCGCGAGGCAATATGTGTGCTAAGTGCATAAATGCACAATTATAACAAATACTGAGCCATTCTGCGTGCTCTGGCATGGCATAAACAGAAACTCTCAAAAGTTACTCTCTCTTTTTTTTGCATTCGAGCCAGAAAATTGGTCGCGTGTCGCTGCAGCTGTGGCGAAAAGCTATCTGCCGGTCCTTGAGTCTATATAGGGCATGTCTTGTAGAGCAGGTTGTATTTCATCAAGTGCCCATCCATGTTTTTCCTTGCCTCAGACAGCGCCTCCTCCATGTTCAATCGGCCGCACCTGGCAGCCATTATAAGATAGAAGAGACGCTGCGTGATATACGGAGCCATCTGACAGAAATGTCGGGAAACAGGAGCTTGTGCAGAAGTCAGGGCCACTGATTGATTGATTTGTGGGGTTTAACGTCCCAAAACCACCATATGATTATGAGAGACGCCGTAGTGAAGGGCTCCGGAAATTTTGACCTCCTGGGGTTCTTTAACGTGCACCTAAATCTGAGTACACGGGCCTACAACATTTCCGCCTCCATCGGAAATGCAGCCGCCACAGCCGGGATTTGATCCCGCGACCTGCGGGTCAGCAGCCGAGTACCTTAGCCACTAGACCACCGTGGCGGGGCACAGGGCCACTGGCAGGTGGCAGCATTACACCGCTGGTAGGGCGCTTTTTTGTGCATAATGTTGCATTTTCGGCGCAGCGTAAGAAACACTAGGTTCTTTAGAATTACGTATCTATGTATTTTCTAGTAAAGTAACACACCACCTAATACTTTTGTACTTGTGTTGCGCCTCAGATGTGCGTGTTGTGTGTTGTTTGATTGACAACGTTCACGAGTATGAACGCAGTCACGAGTTCAAGATGGCTGGGTGTTCAGCAAGTTTTTAAAACTTCCGCCGGGGGACGAATCGCGTGACAGACAGACAGACAGACAGACAGGCAGACAGACAGACAGACAGACAGACAGACAGACAGACAGACAGACAGACAGACAGACAGACAGACAGACAGACAGACAGACAGACAGACAGACAGACAGACAGACAGACAGACACTTATGTGCTTAATTATCCCAAGCAACACTATCGTTTTTAAAGGAAAGAAAGCCTCGGAAAGCTTTTATTCACTTCTAAATCATTTAAGGGCAGACTTTATTGACGCCCATTATTTCAAGTCGGCATTTTGATCATTTAGAAGTGAGAAAGAAATCTTCAGGTGGAAATAATTTGGTTGCAATGATACTTTCATCAAAGTACCCTCCGAAACAGATAAGGTAAAACGCCTGAAATGACGCCACCACAATACGAAAACATAAAAACAACGCGCCCACGTGACTATAAAGCACGCCTGTTGTGCCTCTTGAAAGGAGCTGAAGGTGCTAGCTTTATTACACCGAAAGTCCTCCAATTAAGAGTGATGAAACTTTCAATGAGCTGAATGGGAGTTACACTTGATACTAGTTTTTGGTCATAGAAATAGTTAAGCTAGGGTAGCGTAAAATGAGACAAAACTTTCAAACAGTGAATTATTATTATTTTAGATTGATGGGTTGTGCCATGCTCATATATGCAGACGACATTACTCTGTGGGTAACACGGGGACGCGGCTGGCAAATTAAACAAACGCCACAGAGAGCCATCGATGTGGTTCACAGTTTCTGAGAGGGCAAATTGGAGCTACTATAGTTCACAAACCTACGCGCAGAGGTATAAAAAGCCTAAAGATAACGAGTAAAGCGGAAATAATGCAGAGGGAGCCGTGAAGCTCACAACCTCGGAAGGCCCAAGGTGGACGTGATACGCGTGTTAGGCTTGTATAATGCACAATGGCGAAACTGTGCGAAAATTGGAAAACGCAATTATTCAGACAATCCTACTGCTGAAGCGAATTACAAACAGACATAGTGGTATGAAAGAAGGCAACACGATTAGGCTTGTGCAAGCATTCGTCCTGGTAGCATCACGTACTTTGTGAAGTGGCAGGTTGCCGAGAAGAGAAACTTATATTGATAAACTAGGAAAGTGTATGGAAAAAGTGAGAATTTATTGGAAGGCAGAGGATCAGCCTGGGCTAGTGTGCTCTAGCCTGCTACTCTACACAGGAAATTAGAGAAGGACGAAATAAAGGGGGATGAAGGATAATGATGGGCATAGGAAGAGGTGGTGCGTGTGTATAGATAGTAGCCACCTGTAGCAGATTGCCCAACAGCTTAGTATAATGCAATCCTTATGCTTACCCAAGAACACAAGCACAGTGGAATTATTAGAACACGGTTTGTACAACAAGCTCGAAGAGTTAATAGGGGGGCACGACATAGCACAGCATAAACGAGTTTCATAGATGAAAACGGACCGGTACAGCGTCTAAAAACGGACCATATGCTATCACACGCTGCAAGGTGAAAAAGACGTACGCGCGACGGTGTGGGAAAGAGTATTGATTCCGCTGTTGCCCAAAAATATGCATCCGGGATATCACACAGGTCAAAGAAATCAGAGGGCGCAGGACTTGCAGGAGAAACTCGGACATTGCAAGGAAGCGGTATTCGTGGAAGCAGCCAGATATACGCTCGCAGGTGTTCTTACGTGGCCGCGGTGTGACTGAGAAGACGGGTGCTACGGTGCAAACACCGAGACTCCTGACTAGGTGGTCATCGCCCTCGCGGTGGTCACCACCAAGGCCGAAGTTGTAATTAGTGACTCGCAAGCGGCCATACGTAACTATGCTAACGGCGGCAGCGCCTCTCCCAAGCGGTGTTGCGAATACTAATGAACAACGAAAATTCTGACAAAAACTGACACTTTTGTCGTATGTACCCCGCTCACACACAATCACCGGTGGCCGACAACGAGGCGGCGCACGCGGCGGCTCGAGAGCTCACGAAGTGAGTCACTGCGGACGCCGACGCCACCTCGATCGAAGTTCTACGCGAGTGTCTCACACTTCGGGCGAAGCCTAGCCGATCGAACAATCGACGTGTGGCAGACTCGCAGGCTTCCACTTTACGCTTCAGCCTGCGACGCCTGAAAGGCGTCGAAGTGGCACATCACAAATTTATTTGCAGGTCGGTCGACCCGTGTGGGGTTGCACGTGTGGCGATGTATGAGCCTGGCCAACGCACTCATAGAGCACACACGGACATTTTATTCTTTATTCTTTATTTATCAGATACCCCGCAGCACCCGAAGGCGTTATAGCAGGGGGGTTACATCAATAAATGACGTACATCTCCGTTCACCGACACAATACAACTTTGTTCACACATAAATAACTGAAATACATTTTCGTTCACACACATAGTAGATTTTTGTTCACACATAATACATCTTCGTTCAGGTTACAACACGGGTTTACAGCAGTGAATAAAATATACCTTCGTTCCCACTATGTACTTGCATTTCAGTTAGCCCGTTCCACTGTTTAATCGTTCTAGGAAAAAAATGAATTGGCATACATGTTCGTTTTAGCTGGGTATTCCCGAATTTTGCAACTATGATCAAAACGTTCTGAAGTGTAATGAGGGTTGTGTAGGTATATTTCTCTATTACTTCCAGTTTTATTGTAGTAAATGCAGTAAAGAAATTTTAATCTCTGCTTCTGGCGGTGGTCAGAAAGACACTCCCATCCTAGCTCAGCCTTCATTGCAGTGCAGCTCTCCCCCCTTCCGTACCGTCCCAAGACGAACCTGGCAGCACGATTTTGTAATTGTTCCAGAGCAGCAATGAAGGTTACCTCGGCGGGGTCCCACATGACACAACCGTATTGTAAGATAGGTCTGATACAAGTAGTGTATGCCATACGTTTTAAATTCACATGCGAACATCGCAGGTTTCTTTGAATGAAATTTAAAGCCTTACCAGCTTTGGCTATGAGAGTGTCAACCTGAGGCCTCCATTAACATTCCGATGATAGTATTATACCTAGGTACTTATATGTACTCTCTTGTTTCAACTGTACGTTGTTCAGACATGTACACACTTTGTTATATTCAAATTCATTTCCCATTTGGTACACCAGCTATAAATGAGTGATAAGTCTTTCTGAAGTTCTAATACATCATTGTGATCAAAAATTTTTCTGTACACAACACAGTCATCCGCAAACAACCGTATACAAGATGAAATTCCTGCAGAGATATCATTAACATAAATTAAAAACAATAGCGGACCCAGGACGGAGCCTTGTGGGACCCCTGAGGAAACATCGGTGTATTCGGAGCATTTTTCATTTTGTACTACGGTTTGTGTTCTTTGGGAAAGGTAACATTCGATCCATTTAAAAACAGTTTTATCAATGTTCATGGTGGTAAGCTTAAACAGTAAGTGTGAATGTGACACCGTGTCAAACGCTTTCCGAAAATCCAAGAACACACCGTCAACCTGTCCTACAGTATCTACGCCCGATATTACATCATGATAAAATTCGACTAATTGTGTTGTGCAAGACAGCCCTCTGCGAAATCCATGCTGCTCGTTGATTAGTACCTTATGCTTGTTTAAATGAGTTATTGTTTCTTTGTATAAAATGTGTTCGAGGATTTTACACGGGATAGACGTAAGCGATATTGGTCTATAATTACCAACGTCTTTTTTGGACCCACCTTTATGTATCGGTACCACGTGCGCAATTTTCCAGTCATGTGGTAATGTACCTGTCGCTAAAGATCTTTCAAAAATTGCATAAAGATACATAGAAATTGGCCCGCACAACGCTTGAGTACACGCGGAGAAATTCCATCTGGACCACTAGATTTACTCTCATCAACGTCCTTCAATAGTTTTTCAATTCCATTAACACTAAGCTCGACAGGAAGCATAGGCGAAATGCTCATAATAGTTTGATGATAATTACAGCTGTGTTTAGGTAAGAATACCGAGTGGAAAAAGTTGTTTAGGCATGCAGCCTTATCCTCGTCATTCGTAATTACCGTGCCGTTATAATTTAACTCCTGTATTCCAAAGGAATCTGAGCCACACTGTTTTAGGTACTTCCAAAACATTTTAGGATTTGATTTCATTTTGTTGCTTAGCTCAGTGAAGTAATCATCTTTAGCTTTTTCTATCTTTAGTTTATATTCGTGGGTAATCGACTTCAGTTTTTCAAAGTGAGCAACTGATTTGCTTTTCTTGAATGCGCCTAATGCCCTCTTCCTTTTGTTGATAAGTTTTAATATATGTGCTGTTACCCATGGTTGTTTGTGCTTTTTTAGCCGTGAGGAATGAACACTAGGGATATGTCTATTTGTTAATTCGGAAAGTATATTCTTAAATTTGTCCCACATATCATGCACATTGCCCTCCTCAAAAAGACATTCGAAAACAGGGAACGAATTACGAAGTTTTTTAGAAATTGCATCATAGTCACCCTTGTCATAAAAGTAGATCCTTCTACTCGTAGGTAACTTCGCACACACTTTTTTCTTTTGGATACAAGCAACAACAGCAAGATGATCGCTAATTCCTGGAATCACAGTCACGTCATTTACGAAATTCGGCGAGGGTGGTAACGTACTGCGTCAAACCAAACCTGTCGACGATATTTTTCATCGCAAGGTTCATGCGCCCGCTTATACTTATACAGGAACCATTACCCCAGGATAAGCCAGGCAGATTAAAATCCCCCCCTAGGAGTATTGTCTGGGCTGATGCTTCGGAAAGAATTTCATCTAATGTTTGCATTATGCTACTATCTGAGCTCGGCGAGCGATAAACACTCCGACCAAAAACGCGAAGTTATCAGGCAGTGTTATCCTGCACCATACAGACTCCAGTGCGTCACACTTATAATCAACTTCAAATGACTGTAAGCAAGAACGAACAAGTAAAAAAACGCCACCACCTGCTGTGAGCCTATCTTTGCGATAGACGACGTAATTTTGCGGAAACACCTCACTATCAGCAATCGAGGGCTTTAGCCAAGATTTTGTACCAAGGACTATATCTGCGTTAACACTCTCAATTAAGCCCAAGAGCTCAGCAACTTTATTAACTACGCTGCGGCAGTTCACGATGACGGCAACAAGTTCTTAACATCGGTATTTCTCCTTTTTTCTAGTTTGTCATCGCCTGCGTACTGGGACGACCTCTTCTTTTTCGTCATCCCACCTGAAAGCCCTGCCGTTAATAATCAGCTTGTCAAAATTCAGCTTCACTTTATTGTTCTTATCCTCTCTTTTTGTCTTAGCATATTCCCACAGCTTATTCCTGATACTTCTTGTCTCATGTGAGTAATCTTCGCTAACGCTCTACTGGGAATTATTGAATCTTTTGGCATTGAGAAGCACTGCCTGACGCTCTTTGTACAATGAGAATTTAACAATAATTGGCCCCACTTATTCTCATTATAGCGTCCTAAGCGATGTGCCCTTTCCACAGATTCGAGTTCCATTCCAAGGCTCGTTTTGCAAATATTCTTTATTATAGCTTCGGATTCATCCCAGGATTCTGAGGTTTTATCATCAACGCCATAGAAAACAAGATTTTTCCGGCGACTTCTGTTTTCGAGGTCATTTGTTTTCTTTTGCAGATCTTTCACCTGTTGCATGAGTTGCCGTATTATAGCTGCCTGCTCCGTTACAATCTTGCTGATGTCCCTTATCTGGTTCTGAGTTTGGCTACGATTATCTTTTACTTCCATCAGTGTGTTCTCATTTTTTTCGAACCTGGATTCAATGCCGTTTAATTTTGAAATTAAAGTTTCCTGCCCACTCTGCAAACATTTCAGCACTTCCATCTCCGGTGTCTTAGCAGGACCTGGGTTCAGTTCAACATGCCCCGCGAGTATTAACAACAAAATCAAATACAGCACTCTGTTAGAAAATAATCGCAATCTCTTCAGACGCGACGTATGCATCGTGCATCCGTGGTTTTTGTTACGAACAGTTGGCAACGTGGGAGGAGCCGGCAATGCATATACAAGTCTCCGCGATTGAGATGGGTAGTAATGACTAACCTGCACCAACAACAGTTGCATCAGCGACAAGTCGGTAAGTGTGCCGGCTCCAAATCCCACGAAGCCATCGTGCTGAGTGCCTATATACGCCTGATCGGCACCACGTGAGTTCTGTTGGCCCAAATTGATTGGTTGATCCTCGCTGATCCATCCGTGGCTCGGGCCACACGTGCCTCTGACGACAGATGATGACCCATGCACACGTGTGGATGATAGTCGAGCTACTGTAGATGCTGACCAAGGATCAGACAAAAAGGGCTGTGTCCTGCGCTCCGCTGCATCGAAGTGGATCGCAGAAAGCAGCAGCAGAGGTACCTGCACCAACAACAGTTGCATCAGCGACATGTCGGCAAGTGTGCCGGCTCCATATCCCCATTCCACATTTGATTGAACGCAAACAAGCATTTACTTAAAATAAGGGCAATAGGCAGCAGATAACAAAAATTAACTTAAGAGGAAACAACAAAAGTTGGCACCATGGAAAAGAAACAGTTAAAAAAAACTATTATCCAAAAGAACATTACAACGGGTACAGACAAAACACAAATAACCAGAATGTTAATATAATAACAACAGGATAAAACTGAAGGAGACACGGAGAAAATTTACAAGAAAACGATCATGCTCGCGCTTCTGAAATTCTAAGTGTGACGCAGCGTACACAACTACAAATATTGAAAAGCTGGCTATATTAAAATAACAGTTTAAAAAAGGTCACATTAAAAAGTTCCATACGGACCAGGCTAGCTCTTGGTACACGTAGGGAAGTTAACGGGTGTCGTTGAAGATCTCGCCAGCTTAGTAGACGACGAGGGCACCCGGTATTGCAGCCGTCTCAATACGTTGCGCGCGTCACTCCATACTCGCCGCCTACGCGAGCCCCGCGACACCGACGACGACGCGTCTTGCTGGTTGCACGTCAATTGCCCATTCCAACGCAGTCCAAACTTTTTGGCGGCATACGTGTGCTCCCGTCCCATCTGGAGACCATTTCCTTTTTGTAGAATCCATGTGTGCCCCTTTTGGTGCAGGTGTAGGGAAGACATGGCGGTGCTGCCGCTGGGCCGTTAGTCGCCGGATGTCGTCTTCCCAACACAAAGGCGCCCTTCCTTGGAAAATGGGGTGCGCGGGCGAAACGAAAATTGCAGTACTTTGTGACATAGCCCCCTCCTCAAGAATATTGCTGCATAATATTCAAGGAAATCACAAACGTGCACTGTTCGAGAACTCTTGGTGTTCCGGTCGTTCACCAATGCGCTCTTTGTTTTTTTCGCGCACCACTTTACTAGCGTGGACGACACCGCACAGAATCCAAGACGCACCGCTGTCACACCATGAAGAAAGTCATATTTCGCGCACTAGGCCTTGGCCACACACATACGAAAATAAAATGACAAAAAATAGTGCACAGTTCAAAGCTGAAGCACGTAAGCATTCTTTCATGCCACATATTCAAACATGCACGCCGTAAGTGGTATAGAAAAGTCCCTTATTGAGGCATTTGGAAACCAAAGGAAGGAAAACGAATAAAAAACCTGGATGGTCGTTTAAGCGCAGTTTCAATGGGAAACAAAAGAAGCGCAGGGATGGCACCCTGATTGAAAAGCTCGATGCAAGGTGTGCCCACAGATGGTCACAACACGTGAATCAAAAGCGAACTTCTCGGATTTCAAATTCTGCATAACTGAA
Organism: Rhipicephalus annulatus; assembly: GCA_013436015.1. NCBI lineage: Eukaryota > Metazoa > Arthropoda > Arachnida > Ixodida > Ixodidae > Rhipicephalus > Rhipicephalus annulatus. Next base: position 165,400 of record WOVY01010364.1, on the reverse strand, counting down.
AGCCTTAATTGGGTCTCCAGTAATGCAATATACATGCTACATTGCAACATCTGCGGACAAGAATATATCGCCTAAACAGACATGCCATTTAGGCTGCGGTTCAATAATCGCCACGCCATTTCACTGCCGAAGCTACCTTTATCTAGACATCTGCGCCTCTCAAACCACAGTTTTGAAAATATCAGCATAACTCTTTTACAGTCCAGTTTCTTAAACAGGCGCGAGCGCGAACAGCGTAAGGCATATTTTAATTTCAAACTTAGAGCATTAGTAGCCGGCATCAACGAGGACCCCGGAAGACTCTTCTGCCTCCGAGAAGTAAGCCAGGAGGAAATTAATGACAGATTCATAACTGGAGACCATGCTTGTTTTTTTCTGACGGATTTGTACGTGTACACTGTCGTTTCTTTCTTTTCTCTTTCTTTTTCTTTTTCATATATATTTTCCTCGCGTATACATACAAAGTGTTTACGCTCGTTTACCACTTGACGGCCATTGATGGGAAACGGGCGAAGATGAAAGGTAAAAGATTGGCCCGAATCTACGTGTTACACCGTAAATGTTGTCGAAAGACGATAGTCTTGCGCCTGGAGAGAGTGAACAAAACGTTTATTTGATGTTCTGTGCAAGAAAATTGGTGAATGGTATTCTGAAGGCGGTGCGTTAGAGTGCCTCGAGCGCGTAACGAAGGCGAACAAGCGCATCTAGGCTTGTTAAGGTACCTCCATAATTTTTAAGGTAGCGACATCTGCCGCACGCGCCACCTAGAAAGTTCCTGCAGCAGACGACGCTCAGCTTAAAGCACCGCATTCAGCTGGTGGAAAAATATCTGCACATGCCAGGAAATAAAAGCTACTGATGCCTGACTGTGATGAAGGCCGAAATAAGGGCCCAAAATGCTAAAGCTGCCTTTATTTCAAATAAACATTGAAAAAGAGAGCAGAAAAAAACGTTTGATCACGTAGATTCAGCATGTTTACATCTCGTTTATTTGCGCTCCTGGTACATTGCATTTTGCAACCTAAATTAGCTGCATATAATTAAAAAAATGAAGGCGTGTTGATTCGCTTTCATTTCACAAATTAGTCGAAGCCATTGACGGTAAACAACAACGAGCCGGGACCGAAGACAACCAGAGGCGAGTTCACCCGTGGCTGCCTAGGGCTATGGTGGCTAAAAGGGGGCGGTGTGACGGTCGCCATATGCTCGCCATGGGAAAGAGGCGTACAAAACGCGATGACATTTTTACGCCGCTAGGGGCGCGGTGGTCGTCGGGAGCGCGCGAGATCTTCGCCGCTACAGCCACTGCTTCAGCTGCTACAGCCACGTGTGTTTGGCACTGTGAGCAAACTTCCGCACGTGAAACTGTTTTTGTTTGACTCCTGGACGCGCACCATGTGAATTATTGCGGAATTACCATGCCAGCGAAAGCAGGCACGTGTTTTGTACCTGGTTGTAAAAGTGGGTAAAAGTCGTGTCCGGCAAGGGTGTCGTCGTTTCGAGCTTCCAAGGATGCATTGAAACGAGAGCAGTGGACCCGTAATATAAAACGGGGTGATAAGGAACTAACCAACGACTGCGTCGTTTGCGAACGTCACTTCGAGGCAACGTTTATACAGAGGACTTATCGTCATGTTATCAATGATGAGGTGGTTGAAATTCCACGCGATCGGCCGTTGCTAACAGAGGACGCCGTTCCTACAATCACCCCGGATGCGCCAAAATACCTCACAAAGAAAACGCCGACTAGAAGGAAGAAGAGAAACCTGTGTGAACTTGGTGAGCCCCCGACTAAAAAAAGGACTACTGTAAAGCAGCACGCGCCGGAAGAGAGTGAACAAGCAATAGAAGCACAACATGCTGCAGAATCGGAGTTCACTGAAGCTGTACATCACGCCAACACACCAACACTCGCCACCGCCAGGTAGCTGCTCAACAAAAACTGCGGAACGTGCAGAGGGAGCTCGGCATGATGAAGTCTCCCAATGAGCTAATTTGAGATGAGGCATTGAGTGAACGCATTAAAAAGTTGCCCCAGGAACAACAGATGGCAATTATGGCTTGCTTCAGTGCAGCTAAAAGAAAATCGACATGGGCATGCTGTATGAGAAGAATTGAATCCCAGAGTGTGTGTTGCTTCGCATGAGGAGTCCGAAGCTCTATGAGCACCTTCGGAAGCAGAACATTCTTGTCCTGCCAAGCCGAACTTGTCTACAGCGTTATGTGAGATGTGAGACGCCTCAGTCGGCTAATATCGATCATGACGTGAAGGTGTCCAAAGCGAGGACTTAGACCGTCATCACAAGATGTTGCTGAGCTTGAGGCTTTTCTTGTCTTCTTAGACGCATGGGAAGAAGCTTCCGAAAAATGTGGAGGTGGCTTCATGAGCAAAGGTACTGCTGAGGGTATGAGAGTTACAATACGCAATGCACTCTCACTTCTGCAGTATTTAACGTCGGCAGTGGCGTTTAAATACTTGCTGACATCAAGATTAAGCCAAGACAAGTTGGAAAACTTGTTCGGTATAATAAGACAGTATTCAGGTACAAATGACCACCCAAGCTCGGGGCAGTTTCTTATAACTGTAAATTGTCTCAGTTTCTACAATCTTGCGCGACCACCAAAGTCTGGAAATTCCCCGGCACAGGTTGTGAACAATCTATTGGACGCGACGTCTTCAGCAGGTGCAAGTAACAGTGCCGTTTTTGGACTAAGAGAGAATATTGAGGACATGCTGAGGCTGGAGATATAGATGGTGCTAGCGATGCCATTCAGTCTCGTTTTAGAAGCGACCAGAGCAGCTATGTGGTAGAGAAAAGTGATAGCCGTTTAGTTTACTACCTGTCTGGTTTTGTAGCTAGAAAGTTCAGGACAAAAAAATTCTTGTGGCACATGATCATCAAAGCTAGCCATGAAAAACCAGGATGTAGCAGAAAATGCAGACAATGAATTGACCAAACATTTTGATCGAGGGGGTTTGTTATATCCTGAGAACGACTTGGCCATCCTTGTGGCAACATTAGAAAAAGCATTTACTTTTTTTCTCTACCGAGAAGCTGCAGGCATTCAGTATTCATGATTTCATGTCATTTCTGAGTACCATTAAGCTTCATCAAGTTGGCTGTGCCAATCATGGCAAAGAACTAACGCAAAAATTGTGCAGTTTTTTGTGCTCACGCGCCTGCACTTTTATACTAAGTCGCTGAATAAAGACCGATCTGTCCAGTGGCAAAAATAGAAACACCTGAAGTTGCGAAGGTGCCAGTAAATTTTGTGGGTACTTTCACTTGGAATTCTCTGCTGTGCTGATTGATTTGTTTTAGTGCATGTTTTCGCACTGTGTTGGAACTGATGCATGAGCATGCCAAAAATAAAATGTTTCCCAAGAACCAGCTATGTGCACCGTACAAACTTTTTACATTTCCAGAAACACTTGCTCAATATACTTAGTGGTAGTAGAATGACCAGAGGGTTGTAGCCTTGTGACACGCACAAGTTGTAAATGTTAAGGGAATGCAACGCCCCTCTTGAAAACGTTCAAGTTGCAGCTGCCCAGTTAGTATCGTTTCCGCGCGAACCGGAGCTTGTTTTTTTTATTGAGTGCGGGGCGTAACTAGGGAGCAACAAGAATAAAATAAATTGAGGAGCACGTCGTATCTGGAACGAACGTCTAACACAAATTCACATAACACGGGCGACTGCCAACTACCCATTAGCCGTATGTATCGCATATCTCGCGCAGACTGGCAACTCAATAAAATTGCTCATTTGCAGCATACATGGGAAGTTTAGCGTGCAACAAATACATGCCGCATAACGAACAAATATGAAAAGAAACATATATATATATATATATATATATATATATATATATATATATATATATATATATATATATATATATATATATATATATATATACATACTTGGCCCTCAGCCACGCTCTACCAACACCGCTGCACGCGCTTTCGACGCGCGCAGCGCCACCTAGACGTGCCGCCATGTTTCATTGAACTTATGTGCACCATCTGGCCCCTGCCCGTCACACTGCCCCTTCTGACCACCATACTAGGGCCTTGGTCGCTATATTGGCCCTACCCTGGCGACTGCGTGCGTTTAAGCCGATCGCTCTCCACCTTTCTTGCTCGTAAGTGTGCTGTGTACTTATAGCACTCACTTCAGTCGAATAATGCATCTGAGATCCATCCGGAGCGAAAAAAATTCGACATGGCGTTGCTGAAGCGTGATCCTCGCTGAAAGTAAACATCTTGCGCACGTGTGTAGAAACTAAAATTTTGTGGAAACGCGTGCGCCAACAGTCTAATTCTCACTGTGTGCGGCGATTGCCTGACCACTTGGGTGTGTTTTGATATTCTGTGCTACGAGTCAATGCGAGTGTCGCGACATTCCAAAGTGGCGTGTCATCGCTGATCGTTGAATTCGTTCGTGTTGCAAACGCGACCTAACCGTGCAGAACACCATGGTGTAGTTAAATTTCTTCGACAAGGCTTTTTGTGTGTGCGTATGTGAATGCAGTTTTATTCCTGATATGAGCAACGTCGCTACGTAACCTTGCATCCCCGCGTGGATTTTTACTGGTGTGTTTATGCTTTTTCGATTTGTCCTTGTGCCTCCCTGAAGCGCACACGCTTCTCAAGAATTAAAGATCCTTAAATGAAACGCCCGCGAATTGGCCAAGTCATTGCTGTACTTTATTTTGGTGGCAATTTTATATCACTTCTGATGACTTTCCTATATGAGTTCGCAGCTCGGTGCTTTTCATCAGTGAAATAGGATTGCTGCTTACCGAGTTTAGTATCCGAGTGTGAGGGTAACCTAATAGTAACAGAGTAGACAAGTGTATGTAATGTATTTTGATATCGTGTTATTATTTGGTGGCCAGTAGGTGTGGATATGGGGTATTTATTTATTTATTTATTTATTTTTTAAGAACTTAGAATTAGTCCGAATGCCATACATTAGGCACAATTCACAACACAATTCAGGGAGTACAGTGATGGCCAGTAGCAGTGGCTGTGTGGTATTTATTTATTTATTTTAGAACATGCTGCCAGTCCGAATGCCATTCTTTAGGCATGATCAGCAATACAATGGGAATAACACTATACAAGAAATACACAAAGCGTACAGAACAATATGAAATATAGAAGAAATCATAATGTAGGAACTAGAGTATTATTTGTTTAAAATGAACCGAACGATACACAAACCCAAATAAAATTTCATAATAACACACAATTATCACTGCACGAGTGGTACAGTAACAGCAACTGCCACTTATTTACCATACCGGCTTGACATATACACATGCCGCTTCACAGGAGCTGAACGAAGTTTTTCGTACATCCATCCACATATACATGCAGCACAAAAATATAATGACACTAAGTTGTGCAAAAACTACGTAAGGTTATGCTTGGAGAAAAAAGCTTCGGCACATGCCACCCACAATGCAAAGTACATGGTAATGCAGGTACTTACTAGTATATAATTACACATTCAATGCACAAAATACACTTAGGATGTGCTTTCAAGTGAACAAAAGGATATGACATGAAGATGGCACTGAACAGTAAAGGTAGCCTAGATAACTAATAAAATGCAAAAAAAAGAACAGCCACACTTACAGTAGTACAAGAAACATCATACATTTTACACAAACCTTTCTACCAGTACTACCTGATGCTACCTCCAGCAACATGCATTTCAATGCTCTGGCTACCATACTTCTGTGAGCTTTGAATTTTTGTCATAAGGAGATGGTTTTTCTTTTCTTGAGAATGGAGATTCTAGTTCTTAAAAACATGGCAAGGAGTTTGCCCGATATGCAGTGGCATGTAGGGAAGCAATTGCCTAAGTACAGAGAACTTTGAATGGTACTCTGAAGTTTAGATGCAGAAACTCGGTTTGCAATGAATGCATCTTCATTTAAGCGTACATAAATTTCAGCAGTCTCTATTAACTGCAAAACAGCTGGTGATAGGACTGTCAATGCCAGCTTCTCTTTGTTGCAGCATTGTGAGCTTGTTGCCCTCGGCTGAGCTTGCGATCGCTTCACCACAAGCTTGACAGGAGTTTGCCTTCTTGACTTGTGCAACAACATAACCAGCAAGGTACTCCAAGGATTCGTGTTCTAAGTCTTGAATACCAAGGAGGTCAGACGGACGAACAACGTACATTTTGTTTTGATTTGGTTTGTTGTCATCGGCCATGCCAGTCAAGAGAAAGCAGTCTTCTTCAGTGTAGCTGCCGTCCTTACTTGGCCTCAGAAACTGGGCCATCGTAGCAGCTCAAAGCGAAAACTTGAATTCAAGTACACGAGGCACCGGGTTCTTACACCTTAGTGCAGAGAAAAGATTCGCGAGGGCATCTCGGCCGAACCTGCTCAGGAGCAGAAGCTTGAAGTGGTACTTTTCAAGAAACAGTGCCTGCAGCTGCAACACTGATGTTGTCGCTTGGATAACACCAGGCTGCAATGGTTTCCAGGTGGCTTTTTTTCCATCCCCAATACATATTTTTTAAAAAAGTGCAATTCTTTCTTCAAGAAACTGAAGGGCTTTTCCGTACTCAACATCATCAAAATGGCTCAAAGCCAGTTTTGTTGTTCTGGAAGTCATGAGTCTGAACCATCGAAACATCATCTCAAGAAACCATGCAATTATGCAGTTGTCAAGACTGGTTTATCTAATGTTCCATTATCTACAAGCAAGCGTACTGCAGCAGCAGTGTCGCTGTTGATAAGGCTGAATGCTGGCTCCACCTTCATTTTATCATAATGGCTGGGGTCACCCGAAGAAGGCTTCAGGTTGGGAGCTAGCTTTAGCTCTGCATTACTGTCTACCTCGACAAGCTTCTTCATAAGCTCGAGGCTCGATAGATATTTCATTTCCTGGCAGAATGTTTTTTTTTTCACTACTTTTCCGGGCAAGCATATCTCCTGGCCCTTAGTTAAGTGGCTCCTCAGGTTCTTAAGGAGATGAGGAACGTCAGCCATGAAAAAAAAAGTTGCCTAGATACATCACATGGGTGGGGACACGAGGTTTTAGGCTTGCTGTGCTTGCCTACATATATACCGAACAGTTTACAGACGGTTTGGTTCCCCCCTCCCATGTCTGTCACCACAACATCTACCTTCAGGGAAATTGCATCACTTGCTTTTATGATGACATTGATTATATCCTTAACTATTTTGGCATGGTATGAACTTCCAGTCAAATGGTAAGCAACTGTTTGCTTCCAGCGGGTTGTTATCCCACCGAGCATAGTTACCAGCCCATGACTGGCCAAACAGTCGGGTGGCAGTGTTCCGTCTACAAGAGGTATAGTTTGGGCTCCAAGCACTGTTCCCGAGGATGGGTTGTACACTAAGCGTAGTGCAAGCTGCATCTCATCGAGAATTTAAAGTGGCGTGCCGCTCCTCTGGTGATATGAGGCTAACCTATGGAGTGGAAAGGTTTAGTTAGGCGATGCAAACAGCAGTGCTATGGTAACAAGACAGGTCAAGGGTCATGGGCACCTGTCTGTGCACTTACCTTTAGTGCGAGAGACGCCATGATGTCCTCCAGCAAACCTAGTGTGAACTTGTACGCTTCCAAGTGACGATGTAGGGTGCGTTCTGTCGGCAGAGGTTGTCCAAGCTTCCTGACTGGGTCATAGCCACATGCTCCACAGGAAAGTGTAATTTTCAATGCCTTTATAACAGTCTTATTCATCGAGTCATCTGCATTGTTGCCATCTTCACACATTTAAATTGGTCTTCGTTCAAGTATTTGTTTATTCCTCCGACAAGGCGCTTATGTGCAGTTAGTGCCTGCAAACGCTGCCTCTGAGCAAGTTGAAGCTTCCGTCGCGTCGCCTGAAGTTCAGTTTCGAACTGCACCACCCTCTTCTGTAGAGCTGCTTGTATCAATTGGCCTGCAATAGTGCACCGAAATAAGGTCTAAAGCAGTTGTCAATTCTAAACAGGCAAGAGCGGGGGCCAGGTGGTGCTTCATATTGAAGATGACACGCTGATATAGAAAGCGCATGCTCGGAACAGCCTGTTTGCTGTTCTCTGTATGTGTATTCTGTATCAGTGCGATATCTCCACTATTTTTAAATAGCATTGTTAACAATGCGTTGCTTACAGCAAATGAACGACATGAGAACAGGGAAGCTCAACACACAACATCAGATAAGCGCAGGAATATCTAACGTTCCCGCATGTTTCTTTTCCCTTGTTCCCTTCATGCAGTTAATTTTCTCTCACTCTGCCCGAGTTGCACACAAATCGGTGTTGTTAGGGGTATATTGTATTGCTATTTACGAAACAAAGGACCTCAACCTCCTAGTAGCATGAAAACTTGCATTGAAAGAAAGGTTATGTCAGCTTCCGTAACTATGTCACTATGCGCAAATGAGGCATTGAATGATGGCACACAAAAAAATTTGAACAAAACTGTTTAACTCACCAGTCTGTGTACTTTCTGGCTGGAATGGAGCAGGGATCTGTGGGTCTAGTTGCATATCAGGAACATTTGCGTGGAGCACAAAGCAAGTTAACCAGCAATGTAGAGAGGTATTGGTATCTCACATGCGGAATACACAAGCTTTGGGCCACACAAAATATCTGCCTGTTTGCTTGGATCAGCTGTAGACACAGCTTTACGAGACGTGAAGGTAAGTTTGAACCATATGTTGCAACATAAAAAAGATTGTGAATTACAAAATATAAAATATTTCTGTGCTGTATGCACGGCATATCTCATCTGTAAGTGAACGGATGAAGAGCACAAGCACGCAATTTACCAGCTGATGGAAAGGTAGGAGCTCACAGACGGAAGAAGCTTACCATTCTCAGTGTCTGTCCACTGGCTTGGTTTTGATATCAACCAGTGTGTTTTGCTTGACTTTGGGGTCATCAGGGTAAGATGCATGAACAGAATGACAAATGATAACTCAAGGATTGTTTTCATTGCAATAACCAAATTCGACTTGAACGCTGTGGATAGCATTCAAGATCATTTGTCTTAATAAACACCATGAACATACCAGTACTGTCCACTCTTGTTCTTTTAGGGGGTGGCTTGCGTGGCTATGCAACTGGTCGATGCAAAAAGATGTTTGGCATCGCAAATGGCCTTAGCTTCTTTTCTCCCGTATTCTTGAGAATTTATTTATTTATTATTTATTTTATTTAGCAATACTGCTAGCCCCAACATGGGGCCATAGCAGAGTGGGTGTACATAGTACAACAAAATCAACAGTACAATACTGCAGTCAACACAGAACAAAGCACTTCAAGGAACATAAAAAATGTTTCACGAAAAAAAAAACTAGTCAGATATAAATTTTTCAAATGCCTTGATACTGTCTGTTTCAATAATTTTGCTGTCAAGCTCATTCCATTCTTTAGCAGTGCGCGGAAAAAAAGAATACTTGAAAGTATTATTATTGGGCTGGAAAGGAACGACAGTGTGTTTGTGACGTTGTCTGGTAGAGTAACTGGAAGAGAACTTTAAGTATTCACCTGTGGTACTATTTATTCGACCATTAACTATCTTAAAGAAGAAACACAAACGGGAAATTCTATTTCTTTCTGAAGTCCGTTTGAATACCGCTTTGGCAGCTAATTCAGAGACTGACGTTGGGCCGTATTTCTTGAAAATAAATCGGACAGCCTTGTTTTGGATTCTATCTAGTTTATGGATATTGACATTGGTGTAAGAATCCCAGATAATGTTTCCATAATCCAAAATGGGTTGGATAAGAGATTTGTACGCCAGAATTTTAGTGTCGTATGATGAATAGCGAAGAGAACGTCTCAAAAAATGTAATTTCATCATTGCATTATTAGATATATGTAGTTGATATGCCGATCCCAGTGGAGGTTTCTACTTATATGCAAGCCTAGATACTTGTACTCTGTTACTCGATTTAGGATATTTCAATCAGCTGTATAACTGTAAACAAGGGGACACTTCTTATTTGTTATCGACATGGCCACACTTTTTTTGATAGTGTACACACGTTTGCCAACAATTACACCACTTCATGAGTTTCTCAATTTCTGTGTTAAGGTTAACTTGGTCTTCAACTGTGTGAATAAGTGAATACAACGCACAATCTTCTGCATATAATCGTATTTTAACCCTGCAATTATCAACAATATCATTAATGAACACCTAAAACAACAACGGGCCAAGCACGGAGCCCTGGGGAACCCCTGAGCCAACAGGTAACTTGTTTGAGGGAGTGTCTTTAAAAACAACGTATTGCTACCGGGATGTTAGATACGATTTAATCCAGCTACACAGTTTCCTGTTTTTTAATAATTTGTTCAATTTAATGAGCAATTTAGAATGGCAAATCTTGTCGAATGCTTTAGCAAAATCTAAAAAAAATTACGTCTATCTGTTTTCTCTCATTAATAGCTGCGGCGAAGTCATGTGTCATTTCAACCAGTTGAGTTACAGTAGAAAAGCCGTGACAGAACCCATGTTGCATTGGTGTTAATATTGAGTGATTTTCCAAGAAGAGCGTAATATGCTTATGAATAAGATGCTCGAGAATTTTACAACACGTGCATGTTAAAGCTATAGGTCGATAGTTAGAAATAAGCTGCTTATCGCCATTTTTAAACAGTGGTTTTATCTTGGAAATTCTCCAGTCATCAGGCAAAGTACCCGTCGAAAGGGATGTACGGTAAATAATTAACAAAAATTTAGATGACCACTCAGCGTATCGTTTAAGGAATGCATTAGGTATATTATCGGGTCCATATGACTTTTTCACATCTAAACTAAGCAAGAGGTTAAATATTCCACTTTCTGTTATTTCCAAATCTTCAATCGGAGGTAATGTCTGAAAATTGTCAAATAAGGGTATGCTACCATTATCTTTGGAAAAAACGGATTCAAAGTGGGTGTTGAACGCATCAGAAATCTTAGCAGCATCGGATGTGAAATCATTGCCTATGTTAAATGTATTAGTACTTGAGGTCTTCGGTGTGATGGTCCTCCAAAACTTAGCTGGTGCCTCATTTACCAGCGTGCCCAAACGGATGTTGTAGAAGTTGAAACGTTCCTGCTTCATCTTTTTTTTAAGTTCACGAGAGAGCATTGCCACTTGAGCGATACGTTTTTGACTACTGTTCTTCTTAATTTGTTTCCTGGCACGGTTTAGTTTTCTTTTAATGTGAATGCTATCACGCGTTATCCAAGGATTCGCAGAATTTAATTTTCTATACTTGACTGGTACAAAGAGCTGAATGCAGGCGTGAATTGTATTTTTGAATTTCAGGCATAATGAATTGACGTCATACTCTTCAGTGATCATACTACTGCAAAGTTCATCGTAGGCTATTTCCAGTCTGTCTAATATCGACGTATCATCAGCAGCTGAGAAGTCAGGAAAATGAGATACGTTAACGATGGGTTTCTGCAGTAATGAAGAGAACTCTATTAAAACACATTTATGGTCGGAAATTCCCTCAACTATTTCACATTTAGAATCACCACGAATACTTGAACTAACAAAAACAAGGTCAAGCACAGATTTACTAGTTCCGTGAACACGTGTGAAGTCTTTAACTAGTTGGGTTAAACCAAATTGAAATGCAATATCAATAATGCTTCATTAATATTTGCGTTGCTTTTGTCAGCCGAAAGAGTGTTCCAGTTAATGCCGGGGAGGTTAAAATCACCACGCAAAATAAATTTATTGTTATCAGTTGTATTGCAATCAATGTACTTTCTAAGATTCTCTAGTACTTCTAAATCACTCGCTGGTGGTCGGTATACAACACCAACAATCGCATTTTGGCCCTCATGAAACAGCTTACAGAAGAGTGCCTCAACGTCTACAGCATCAGACATTCTGGCCACGTTCAAATTTTTCTTGAAGAGAAGGGCAACTCCCCCACCACGAGAGTTGCGATCACGACGATAAACATAAAAATTTGGGGGAGTGAATTCGTTATCATAAACACCACTGTGCAGCCAGGTTTCAGTAAGCGCGATAACATCAGGCTCATGAATTGCCACCAAGTGTTCAAGATCAAGACCCTTATTCACTATGCTTCGACAGTTCACATTAAGCAGCTTTAAGGAATTGCAACCGGTTGTTCGTCATGTATGATGGCGTTTAGGAACACGAACAATAGAACCACTGGTTTCGTCCCACATGTAAAGAACATCATTAATGGACACTTTGTCGAAGATAAGCCTCACTCGCTGTTTGTTTTTTCTATATTCTGCGGTGCAGTCCCACAATTTTGATCTAATATTTCTCACTTTCTGAGAAAAGTCTTCTGTGACATAGTAGTTTGATCCCTTGAGCTTAGCGCAGTTTTTTAGAATTGTAAGTTTTTCACGGAAGTCAAGTAATTTCACGATGACAGGCCGCGTTTTATCAGGCCGTTTACTACCAAGTCTGTGACATCTTTCTATTCCTGATATAGTAAGGCCGAGCTGGTCGAGCAAAAAAGTTTGAGTTACGCTCTCCGGTAATAATGCAGGAGTTTCGCTAGCGGGTTCTTCAAGACCATGAATAATAATGTTGTTACGACGACCGCGATTTTCTAGATCATCAATTTTATCCACCATAGCAACAACCATTTTTTGCAGATTGCTAACTTCGGAGTCAACGGCTTCCAGTTTGCCTTGCGTCAAGGATAAATTGGCAAGAGCCGATTCCAACGAATCAAGCCTACCCTTACATTCGGTTAGTGTGTCAGATAATGTTTTCTGCGCAGCACTGAAGTCATTCATGCGCTTGATAATTGCTTTCTGTCCTGTTAGAACATTGAGTATCAGGTCGCGATCACTTAAACCGGAGAGGGATGCTTTGAACTCGGTTACCCCTTCATCACTATCAGAATCAGGCCCCGGATTTTGCTCGACATCCCCACATTGTACAATCAAGTCAACAAAAACGCACAAAATGTAACAAACATCATTTAGCACATGGGGGCAAGGTAGCAGCACTAAGCAAACATTATTACTACGAACACACTTGGAATTAGGCAGATAACTAACCTGCACAAGAAAGAAGACGTGCTCGTTCAGCATTGGTGTCAACGTGCTGCCACATTGCCCACTAAAGTGCCATAGGGACGTCGGCCGGTATAAGTAGCTGTCAAGTCGTGACGTCACTCCGAAGGAAACGCTGTAGTCAGTAGCTTCCACACGTTCATACTGCATCGGCTCGATGAAATCGCAGATTGTCGAAACAGTGAATGCGTCGTTTTCCTCTCGAGCTGCGGCAGCTGGCGAATCCAACCGGATGGAAGCATTTTCCACGGCAAGCGCATGCTCACCAAAGGCGACAGTCAAAATCTGCACAAGAAAGAAGACGTGCTCGTTCAGTATTGCTGTCAACGTGCTGCCACATTGCCCACTGAAGTGCCATAGGGACGTCGGCCGGTATAAATAGCTGTCAAGTCGTGACGTCACTCCGAAGGAAACGCTGTAGTCAGTAGCTTCCACACGTTCATACTGCATCGGCTCGATGAAATCACAGATTGTCGAAACAGTGAATGCGTCGTTTTCCTCTCGAGCTGCGGCAGCTGGCGAATCCAACCGGATGGAAGCATTTTCCACGGCAAGCGCATGCTCACCAAAGGCGACAGTCAAAATCTGCACAAGAAAGAAGACGTGCTCGTTCAGCATTGCTGTCAACGTGCTGCCACATTGCCCACTCTCGGTTCAAACTCGGTTCAAACTAGTCGGTTCAAATAATCGGTTCAAACTGTTCTTCTGTGAAATGATCCTGTAGCAAAGTTGCAAACGACTTTCTGAACATTTTGTAAAGCGAAGTTATTAACAACGCGCAGAGATAGAGAAGCCTAACAGTAGAACTCACTGCTGAAATTTATGAATTTTTATCGCTATAACAATAATAATAATGGCTGGGGTGTTACGTGCCAAAACCACGATATGAATAAGAGGCATGCCGTAGTGGACTGCTCCGGTAATTCCGCGACTACCTGGGACTGAATACGCGCCGTATACGAGCCTCTAGCATTTCACCTCCATCGAAAATGCCGAGGACGGGATTGAAGCGCGTCTTTCCGGTGAGCAGCCGAGCACCGTAAGCGCATTAATTTCCATACCACGACGGCGGACAAATTTAGATCGCGTGCAACACAATCTGTCAGTGAGTTAGTGCGCTTCCCTCGCTTTATTTACTTGCATGCTAGGCTCGTAGTGCATAACCTACGTCAGTGGGTTCATAAAGCACGAAAATGAATAATCTCGACAAATGTGGGCCATCAAACCAGCACGCACGAATGAAATGCTATTGCAGCTCGGCACATGCACGCGTATGCTTTTTCTTGCGTTTTTGTGTCGCGTTACTTACCTCGCATAGTCGTGCAGTGGCCGACGGTTCAAAGTCTTTCCGTCCAATTCTGTGCAACCAAACTTTTCTTCTGGTTAGGTTCTGTTTGCCTCGCGGGATGCAGAATAACTTCTTGCCGTCTCCCGTCCGGTTTCGGTACCCCAACGCACAGCAACAAGGCATATCGGACCTTCAGAACGAAATCATCGCACAACGTGCATAGCGGAACAGGCGAAGCGAGTGCTCTCCTCCCGGAGCGCGGGAACATTCACGGCGGAGCAAGGTCACACCAAGCATGAATTCATCTTGGAGACTGTGGCGAAACTCGAGCTTGGGCCCAGGCTGTGCAACTACATCAAGTCCTCCTTGTCTGGAAGAAAAGCGAGGCTGCGCATCGGGAACTTCTTCTCTGACGACGTACCACTCGGACGTCGAGGCACGCCCCAGGGGTCTGTGATTTCTCCGGTGCTGTTCAATCTCTGCATGATCGAACTGTCGAAAAGACTGGCTAGCGTGGACGGCATCAAGCATACCATCTATGCCAACGACATCACAATCTGGTGCGTTGGTGGCAGTGAAGGCCGGGTGCAAGATGCCCTTCAAGAAGCAGTCGCCGAGGTGGAATCGTACTTACGCCAAACGGGACTCAGATGCTCACCCGCCAAGTCGGAGCTCCTGCTCTATAGAAAAGAACGAGGTGGCCGACCTAAGGGATGGAAACCCGTCGAAGAAAGCGATATACACATTTACACAAGTGACGGCGAGAAAATCCAGAGGGTAAACACCCTCCGGATTCTCGGCATGTTTATTGAAGCGAAGGGTGGCAACGGCACTGCTCTGCGGAAGATTGTCGCCAAGACTGACAACGCTTTTCGACTCGTCAAAAGAGTCTCCGGGAGACATAGAGACCTTAACGAAGACAATTTGTTAAGGCTTATCAATGCGTTTGTGCTATGCCACTTTACCTACACCGTTGCCATGCACAACTGGCTTAGGTCGGAGTGGGATAAGCTCGACGTGATTATCAGAAAGTTCATCAAGAAAGCACTGGGGCTTCCCGTACGCACACACACCGAGAACTTGCTCGCGCTCGGTGTGCACAACTCTGCTGCCGAGATAGCGGAAGCGCAGCAACGCTCGCAGCTGGCTCGTTTGTCCACTACGACGGCTGGTCGGCGTATACTTGGCGAGCTAGGTTTTAACCCAATGAAGCTGGAAACAAATAACTTGCGTATATCAAAACATATACAGGAAAACGTCCTTGTTGCCCCAATACCCCGCAACACTCACCCTGTACACAATAAGGGACGTCGTCGGGCAAGGGTGACGGCTCTACTGAAGCAACTGGGAAAAGGTGGCGTAAATGCAAGTTTCGTTGACGCTGCAGCATATCGAGACGGCAAAAAGTTCGCAGCAGTGGCCGTGGACCAGACGGGCTCGACTACGAACTGCGCCACGGTACGCACAATGAATCCCCAGGTGGCCGAACAAGTGGCCATCCCACTCGCTCTGCTAAATGGTCGGTGCGAAGAGGTGTACAGCGACTCCAAATCCACAGTCAGAGCCTTTCAAAAGGGCCGCATATCAACACAGGCAGCCAGGATCTTGAACAGCTCCACCAGCGATACGATAGTCCCTCACACCATACATTGGTTCCCCGCGCATGTCGGCTCCGTAAATGGCATTGCACGGAACCTGAACAAGTCGGCCCACACAGAAGCGCGCGCACTCACCGACCGCGCTGCTCTCGACCTGGGCAACGGCTCCAGTGCCGACGACGTGAGACATAAAGACACACCTACTACACACAACGAGATTATCAAGTATTACTACATGGCGAGGCGGGCATTCCCACTGCCACATTCAAAACTCATTAAGCACAGGCCGTCTTCTTGCGCTTACTTCAAACCCATTCTTACCCGTCGTTGGCGTACCTAAATGCAATTTATCCTCCCGAATTCCCCGATGCCGCCTGCGCCGCTTGCGGGAAGACCACTACGTTAGCACACATGCTCTGGGAGTGCGGGTCGCTTGGACCGACTTATAGCAAACCCGAGTGGGATTCGCTTCAGCACAGCCCAGAACTTAAGGACCGAATCCTGGCCATCCAGTGTGCCCGTGACAGGGCCATCGGGCTAGACCTCCCGGTCCCCACGTGGGAGTAGCCGGGTGACGCGTGGCAACCTCAGCGCTGGCACTGGACCATAATAAAGTTGTTCTCACTCACTCACTCACGTGTCACAGATCAGCCTATCGCGGGCGCCGTCGGGTTCGTAAGAGCTTTTCGATACTTTTGAGATTATTGAGGGACTTTAAGGATGGATGGATGGATGGATGGATATGGCTGTACCCTTTAGATCAGGCGGTGCATAGCGCCACCAAGAAGTAATACTTAATGAACTAAAAACTAGGTTTATTTTTTCCCTTAAATAATGAGGTTGAGGATTCGTACTTTGCAGTGAAGGGTTTAATTTTCAGTCGTGCCTCGACTTTAGCTACCAATCAGATAACCTCCTTCTAGTCAATTCTACCCGCTTAAAGTCGATTTTGCCCTCACTGTCCCTAAACTCCGGTGCTTTGAAAAACTCTGCGCCATCATCCTGAACTATAGCGTGAAGCCCTTTACAGAACTATATCAAGTGTTCGGCAGTTTCTTTTTCCTCTCCACACGCACTGCATACCGTGTCTACCCCTTCATATTTGGCTCGTTATGTCTTGGTTCGCAATACTCCCGTCCTGGCCTCAAACAGTAGAGAACTACCCCGAGTATTATCATTGATCCTTTTCTTGACAATTTCCTGCTTAAAAGTTCGATATATCTCTAGTGCGGGCTTCTTAATCATGCCAATTGTCAACATATCGGTCTCACCTTTTTTCACGTTTTTCTTAACCGATAATTATTTTTGGTTTGGCCCCCTGCTGTTTTCTAAGTATCTACCAGTCAATTCTTTGGTTCGCTTCCTCCATATTATATCGACATTCTTCAGGTACAAGTAGCTGGATACCTTTCTAGCCCAACGCTCCTTCCCCATTTCTCTCAATCGTTTCTCAAATTTTATCTTTTTCCCTACCCTCAAATGATATCCATCCCATATCACCTTGTACTCCCTGATTTGGTGTATTCCCGTGAGCTCCTAAGGCAAGCCTACCTATTCCATGTTGCTTAATTTCTAATCTTGCTTGAACTTCTGATCTCATGTACAAGACCGCATTGCTGAACGTTAGACCAGGAACCATGACCCCTTTCCATATTCCTCTCACAACATCATACCCATTGTTATTCCACAGTTCCCTGTTTTTTATTACCGCTGCATTCCTGTTACATTTAGTCGTCACGGATATTTCGTTTTCCCTTAGGTACTCGGCCCCATTGCTTATCCATTCGCCCAGATATTTGTATTTATCTGTTATCTCTAGCGTGACCTCCTGTATTCTAAGCTCACTACCTTCATTGTCATTAAAAATCATGACTGCTCATTTTTTGTTACTGCATCTGAAATCTAACCTATATCCCTCATTACCGCAATGTCCGCCAATCTCTGCAAATCTTCCTTGTTGTCGGCCATTAGCACTATATCATCTGCGTACATCAATGCTGGTAGTGCCTGTTCAATGAGTTTTCCTTGTTTGACGAAAGAAAGGTTAAAGCCAAGTCCACTTACCTCTAATTTGGCCTCTATTCGTTGTAGGTACATCATGAA
Source organism: Rhipicephalus annulatus (assembly GCA_013436015.1). Taxonomy (NCBI): domain Eukaryota; kingdom Metazoa; phylum Arthropoda; class Arachnida; order Ixodida; family Ixodidae; genus Rhipicephalus; species Rhipicephalus annulatus. The sequence continues at coordinate 147,359 of WOVY01010364.1, read as the reverse complement.
TAATAAGGGTGACAGGGGACACCCCGGCCTAAGCCCCCGTTTGACCTCTGCAGACTTGGATACCTGTTTTTCCCACTTTATAATTACCTTGTTACCTTTATAGATATCCTTTAAAAGATTATTGACTGCATCTTCCACGCCTAGTGTATCCAGTATTCCCCACAATTCCTCTTGAACCACGCTATCGTACGCTCCCTTGATATCCAAAAATGCTAGCCACAGGGGCCTGTGTTCCTCTTCTGCTAATTCGATGCACTGCGTCAGTGAGAACAGATTGTTTTCCAACGTCCTGTGTTTCCGAAACCCATTCTGCAGTTCCCCCAGTGCCCCCTCATCCTCTATTCATGCCTGCAGTCTTTCCTTTATAATCTGCATCGCCAGCCTGTAGACCACTGATGTCACTGTTATAGGACGGTAGTTGTTTATTTCAGCTTTGTCCCCCTTTCCTTTATAGATCATGCTCATCCTCCTAAGTTTCCATCCATCGGGAACTTCTCCATCGATTATTATTTTGCTCACTGCCTCTCTCAAAGCCTGCTTAGACTTCGGATCTAATGTCTTTATCAGCATAATTGGAATGCCATATGGGCCTGTTGATGTACTGCTAGGAACCCTTTTCTCAGCCCTTTCCCACTCTTGTTGTGAAAATGGAGCCATTGCGCCACTTGATTCATCCTTGTCTATTGTGGTGCATAAAGCACTTCTGTGTTGAAATTTTTCTGTCACCATTGTTCTTATATATTCAATAGCTTCGACCCCTTCTAGCCTAGCACCTTGAGCGGTAGTTATAAACCTCTGCCCTAGGCTCGTCTCATTTCTTGGGGAGTTTAGACGGTTCCGAAATTTCGCAGCTGCCTTTCTAACTTTTTTATGTACTTCTGCCAGCCACTGGGCTCCCTTTCTTCTGATCTTTTTATTGATCAGAAGGGATGCGTCCCTTCTACAGCTTAGAAAGATTTCGTATTTTCTTTCAACATCATCTGTCGGTTCACCCCGCTGCTTAGCATGTGTGTGTTCCCTAGAGGCTTCCTGAATTTTCGTCATGGCTCTCTTAACTTCCTCATCCCACCAACTTTTGGATTTGTGTCTTCTTTTCTGGGGTGACTTGTCACGTGCCTTAGAAAGCTCTAGCTCAAACAGTCTAATTAGATTCGTGTATGCCCACACTGTTTTATAATCCTCAGTGATTACTTTCTTAATTTGTTTAGTGGATATTTCTATTTACCTTTCTGAATAAAAATTTTCCTTTAGTTGCTCATCTTGTCTCCTTCCCACTTTCACTGCTCTTCCGAAACTTAGCTTGATACGTTTGTGATCACTACCCAGACCTCTGGAGCCACCTTTATCTATGTGCATTCCCCTGAGCTTATCATACATCCTATGGGACATCACTGCGAAAGCTATCACGAAGCTAACACGAAGGACACGAGTGCTAACTTCCGACTGAGTTTATCGCACAGAGCGCGAGAATATATAGAGGAGACAGTAACCATGTGACAAAAACCATACGGCACAATGAGCAAAACATTAGTAAGGGAAAAGCAAAAAGAAAAAATGGCGGATACCATTTAAAGTGCGAATCGATAATATTCGAAGCATGAACGAGAAACGTTGATATGTCACTTCAAAATCAGCACAATGTTACGAGGTGAAGGTAAATTGTGCCGTACGTGACTTCCGTGTGATGATTATTATGTTTGGATGTGTCGTTTACCTTCATCATCAATTCACGTCATGTAATACCAAATTTAGTATAGGTGGAGCTAGCGAAGCGACCGTCAGCACGCTATGAGTGTGGTATGTTGTCATGTTCTTACATACACGCATGTCAGGGTCATCATGTTTGCACGAGTCATATATTTCTTCATCGACTGACATCACGTAACACCAAGTTTGGTATATGTGGAGCTAGCAAAACGGCAGTGAGCGCATTATGAATGGCCCAGTATACTCCAATGTAGCGTTGACGCACGCGCATGCTGGGCAGAGCGACGCTACGTTAGCAAAACGCGAGCACTCTATAATCGGACGCCAGGCGCTACCAGCGTCCGTCGGCACGGCCCAATGGCAACGGGCGAGAAATGCGACATGCTGCATTTCGCACCGATGTGTTATCAAGACAACACTGCATCTCCCTTTTTTCGTGACGGAAAGACGCCAGCCACACTGAAATGCGCATGCGTCAAGGCAACGCAGCGCGGCGCACGCCTGCGAGTATATGACAGGACCGGCGCCCGGCATGGCAACGCCGGCGTGACGCGATGAAATGAACGCCGGCGAGCACGCGCACCACGTCACGTCAAAACGCATTGGCGCCTTGACTGTGGCATGTAGTCAAGTTCTCACATGACACGCATCTCATGATTATCGTGTTTGCACCAGTCACATACCTTTGTCATCTATTGACGTTACGTAATACCGAGTTTGGTACATGTGAAGCTAGCGAAACGACCGCAAGCGCATCATGAGTGTGGGACGTAGTCATGTTGTTACATGACACGCATGTGATGAGCATCATTTTTCGGATGTGTCATTTACCTGTGTAGTCCGTTCGCGTCACGTAATACCGAATTTGGTACATGGCAAGCTAGCGAAACGGCCGCGAGCGCATCATTAGCGTAGCATGTAGTCATGTTTTACATGACACGCATCTCATGATTATCATTCTTGCACAAGTCACATACCTTCGTTATACACTCACGTCACGTATTACCGAATCTGGTTCATGAGAAGCCAGTGAGACGGCCGCGAGCGCATCATGAGCGTGGCGTGTAGTGATGTTGTTACACGACACGCATGTCATGATTATCATGTTCGCACCAGTCACATACCCTCGTCATCTATTTACGTACCTTAATACCAACCTTGGTATATGTGACACTAGCGAAACGGCCGTGAGCGCATCATGAGTGTAGCAGGTAGTCACGTTGTTCCATGACACACCTGTCATGATTTTCATGTTAGGGTGTGTCGCTTGTGTTCGCCATGCAATCATTTCATACCATACCAGTTTTGCAACATGCCATGTGAACGAAACCACCGCAAGAGCTGCAGGAACTTGAAATGTTATTCATGACATAAATATCATAAATTTCATGTTATGACTAGTCAAATATGCTCTTCATACAGTCATAATATACCATACCAAGTTTGGTATCAATACCATTGTCTAAACGGCCAAGAGAGCTAAAAGGCGTAGGCGGCTAGATAGATAGTTAGATAGATAGATAGATAGATAGATAGATACATAGATAGATAGATAGATAGATAGATAGATAGATAGATAGATAGATAGATAGATAGATAGATAGATAGATAGATAGATAGATAGATAGATAGATACGCTCAAAGTTGCGGAAGTTCGCTCAGAAATGCTTCGCATTTAAAACAAAGGCACAGAAAAAGGCAAAGAAAAGTATATAAAAAACGAAACAGAAAAAAAAATATAACTACTTGCGTGCACCGAAACCTTCGAGGAACTTAGAAGTGCGGCAGCTTGTGCTAGCTGGTATGGCATGACGATAGTTATAGCGCGAGTACAAAACGATGATACAGAGACAAGAAGGACACGAAGGACACCTTGGTGTCCTTCTTGTCTCTGTGTCATCGTTTCGTTCTCGCGCTACAACTATCGTCGAGAAATCTTAGTTTCTTCTCGGACAGAGACACGGAGGGCTTGCTAATGCAAGACACCTGTTCGCGTGCCATCTGCGCGGCCTCGAGAATGACTCGGATGCGCTCATCTTTGTGCTTGTACAGCGTCGCTGTGTCCTTGAAAAGGTGCCCAGAGTTGCACTCAGTGCAGTGCTGAGCAAGAAAACCATCTTTCCCGTTTCTAACATTGTTAGCGTGTTCTCTCAGTTGATCGTTCAGACACCTTCCGCTCGTTCCGACATAACAAGCATAACAAGCCGGGAAAGTTGCTGCTCGGTCCTATAGACAACTTCCCGGGAGCATGCCGCATACCTGTTTCTATGCTGAACTCTGCATTCAATTGATGACTGCGTTTTCAGGGGGTTTGTAAATTTGGTGAGGCTGATTAATTTGAACGGTGCCGAGAACAGGACATGAACTCCCACTCATTTTTCGATTTTCTTGAGCCTGTGTGTATCTGGTGTTTGTATGGAATTATAGCTATCCTTTTACGCTCTGTATCTGTGTTGCTCGGATTCAGTCGCTGCCTTTGCTCTGCCTTATTAGTCCACAGGATAGTCTCAGCAACGGAAGCGATAAACGCCTCGGGGAAACCGAAGCCTTAAGCTGGGAAAGTTGAGTTTTGAAGCTCGCAGAGATGTTGTGGGTGCACGACCTATTTAAGGCATTCTCATGGCAGGTTCGTGCTATGCCTCGTTTAACTAACTTGCTGTGAGTGGAAGAAAAAGGAAGTAAAGGTTTCTGCGCACGTGGTTCATAACATCAACAGATGTGCTGTTAGCTAAAAACAGTCTTACATCCAAAAAGCGTAGCTTGTCATTCTCGGGCATTTATTCTGTCAACACAAGAGGCTTTAAACAATCTTCGAACACACCTATTGTTTGAGTCGCAATCGAGTGGAACATAGAAAGGTTACAATTTAGAAGAACCAAGAAATCATCCACGTATCTTAATCCTTTGTTGACATGCGAGCCTTCCAGCTTTTTATGCAGTTTTTTGTTCATTTTTGCCAATAGAATATTACTGAGTAGAGGTGCTATGCATGAGCTCACTAGCCTTCGTGTGCAGTGCCCAACCAAGCCCCGGCAATCAGGTGTGGTCCACTCATGCAGTGATGTCGTCCTCCGTCCTCCCAGACTACGTCCACAACACCCTCGCCCTAGGTCCGAAGTTCGCCGTCGACCGAGAGAGGTTGGCTCCCGAGCTTCTTTCAACGGGGTGCTCTGTAGCTGGCCGCACCACACCAGAAAATTCGGACAGATGCATTCCAGAAGGCGTCGACATGCTCCTACGGGGTAAGCCTACCAGCACCAGCCTTCCGGTGCGGGAAATGACCAAGTTTTTGAGAGACAACGAACTTTGTGTCGTGCCGTCAGATAAGGAGGGTGATTTCACCGTTATTCCTATCTGCTTGTACCTAGAAATGGTGGTCACAGCTATTGGCTGTGTTTTCAACTGTTGTACCGACATTCGTCTAGATAGAGTAAATAAGCTAGCCAAGGAAATGTGTCGTAAACTAGAATTGAAACAGTTTGCACAGCATATTAGCAAATGTGACAAAAATGGGCTCGGCATGCTTTTTCTGCCAAAACACATAAAGTCGACATGCCCTTCCGTGTCATTGCGACAGAAAGTGGTACGTGGCAAATGCAACTCAGCTTGTTTATTCAGACCCATCTAAAGTATCTAAAGATTGATGAGCCATTTCTGATTGAAAACTCGCAGGCACTGATAGAATTTTTAAACAGTCAAATCAATCTAATGTTCTCGGTTTTTCAATTGACATAAAGGACCTATACTACTCCCTGCTTCACGATAAGTTATAAAAATGTATAAGGAATAACATAGAAATCTTCGGGGAATTGAACTTCCAATTAAAAACTGGCATCAGTGCGCGAGATATTCTTGACCTGCTTTTGCTGTACCTTACCTCTACTTTCGTTCAATGAAATGGTTGCATTTATTTGGAGAAAAAGGTTGTTTCAATCGGCTCCTTATCAGCATCTATACTCAGTGATCTTCTATTGGCGAAAATGAGCAGAAAACTGCAGAAAAAGTTAGAAAGGTCGCATGTCGTCAAAGCTATCAGATACGTGGATGATTTCTTGGTTCTTCTAAATTGTAATCCTTCTATGTTCCACTCGATTGCAACGCAAACGATAGGTGTGTGAAGATTGTTTAAAGCCTCTTGTGTTTACACATGAAATGCCCGAGAATAACAAGTTACGCTTTTTGAATTTAAAACTGCTCTTTAGCTCACAGCACATCTGTTGGTGTTATGAACCACGTGCGTAGAAACCTTTACTTCCTTTTTCTTCCGCTCACAGCAAGTTAGTTAAACGAGGCATAGCACGAACCTGTCTTGAGAATGCCTTAAGTAGGTCGTGCGCCCACATTTCTGCGAGCTTCAAAGCTCAAGTTTCACGGCTTAAGGCTTCGGGTTTCCCCGAGGCGTTTATCGCTTCCGTTGCTGAGGCTATCCTGCGGACTAATAAGACAGAGCAGAGGCAGCGACTGAAACCGAGTAACACGAATGCAGAACGTGAAAGGATAGCCGTGATTCCATAGAAACACCAGATATCACACAAGCTCAAGAAAATCGGAAAATGAGTTCGTGTCCTGTTCTCGGTGCCGTTCAATTTAATCAGCCTCACCAAATCTACAAACCTGGTGAAAACGCAGTCATCAACTTAATGCAGAGTTCCGCATAGAAACAGGTATGCGGCATGCTCCCGGAAAGTTGTCTATAAGACCCCCCTTTCATGTGGTGCTTGTTATGTCGAAACGACCGGAAGGTGTTTAACGATCGACTGAGAGAACACGCTAACAATCTTAGAAACGGGAAACATGGTTTTCTTGCTCAGCACTGCACTGAGTGCAACTGTGTGCGCCTTTCCAAGGACACAGCGACGCTGTACAAGCACAAAGATGAGCACACCCGAGTCATTCTCGAGGCCACGCAGATGGCACGCATTAGCAAGCCCTCCGTGTCTCTGTCTGAGAAGAAACAAAGGTTGCTCGAAGGTTTTGGTGCGCGCAAGTAGTTATATTTACTTTTATGTTTCGTTTCCTTATAGACTTTTCTTTGCCTTTTTCTGTGCTTTTGTTTTTTGTTTTTCTCTTACTCATGTTTTGCTCTTTGTGCCATATGGTATTTTGTCACATTGTTACTGTCACCTCTATATATTTTCGCGCTCTGCGCAATAAACTCAGTTGGAAGTTAGCGCTCGTGTCCTTCGTGTCCTTCTTGTCTCTGTGTCGTTGTTTTGTTCTCGTGCTATAACTATCGTCATGCCATACCAACTAGCCCAAGCTGCCACACTTCTAAGTTACGCACGCCGTCGCGGACCACTCCCGCCACTGCGGCCACAATCTTGGGTGGCCCGACACACGCCGTAATATTGCAAGCACAGGATGAGAACCGGATGTGGACTTACACCGACATTTAGATGTGCACAGCCTGGTTTCGTGCTCAGCGTTCACAGTATTTGTTTGTTTGCTGTTTAGTTCTCTCTCACTCTCGCAAACGTCTTTCGAGGCGAGAGGGATGCAAGAGTAACGAAGTTTGAACATCTATGTTAGTATAACTCATCCCCTGACGAAGGGAGGACCCGTCCCTAAACTGTTGGGGAAATAAAGATATTTATCCTTGTTGACAACGCTCCCGTTGTGCCATATCCCATATATATATATATATATATATATATATATATATATATATATATATATATATATATATATATATATATATATATATATATGGCAGTACGCTCCCTCGTCCCGCTCAGTCCCGTCCCTGGCAGGTTCTACTTGCTGGCCAAAATACATAAACAAAAATTGTCATGGACGCCCCATTGTTTCGGGCATTGGCACTGTTACGGAGCAACTTTCCCGCTACGTTGACGTAATAATCAGTAGCCTTCCATGTAAATTCTCGTCCTATCTCAAAGAAACAAGTCATTTTTTGTTGGACATTGATTAACTCGTGATACCAGATAATTCCGTGCTCGTGACATTAGATGTGGTTTGACTGTATACCAATATACCCCATAGCGATGGCATCCAGGTAGCGATTCAAGCGTACGAAGAATTATCTGATGAAAAGCCCACTGGAAGTGATACATTAGCTACCTTACTGAAATTAATCTTACAGCTTAATAATTTTGAATTTGATGGGTCCCACTACCTTCAAGTAACTGGAACATTAATGGGCACTCGCATTGGACCTAATTACGCTAGCCTTTTCATGTCTGTTCTGGAAAATGATTTTATGAGAAACTGCGCGTTAAAGCCTCTTTATTATAAGCGATTTATAGATGACATTTTTTTTATTTGGCCCCATAGTGAAAATGAACTTTTTATCTTTTATAGCTGATTTCTACACTGTTCACCAATCTATTTCGTTTTCGCATGAATACTCTCGTTCTACCGTTAACTTTCTGGACGTCACAGTTTGCATCTCTGACAACAAACTAACCACTAGGCTTTACAGGAAACCTACAGACAGGCACCGTTATCTTCACTTCAACAGTTCACATGTTAGACATTGGAAAACCAGTATACCGTACAGTCAGGCGCTCCGCTTTAAGAGCATTTGCTCTGAGCAGTCAGACTTTTATGCAACCTGCGTAGAACTCCGCGAATCTCTGATCCAGCAGGAATACCCACCCCGAATTGTTGAGGATGCCGTCAAAAGAGCCGATGCGCTGAATCGCAAGGATTTGTTCAGCGCTAAAAAGCAACCATCCGTTCAGGCACAAAGTAATCTAGTTCTAACACACTCAGCATCGGTGCCAAACGTTTCCTCAATTCTCAAAAAACATTTCAACATACTAGCGCAGTGTGCTCATCTTGAAGTAATCTTTCCATTGCCACCTCGGGTAGTCTTCAGACGGTCTCGCAATCTGCATGACATCCTAACTTCTTCTAAAAGAAGGGTTCCCGATAATGTTGGTTGTCGACCTTGCAAAAAACCATGATGCAAGGTTTGCGCGCATATGATGACGTCACACATTGCTAAGAGCACTGCTTCTGATTTCTTCTATAAAATTAAAGGAAATTTTACGTGTGACACTTACAATTGCATCTATTTGCTCGAATGTTCCGTCTGCAAATTACAGTACATTGGACAAACCGAAACGCCCTTCAGATATCGCTTTAACAACCACAAATGTCATGCTGCCACCATTGCTAACCTTCCGCTATCAAAACACGTGCACATTCCGGGCCACTCATTTGATAGTATTACAGCTACAATCCTTCAATCGGGTTTCCGTTCCCACCACGAAAGAGAGCTTCGAGAATCGTATTTAAACTATAAGTTTAAAGCCGTCACTTGTGGTATGAATGAAAGCGCTGGCAAACTTTCATTTTTACCCATTTAGCTTCCTAAACACCCTTGACTACCACCGCTATTATTGCCGCTATGCTTTCAGGCAGATAGATTAGTTCGCTGTTTCAGCTTTGTTGTCGGATCATGACAAGATGTTATACCCGCGTTTATGTTTATCGATAACTTGCTCGCAGTTGTACCTATGACGTGTATTGATGTTTGTGCCTTCATAATTTTTTACTCATTGTTAATGATTTTTTATTCGTTTCGTCTTCGCACGCTTGTAATCTCATTTTTTTCTTGTCTTATCACGCGCACTGTTTCCCACGTGCTTTTAACAACCGCTTGTCAGCCATTAACAGCGCTATGATACGTTACTGGCCTTTTTATATTGCGTTACCGTCGCATGTTCACATCACTCCGACGAAGGCCGGTCCCGCGACCGAAACGTCAGTCCTTTACAAAACAATTTTTCCTACGTGCTTGATTTTTTTTGAACTTTTACTTCCGGGTCCTATGTTAGCACTCCATTGTTCATATATATATATATATATATTGTTGCGTGAAGGCACAAGGGAAACTAGGCGTTTTTAAAATATATTTTCACAGCGCCAACGCGCAAGCCAAGATGGCGAACAAGAGAGAGCGCGCGCACACCCAAGTCACCTCGTCTTCCTCGGCGCCTATCTCACTGTTTAAGTGGGGCATTGTCTCGTAACATAACCCCCGGGTGCTGAAGCACCGTCTCGGTGCTTGCTATTGTGTTGCCGAGTGGTAAAGCTTAAGGCGGGATACGTGGACAATGTCTGTAGACAGCGAAGCGGAGGCGGAGGAAGACTCGAGCGGGGCTATCTCGTAGGTCACATCTGTCACCTGGCGCAATACGCGGTAGGGTCCCGAGTACCGGGAAAGCAGTTTTTCAGAAAGTCCGACGCGTCTAGTCGGAGTCCACAATAGCACAAGAGAACCTGGTGTAAAGGAAATTTGGCGGTGATGTGAGTCGTAACGATGCCGCTGGTGATCTTGCGATGCTAAAAGGCGCTGACGAGCAACTTCTCGTGCTTTGCGAGCCCTGGTGATAGCATCACGGGTGTATTCAGTCGTAAAGTCGACAGCTGTCGGAAAGATGGTGTCGAAAGGTAAAGTTGGATGACGGCCAAACACCAGATAGAAAGGTGAAAAACCAGCAGCATCATGGCGTGAAGAATTATAGGCAAACGTAACGAAGGGCAATGCAACGTCCCAGTCCTGGTGGTCGGACGATACGTACATAGCGAGCATATCAGTTAAAGTCCGGTTGAATCGTTCAGTGAGTCCGTTAGTTTGCGGGTGGTAAGCTGTCGTAAATTTATGTTTCGTCTCGCAGGAGCGAAGCAGGTCGTCGATAACTCGGGAAAGGAAATAGCGCCCACGATCTGTTAGGAGTTGGCGTGGGGCGCCATGGTGAAGTATGACGTCGTGCAGGAGAAAATCGGCAACGTCTGTGGCGCAGCTGGTCGGCAAAGCCCGCGTGATAGCGTACCGGGTTGTATGATCCGTCGCGACAGCTATCCACTTATGCCCCAAAGTGGATGCAGGAAAAGGGCCTAGGAGGTCAAGACCAAGTCGGAAGAAGGGATCAAAGGGAACGTCAAGTGGTTGGAGGAACCCGGCAGGACTCATGGAAGGTTTTTTTTCGGCGTTGACACTGATCGCATGAGGCGACGTAGCTGCGGACCGAGCGATAAAGACTGGGCCAGTAAAATCGACGCTGTACGCGGTCATACGTCCGAGACAGTCCGAGGTGACCGGCAGTGGGAGCGTCATGAAGCTGGCCGATCACGCTCGCACGTAAGTGGGAAGGTACCACAAGGAGCAGTTCGTGTCCATCAGGGCGGACGTTGCAACGGTACAATGTGTCATCCTTAAGCACGAACAATCGAGTAGAAGGATCGGGTGCCGCAGAATGAAGCTTCTCGATGATGTTACGTAAGGCAGGATCTCGGCGCTGTTCCTCACGGATGTTGCTTAAAGCGGAGAGAGACAGCACACATGGCGATTCATCGAACGCTTCAGGTGGGTCCACTGGATTCCGAGATAAGCAGTCAGCGTCATGGTGTAAACGGCCAGATTTGTAGGACACCGAGTAGGTATACTCTTGAAGCCGTAGTGCCCATCGACCAAGGCGCCCAGTGGGGTCCTTCAAGGACGAGAGCCAGCAAAGTGCGTGGTGATCGGTTATGACAGTGAAATGTCGACCATGTAAATAAGGCCGAAATTTTGCTACTGCCCAGACGAGAGCAAGGCATTCCCTTTCGGTGATGGAGTAGTTCCTTTCCGCCTGCGAGAGGAGACGGCTGGCATAGGCGATAACGCGGGCGCAGCCGCTTTGATGCTGAACCAAAACAGCACCGATTCCGTAACCGCTGGCATCTGTGTGTACTTCTGTAGGGGCAGAAACGTCGAAATGGGCCAGAACAGGTGGTTTTGTTAGCGATTCAATAAGTGTAGAGAACGCCGTAGCCTGCGCAGCGCCCCATGTGAAGGAGACATCTTTTCTCAATAAGTCTGTGAGAGGACGGGCGACTTCCGCAAAGTTGTTCACAAAACGTCGAAAGTACGAGCACAGACCGAGAAAGCTGCGTACTTCTTTAGTGCAGGTCGGAACAGGGAAGTTACGCACGGCTCGCACTTTATCGGGATCAGGACGTACACCAGAGGAGTCGACAAGGTGGCCCAACATTGTTAGTTGCTGGCGTCCGAAGTGACACTTTGACGAGTTCAGTTGGAGACCGGCATTGCGAAATACGGCCAGTATTGAGGAAACGCGGTCGAGGTGGGTTTCAAAGGTCGGGGAAAAGACGATAACGTCGTCAAGGTAGCATAGACAAATTGACCATTTGAACCCACGCAAAAGAGAGTCCATCATCCGCTCGAAGGTGGCTGGAGCGTTGCATAATCCGAAGGGCATGACCTTAAATTGGTAAAGACCATCGGGGGTGACAAAAGCGGTCTTCTCGCGGTCCATGTCATCGACAGCAATTTGCCAGTAACCTGCTCTTAGATCAATAGAAGAAAAATACTTAGCGCCGTGAAGACAATCTAGGGCGTCGTCTATGCGCGGTAGCGGGTAGACGTCTTTTTTAGTGATCTTGTTCAGATGTCGGTAGTCAACACAGAATCGCCAAGTGTTGTCCTTCTTTTTGACAAGAACAACAGGGGAAGCCCATGGACTACATGATGGTTCAATTATGTCTTTGGCGAGCATGTTGTCGACTTCTGCTTGAATTATGTGACGCTCGGTCGAAGAGACGCGGTATGGCCGTCGATGGACAGGGGAGGCATCGCCGGTGTCAATGCGGTGCTTTACCGCACTGGTTTGACCTAGTGGACGATCACAAAAGTCAAATACGTCCCAGTATGACTCAAGAACGCGAAGGAGTTCGTCGGCTTGATGCGGCAAAAGGTCTGACGCGATCATTTTTTTTAACATCAGGAGACGGGCTTCCTTGCGAAGATCGAGCATGTGTGAAGCTGGAGTGTCGAGTCTCGTTCGAAGACAGAGCTGATATGACGCATTCTTCAGAAGGAGTCAGCATGGCGAGGGCGATTCCGCGCGGAAGCACTTGCGGACACAGAGCAAAGTTGAGCACAGGAATGCAGGCGCGGTTTGCACGTAACTGAATAACAGTGTGTGGTAAGGTAACACTGTGGGTCAAGAGAAGGGATGTGATGGGCGCGAGCACATAGTCACCATCGGATACAGGTGGCGAGGGCGTAACGGTGATGCAGGTCACAGTTTGCGGTAACAAACGGACATGTTCAGCAGAGCACATACGGGCTTGCGGTCGACTGGGCGGATCAATCGGACACGGTAGGTCAAGTTGCACAGTACCGGCTGAACAGTCGATGAGAGCGGAATGAGTGGACAAAAAGTCAAGACCGAGGATCACATCATTGGTGCAGTGAGAAAGAACAGTGAAGAGAACTGAAGTTTGACGGCCGGCAATAGTAACGCGTGCAGTACAGACGCCAATAACAGCAGCCGTACTACCATCAGCAACGCGAACGCTGCGTGAAGGGGCTGGAGTAAGTACTTTCTTTAAGCGGTCTCGAATGTGCAGGCTCATCACAGAAATATGGGCGCCAGTGTCTACTAAGGCTTTAACAGATAAACCGTCCACTTCAACGTCGATCAAGTTCTGATTGGTCGGGAGCGTCAACAGAGGAATTGGAGAGCAAGTCGTATCAGCAGCGTCACCTCCAGGAGCTGCAGCCGCTAGTTTTCCGAAGAAAACCGCCGGGCAGAGGACGGGGACGGGGAACGAGGTGGCGGTGGAGATCGGGAAAATCTACGTCGAGGTGAAGGTGAGCGACTGTACTGGGCAGTGGTCGTAGTGGTCGGGTCGTAATTAGCTGAGCCATCACGCCGTGGTGGTTCCTGGTCATAGAGGTGGGCCGGTGAATGGGGGTTGGAGAAGCTTGGGTTTGCCCGATACGGTGAGGTCCACGTGCTTCGGCAATGACGGGAAATGTGTCCCACTCGTTCACATCGGAAGCAAATCGGCCTGTCATCAGGCGTTCTCCACGCATTTGGGTCACGATTACGTGGAGCAGGGCGGCGATACTGCTGTGGGTGGCTCGGGGTAGACGAACTGACAGCGCCGGGACGGTGCACAGAACAGACTGTGTGAACACCCGCGTTGGCTAGTTCCTGGCGAACAACGGTCTGTATTAGCGATATGGTCGGCTGAGGATCACTCGGTGCCAGTGCTCTCAAGGGGGCGGGTGAGATGGCTTCGATTTCACGGCGTACAATTCTCGTGATGTCACTGGAGTGTGAATTGGGCAAGGTCGGTACACGGAGATCCGCACATGTTGACGTCGCAGCAGTGTTGGGAAGGCGCGTAAAGTGGTAAGCAATGCGACGGCTTTTAGCCTCTTGAAACTGTTGGCACTCCAAGATAACATCTTGCACGGTGGAACAGCCTTTGCATACAATGAGGTTAAATGCATCGTCTGCGATGCCCTTGAGCACGTGCGCTACCTTGTCGGCTTCAGCCATGGTTCGGTCAACTTTACGGCAAAGGGTCAGCACATCTTGAATATACGCCAGGTAGGACTCCGTGGACGTCTGAACACGTGTGCCAAGTTCTTTCCTAGCGGCCTGCTTGCAGCCGGCAGATTGACCAAACAACTCGCGTAATTTGGTCTTGCATACGTCCCAGCTTGTGATACCGTCCACATTGTTATTAAACCACGCCTTGGCCGTTCCTTGTAAATAAAAGATGATGTTTGCCAGCATTAAGGTTGGGTCCCACCTGTGATTTGTGCTGAAGAGCTCGTAGAGTTTAAGCCACTCATCCACGTCCTCGCCGTCCGTTCCCGAAAAGTTGCCGGGATCGCGGGGTGGAGCGGCCACGAGATAAACAGGAGAGGTCGGCGCCATTGATGCATTGGGCGTAGCAGTTGAGGAAGCGTCGCTGCCGGTGGACATGTTGGGAGCAGAGACTAGGCGTCCGCTGCGTAACTCCGTCGTGCGTTGTAACCCAGCACCTTCCACCAAAATGTTGCGTGAAGGCACAAGGGAAACTAGGCGTTTTAAAATATATTTTCACAGCGCCAACGCGCAAGCCAAGATGGCGAACAAGAGAGAGCGCGCGCACACCCAAGTCACCTCGTCTTCCTCGGCGCCTATCTCACTGTTTAAGTGGGGCATTGTCTCGTAACAATATATATATATATATATATATATATATATATATATATATATATATATATATATGCCTCATCTGCCCACCTAACCTTCTCTCTCCCCCTAGCCAGCTTACCTTCTCTAGGAATACATTTAGTTACCCCTAATGACCAGCGGTTATCCTCTCTACGTATGTTCATTTCCTCTTCTTGATTTCAACAATGATGTCCTTAACCCCGGTTTGTTCCCTAATCCACTCTGCTTTCTTCTTGTCTCTTGAGGTTACACCTACCATTTTCCTTTCCATTTCTCGCTGTGTCGTCCTCAATTTAAGCTGAACCCTTCGTTGTAAAATTTCAGGTTTCTGCTCCGCAGCTAAGTACCGGCAAGATGCAGCTGTTATATACCTTCCTCTTCAAGGATAGTGGCAATCTACTTGTCATGATTTGAGAGTGCTTGCCAAATGTGTTCCATCTCATTCTTATTATTCTAGTAACTTCAGTCTCGTGGTTTGGCTCCGCGGTTTTTACTTGTCCTAAGTAAACATAGCCTTTCACTACTTCAACTGCACTACTACCTATCTTGAAGCGCTGTTCTCTTCCGAGGTTGTTGTATATTATTTTCGTTTTCTGCAGATTAATTTTAGGACCTGCCTTTCGACTCTCTTTGTCTAATTGAGTAATCATGAGTTACATGTCAACCCCTGAGATATCCGCCAATCAAGTGTCACCAGCGAAGCACAGGTTACTAAGGTACTCTTTATCAACTTTTATTCCTCACTCTTTTCATTATAGGCCTCTGAAAACCTCCTGTAAGCACACGGTAAATCGCCTTGGGGAAATTGTATCCCCCTGCCTTACACCCTTCTTGATCGGTATTCTGTTGTTTCTTTAAAAAGCAGTATGGTAGCTGCTGATGCCCTGTAGATTTCTTCCAGACTGTTTATATATGCTTCGTCGACGCCCTGATTCCGCCGTGTTTGCATGATTGTTGATATTTCCCCTGAATCAAACGCCTTCCCGTAATCTAAGAAGGCTATGTATTGTGGTTGGCTATATTCTGAGCATTTCTCTATTACCTGATTGATAGTATGATTGTGGTCGATTGTTAAGTAGCCTGATCGAAATCCTGCTTGTTCCGTTGGTTGATTGAATTTTAATATTGTCTTAATTATGTTAGCAGGTTCATTGAATTCTAATGTTGTCTTTATTCCGTTAGCAATTACCTTTGTGAATAGCTTGTATACTACGGGGAGCAAGCTGATCGGCCTGAAATTCTTCAAGTCCTTGTCATCTCCTTTCTTGTGTATTAGGGTGATATGTTAGCATTCTTCCAAAATTCTGGTACTCTTCCCGTCTGGAGACACCTTGTAAAAAGGGTCGCTAGTTTTTCTAACACAATCTGTCCTCCAACTTTCAGCAGATCTGATGTTACCTAATCCTTACCAACAGCTTCGCCTCTTTGCATACTCTCCAAGGCTTTTCTGACTTCTTTTATTATTACTAGTGGGGCGTCATCTGGGTTATTGCTAGTTCTTATATTAAGGTCATGGTTGTGCTGGCTACTGTACATCTGTACAGTAGCCAGTACAAAACTGAAACTCCTACGCTCTGTGAAACTCCTACACTAATTTTACTATCTTATCCATATTGGTAGTTACATTGCCTTCTTGGTCCTTTAGTGTTAAGACGATCGAGACGAGGGACTGCTTCGAACAAATACTCTTTATTAGAAAAAGTGAAGTAGCACGCACTCGCTCAAGCAGCAGTCTTCTTTCTTCTTCTTCCAGCGTTTGATGATGATATTTTATTGGCTCCCACCCGCCCAAGTTGAAATGTGATAAGCTCTCGCGGGCTATTTGAAACAACCTTCCATAGGGTATATGTGGTTCACCGATCTTCTTAGAAGCTCTTTTTTGCCTGTGCGAAGGAGACAAGTTCTTGTTATTCCGTCTCGCCCAGGGTGGAGTTTCTCAATCCAGCACATTTTCCAAAATGTTTTTGGAGCCTTGTCCTCAACCAACAAGATGTCACCCCATGAGAGTGGTTTTGCTTGCCGCGTCTTGGCTTTGATCGTAGCTCCTATTTCCTTGATGTATTCTTGATGCCATCTTTTCCACCAAGCGCGCACGAGTTTGCATCTGCTTCGCCATGCGTCTTCAATGTCACCGTTGTACAGTCTTGTTTTCACGTCTTGAAGCTGTCACCGTCCGCCTATGATGTCTGCCGGCGTTAGTGGCATTGGCTCGTCAGGTTCACCATATACGTAAGTCAATGGTCGATTGTTGAGTGTTCCTTCAACTTCTGCTACAATAGTGCGTTGCTCCTCTACCGAAGCTGTGCTTTTCGATAATATTCTTCGCATCGACGTCTTCAAGCTTCCTATGAGGCGCGCGTAAAATCCTCCCCACCATGGCGCGCACTCGGCTATCGTTTTCCACGAAATTCGTTGGCCACTGCAGTAATTCTTTAAGACCTCGTTTTTAATTGTTTCGAGCACTCTGTTGATTTCCTTTCCAGCTTTTATAAATGTTTTGGCGTTGTCCGAGTATATTACTGCTGGCATTCCCCGTCAAGCTGTAAATCGTCAAAATGCTTGTAGAAAACTTGACGAGGGCATATCGTTGGTAACTTCCAAGTATACTCGTCTCGTTATCGCCCAGGTGAATATCAGTACATATTGCTTCACAATCTGGTACTTGTCCTTTGCGTAAAGAGGTCCTGTGAAGTCAACTCCCGTAACTTTGAATGGCTCTGCTTCAGTGACTCTGTCAGCCAGAAGTGGAGGTATGTCTTGAGTCGCCGGTCTGGAGTTATGTCTCTTGCAGACGACGCATCTGTTCAGAACTCTTTTCACTGCTTGTCTACCCTGCAATATCCAGAACTTAGTTCGAAGTTGTGCTAGCGTAACTTGAACTCCTCCATGTAATACCATTTTATGCACGTGACGTATTATCAGTTCCGTAAACTGCTCATCCTTTGGAATTACTATAACGTACTTCTCAAATTTTTGGCTACACTGCAATCGTCCCTTCTGTGTGATGATTCCATCGTCATCAAGGTAGACTTCATGTCCATTAATTTCAAATGATTGAGTGTTTGAATATGCCTCACCTTTTGTTCGTCTGAGTGATATTTGGGTCTGGCTTAACCTGTATTTCTCTGCATTTGTCACCTCTTTTCCTGTCAACGGCCCTTTGTGATTTACCTTTCTTTTGTTGTCTATAAATCTGAACAACCGTGCTGTGACTCTTATAAGCCGTCAGCATGATGAATACTTTTCGATTTCCAAGACTGGCTCAATTTCGGCTCTTCCCATGCATTGGTGACATTGTGTTTTATGCTGGTCTTCCGCGTCTGTATTTGTGCCAATTATGCTTACTAAGTTCTTTTCCAGTAATGTTATCCATTCGGGACCGTTCCACCATAACTTTGACGTTATCAATGCCTTTGCGCTTATTCCTCGTGTAAGTAGGTCAGCAGGGTTGTCGTCACTTTGAACGACTGACCAGCTTGCTTGAAGTGTTTTTTCTCTAATTTCTGCGATTCTGTTGGCAACAAACGAATCTCTTTTGCTTGTTCCCTTGATCCAGTGAAGCACAATCATCCAGTCCGCCCAGCAGTCTATTTCCTGAAATCTTTCGTTGAAGTGACCTTTGATGTAGTCGCATAATTTTGATGCTACCACCGCTGCTATCAGTTCAAGTCGTGCCAATGTCACCTCTTTATTTGGAGCTACGCGGCTTTTTGCTGTTACCAGCCTTGATTCTTTGCTTCCATCGTGGTATACTGCTGTCAAGTATGCTGCCGCTCCGTATGCTAATGGGCTCGCGTCGGCAAATACATGCAGCTTGTATGCTTGTACTGGTTGATTCTTGCTTGCGTAGCATCGGGGGATTTCTAGAACTCGAAAGTCCTCCACCTAAGACATAAGGTTCTTCCCATTGTCGCATTAATCTTTAGGGAGCTGGTCGTCACATGTGACATTCGTTTTCCACAGTCTTTGCAGTCCTATTTTCGCGCGTACTGTTGATTGATTGATTGATATGTGGGGTTTAACGTCCCAAAACCACTATATGATTATGAGAGACGCCGTAGTGGAGGACTCCGGAAATTTAGACCACCTGGGGTTCTTTAACGTGCACCCAAAACTGAGCATACGGGCCTACAACATTTCCTCCTCCATCGAAAATGCAGCCGCCGCAGCCGGGATTCGAACACGCGCCCTGCGGGTTAGCAGCCGAGTACCTTAGCCACTAGACCACCGCGGCGGGGCGCGCGTACTGTGAATGGTGATAACAAACCGAGCGGGTCAAATATTTTCGCTGTGGTTTGTAACATGGCGCTTTTTGTCAAGTACGTTGTATCTGTTAATAAATTCCACTTTTCCATAGGGAAGTAAATCATGTCCTTTGAGTGTTTCCATATCAAGCGAAGAAGCATTGTAAATCCTTTAGATTAAATATCCACGTGAGAATCGTCCCTTTCGCTTTCATCTGTTATTTTGTTTATTCGCTCTTCAATGCATGTCCATTTTATTAAATTCATCGCTGCTTCTCTGAACACTTGCTTTGCCTCTTTGTACAACTTGACAGCTTCATCAAGCGTTGCTGCTCCCAGAATGACATCATCCACGTAGTTCGCTTTCTGCAGTGTCCTTGTCGTATCAAGAAACCGGTCTTCCACTTGTTTCAATTGGTGTTTAATTGTAGCTGCCAGTGTAAACGTGCTGGGTGTTGTTCCGAACGTTACTCTTGTCATGCGCCATGTTTGCACTTCATTCATTAACCTTCCTTCAGCGTCATGCTTCCACCACAGAAATCTTATTGCATCTCTATCCTCTTCGTGTACAGAGATTTGTAGAAATGCCTTTTCAACATCTCCAACTAATGCCAACTTTCCTTTTCGGAAATTAATGAGCAGCAATAGCATGTCCTCATTAAAATTGGGTCCAGCCGCTAGGTTCTCGTTTAAAGACATGCCTTTTCGAGAATGTGATGCGGCGTCCAACACTACTCGAACCTTTTTTATTTATCAGATACTGCTGGCTGCCTTTTGGGAGCCATGGCAGGAGTGGGTACATCACATTACAATGTTACACATTGCATCGTTTCAGTCGACAACCGAAATAAAAAAAGAAAGAAAAACAGAACAAATGCACATATGTCTTATGATAACAACACATGCGGCCGAATGTGAACTCAAGACGCGAAGATAAAAAACAAGCCCAACAGCATTCGCAATATTACACTGAGGTAGGACACAGGAGCAATAACACGTACGGATCGAGTGATTGAACACCCGAAAGACGCATACAACATTTCAGAACATGAGTGAAACGGCCAAAAAACAAATAAGCATGTGAACCAAAGGACAGCTTACGTCATCAGAAGAATACCGCGAAATAAATGGTTACCCGCATGCATTTCAAGTTGTAAAAGAGAAAGGATGACAAGAACTGCGCATAACATCGCAGACAATCTTGCACGGCATTTCTGAACGCATGAACTGATGATAGGCCGACTATGTCACATGGAAGCTCGTTCCATTCTGCTGTCGTTCGAGGAAAAAACGAAAATTGATACACCTTCGTTTTAACTCGTGGCCTTACAATCGTCGTACTGTGCTTCCATCTTGTTGGCCTTGCGCTGTTATACTGCATGTAATCAGTGAAGCCCATTCTAATGTTACCGTTTCCAATATTGTAAAGCATTTTCAATCGATGCAGTTTTCCGCGTGATTCTAGCTTTGGAAGTTCGCCTAAATGTCTAAGGTTAGTAATGGACACGTGCCTGCTGTAAGAATTTAAGATGAATCTTAGCGCTTTTTTTAACGCGTTCAATGCAATCGATGTCACATTTGGTGTGCGGGTCCCAAACTACGCCCGCATATTCTAATAGCGGTCTAACAAATGTCGTGTAGGCCACAAGCTTAGTTTTAGGAGTGCAATGCATCATGCGATTTCTTAGCATGTAAAGTTTTCTCAAAGCCTTGGAAACAATGAATTGCACATGACCACTCCAGCTTAGCGTAGAAGTGATATGCAAACCGAAGTATTTAAATTGGTCTACTGAAGCTAATGGAACATTTTTGATACTATAGGTGCAAACCAGCGGCTCCTTCTTGCGTGTAACAATCATCTGAGCACACTTGGAAACGTTTAGGCGCATCTGCCATGTTGAGCACCAGTTGCTAACAGCTGTTAAGAAGTTGTTTAGTATTTGTTGACCTTTCACTGACTGAATGTGCATGTATGCAACGCAGTCGTCTGCAAATAAACGGCAACATACTGGTGACGTAATCTGTAAATCATTAATATAGATTAAAAAGAGTAACGGGCCGAGCACCGAACTCTGAGGAACGCCTGAAAAAACAGATGCGAATTCCGAGTCCGAATTGCCTATGTGAACAAACTGCATACGCCGTGCAAGATACGAGTCGAGCCACTGTACTATCCGAGGATTGTCAAAAAGGCATCGGATCTTTAACATTAAATGTCGGTGTGACACACGGTCGAAGGCTTTTTCAAAATCAAGAAAAACCATGTCAGTCTGTCCGCCCTTGTCAAGCATTGCTATTAGATCATTTACAGTGTGAATAAGTTGCGTCGTAGTGGACAAACCGCGCCGAAAACCATGCTGACTACTTAAAAAATAATTGTTGTCTTCTAAGAAAGAAGACATATGCTTAAATATGAAATGTTCCAAAACCTTGCTACAAGTGCACAGTAGCGAAACTGGTCTGTAGTTGATTACTTTAAGTTTGTTACCAGTCTTATAAATAGGCACCACCTTTCCATTTTTTCATTTTAAAGATATTTCCGCTGTCCGTATACTTTCTTTAGAGATTATGTTCAGATACTTCGCGCACCATTCGGCGTATCTGCGCAGGAACATATTGCGTATCGGCGTATCTGCGCAGGAACATAATGTGTAAAAGTGAGAACTCCCGAGTACTACATGTGTCATGTATTGATGACCTTAATAAAATAAATTAACCTCTTTTTATGGCTGTGTCTCACACATCGAACCCGAAAGGAAATATAACTCTTTTTCACTGTAATACAAGCAGTATAAGAAAAAATCTTAATCTTCTTCTCTCGTCTATCTCGCGGCATGGTAAACATTAAGACGTAATAGCAGCTACAGAAACATGGCTGAGAAAGGATGAAACTGTTACCATACCTGGCTATAAATTGATATCTCAGCCACGTGTATTTAACTCTCGTAATGGAGGCGTTGCTTTTTTTTGTAAAGAACGGACTCCGCTTATCCTTACTCTCTGAATTCACATGCAGCCTCCCATATATAGAATCACTTTTTGTAAAGATAGAATGCTCTGTTACTGTTGGTGTGGTGCATCGGCCCCCAAACGCTGATACTAGCTGTTTTTTGATAAACGATAAACTTGAGGACATTCTGTCTACCCTGGCAAGGAATGGTCGTACCAGGGTTATTATTCTTGGGGATATAAACATTGATGCCTTTAGTTCTTGTTATAAGGACTACGCTTACCTTATACAATCATATAATTTTCGCAATCTGATCACGGCGCCTACTCGAGTAACAAGTAAAACAGAAACTATGTTGGACCATGTCCTCACAAATATTCCTAACAACATAACAGCAGGTGTTCTTAATGAGTGTCACTGATCACATGCCAACTTTTGTCACTGTGAATGGAGGGCCTATAATAAATCATCAGAGGAAGGTTACTTCTTATAGAATTGATTACTCAAAGGTTCGTTATTTCTTACGCTCTTTTAGATGGCATGAGGTTTATCATGATGAGGTAGACCAGGAGTTTTCTAATCTAATCAATGTTATTACGGAAGCCGTACATACCTCGAAAAAAGTCATCCGTAGACGCTCATATGAAACACCAATCTGTCCTTGGATGACGCAAGGTTTATTAGGGAAGCTTAAGGCTAAAGAGTACTGGTATCATAAGTGGAAACGTGATAAGCACAATGCTCATCTACTACATGAGTATAAAACTGCTCGTAACAAATCAGTAGCCATGTCACGTAAATGTAAAAAAGAATATTATTCGAAGCTTATTGAGCAAGTCTCCGGTAACTCGCGCAAAACTTGGCAAATAATAAACGAAGCAATCGGGCATACTCGTGCTGAAAAAACGCTACCGACAATGTCACTGAGGACACTGTCAACGACTTCAATACTTATTTTACAAATGTTGGTCCTTCGCTAGCCAAAATGCTGCCTATTCCTAACAAAACGCTGTATGAACCAACGTTCTTACCAAATAGCTTCGTTATAAACCCCATAGAGATTAAACAAATTTTGCTTATTGTGAGTAAACTAGTAATTAGCAAAGCGCCGGGTCATGACGAGGTTCGAGCGCGCGTTATAAAAGAGAACATTGATTTAATTGGAGAAGTTTTATGTAACCTATTCAACCACTCATTATATGCCGGTCAATACCCATCGATACTCAAGATAGCCAAAGTCACCCCTGTTTACAAAGAGGGAGATAGGTCCGATCCTTCCTGCTACCGCCCGACCTCTGTACTGAGTGTACTTAACAATATCTTTGAAAAAATAATTTCGAAACGTATGCTTTCTTTTTTGAACAAATATCATGTGTTATGTCCGCAACAACATGGCTTCCGGCCAATGCGCTCTACAAGTACAGCAGTGCTCACACTAAGCCAAGTTTTCAATACTGCGCTCCAAAATAACAAATTCGCCGCAGTGCTTTTTCTGGACCTCAGAAAAGCGTTCGACACAGTAGACCATGGCATCTTACTTTACAATTTACGTAGATATGATTTTCGCAACACTATGTCGATTTTTTTTTCAGAGTTACCTTCAAGGTCGACAACAGGTGGTAGTTATCACTAACATTAGTTCTTCTCTCCAGTTCATTCAAACAGGTGTGCCACAAGGTTCCGTATTAGGTCCGTTACTTTACTTACTATACATAAATGACTTGCCTCTAGTACTAACAACTGCCGAGATGCTTATGTATGCTGACGACACTGCCCTAATTATTACCGGCAAAAATCTGTCAGACATAGAAGAACGGATGAATACTGAACTAGCCAAGCTTTCCGACTGGTTTACAGCTAACAAGCTTACCATCAATGCCAAAAAAACAAAATATGTGTTATTCCACTCCCGCACTAATCCTACTCCACGTGATATACAATTCTACATCAATAATTGCTCCCTGGAATGTCCTGATTCTTTTACTTACCTAGGTGTTGTTCTAGACAGCTGTTTAAGTTGGCAGAGTCAAATAGAAGCAGTCCGCTCGAAGCTAGCTTCGAGTTGTTATGTCCTTTTGCAAGCACGTGAATTTTCGACACTACAATTTTGCGCACTTTGTATTTTGCTTTAGTTAACGGCCACCTTCTGTACTGTGTAGAGTCCTGGGGTTCGACGTATGACTCTTATCTTGAGCCAATACGACGGCTGCAAAAATGGGCTATACGTAGGATTACTTTCTCACCTTACTACGAACATAGCAAACCACTTTTTTCTAGGTTAAAGGATCTTACCATTTGATTTTGGGCGGGAACTAAAATTAGCTACATGTATTAACAGTGTCCTTAGGAACAATGGAAACATTCGCAATTTCATTACTGTGTATTCCCCGACGCCAAACGAGGAACCAAACTTTTAACAACTTCAATATACCCCCCATAAAAACGCCTATAGCAAACGTCTACTACAATATACCGGAGTGAAAATTTGGAATGGCATACCGCGTTATATAAAGAATACCCAGAACTTTTCCAGATCATTGAAAAAATACTACTTTGAAGCAATTTTGTCTGCTTGAGTTGACTGATACTTTACGTTGTAATTTTTTATTATGTATAAATATTGCCCTTTATGAGTTTAGTGTTTTCTTTGAAAGATATTTCAATACCCTTGTTCTCTATATAAAGCCATATAAGAGAACTACTATTGATACTTGCAATTACAAGTATCATTCTTGAGTTCTGTACGCCACTAATCACCAAATATTTGTGTTTACTACAAGTTATGTACTTCGCCTTTTTTCTATGTTCAATCGAATTCTAGTGACTGTTGTTAGCAGATAAACATTACTTCTTGTATACCAAATTTGAATTGTTTACTTCTGTTTATTTTCAACCCCGCAGGGGCGCCTGCGCAAGTAGGTGTTTGGTGTGTAGCGACACCACGGACCCGAGCTAACGGGGGAGTTTCGGCTCCCTCCCACGCCTAGCCGTGCGTGGCTTTGCCGTGTCCGGGGAAAAGGGGATCCCTGGGTTGAGCCAATGCTGGGTGATTGGACCTTTAAGGCCCCCCGGCAGAGGCAACACACCCCTTTGGCCCCGGCTTCTCGTAGACGGCACCCCTGGGCTGACCCACCCAGGGGAAATCGGCAGTCGCCTTTTCCTATCTCTCTCTGCCTATATCTTCGTCTTTATCTCTCACTATCTATCTGTCCTGTCTTCTACTCTCTTCTGTTTACTTCCAATTTTCCTGGCGGCAAGGGTTAACCCTGTGCAAATAGCCTACCTTGGTCTAGGCGCATTGGGTTATGGCAGTGTTGTACGGCTGACGTCTGCAAGCTTTCAGCACCTGTAAACTTGCAGCGTCCCCTTGTTGGGCTCCGTGGTGGGTGGCCGCCAACGCTGCTGAACAAAAATAAGACCGGCATGCATGGCGCATTCCCTTTATTATCTGATCGTACCGGCCTAAAGCGGGTACGCACCGACGACATAAATCTCTTCAACCAGCCAATAGAAACTTTTACCCACTTCCACGTCATTCACTGCGAAAAAAACGGAAAGCAAGCCAGGACCGTATCTCCTTTCGTAGTTGCTAGGTGTCTTACGGAAACTCTCGGGGCTGGATACAAAGTAACCAAAATGGCGAGCGGAGACCTTCTTCTAGAAATTCGGGACAAAGCACAATTTGTAAAGCTAAACAGCCTCTCAACGTTTGGTGACGTACCGATCACCGTAACACCACACCGATCCATGAACATCACTCGCGGAGTGGTATCTGGCGCAGACTTACTTGAGCTCACCGAGACTGAACTTTTGGAAGGGTGGAAGAGCCAAAATGTCAATAATGTACAGAGAATTATCATCAGAAGAGATAATAAGGAAATACTAACAGAACACTTGATACTCACGTTTGCATCCAGTAAACTACCAGATTCCATTCAAACAGGGTACACAAAGACATCTATCAGGCCGTATATACCAAACCCTCGTCGTTGCTTCCAATGCCAGAGGTATGGCCATGGCTCTAAAACCTGTCGTGGTCGCCAGACTTGTGCACAATGTGGAGTCCTAGGCCACGTGTCTGAGAACTGCAAACAACCGCCACACTGTGTAAACTGCGAAGGAAACCATGCCGCATATTCACGCTCCTGCACGTACTGGAAAAGAGAAAAAGAAATAATTACGTTGAAGTTTACAAAGGAGAACATTACATTTAAGGAAGCACGGCGAAGAGTCGCTCCATTTTATGGAGCTACATACGCTGATGCGGCGCGTCAGGGGGCACCGCCGCACC
Organism: Rhipicephalus annulatus; assembly: GCA_013436015.1. Lineage (NCBI taxonomy): Eukaryota > Metazoa > Arthropoda > Arachnida > Ixodida > Ixodidae > Rhipicephalus > Rhipicephalus annulatus. The sequence continues at coordinate 121,178 of WOVY01010364.1, read as the reverse complement.
AGCCTTCGCCACTCCTTCGGCCCGCGCATACCGAGCCGGAGGTTGTGGCACCTGCCCCCAAGGCGGTTGTAGCCCAGGCTACACCGCCTACTCCCAAACAGAGACCGGAGACTCCAGAGTCCTCGGGTCTCATGGCCTCACCTCACCAGGCGAGGCCCGAAATTCGAACTAGCAGCCCACACGTGCGGGCATCCAGTGCCTCCGAGGAGGCAATGGATACGTCGGCACCCTTGGTGCCGAAAGAGCGGCGTGGCTCCTTGGAGCGCGCCAAGAAAACAAAAAAAGCCGATAACAGGGCCTGGTGACGGCCCTGTTAAGTGAACTCAATCTCCCTGTCTCAACAGCCACTCGCTTTTCGTACACACAGCACTATTTTACATTCACCATGAACACTCAAATTATACAATGGAACGTCAGGGGCCTTCTCAGAAACCTTGACGACATCCAAGAACTCTTACACGAACACTCACCAAAAGTGCTGTGTGTACAAGAAACACACCTTAATTCAAAACACACAAATTTTCTTCGTAAATACGTTATTTTTTGAAAGGACCGTGTTGATGCTATGACATCATCTGGAGGTGTTGCCATCATTGTGAATCAAGGATGTGCATGCACACACAACTCCAAACATCCCTTGAGGCAGTGGCTGTTCGAGCAGTTCTTTTTGATAAACTGATCACAATCTGCACCATCTACATTCCTCCTAGCTATCAGCTGCAAAAACGTGATTTACACTTTTTAATTGATGAACTTCCGGAGCCCTATGTTCTCCTTGGAGACTTTAATGCGCATAGCAGGCTATGGGGTGACTCTCGGTATGACGCGCGAGGTCGACTGATTGAACAGTTCCTTCTCTCCTCGAGCGCGTGTCTCCTAAATCGAAAAGAATCAACCTATTATAATCTCGCCAAGAACACCTACTCCTCCATAGACCTAAGCATAGTATCCCCATCTCTTGTGCCTCTACTCCAGTGGAAAGTCGTCAGTAATCTGTACAGAAGTGACCACTTCCCCATGGTTTTGAGCACAAATACAGTAACTGAGTGTCCATCACGTGTTCCCAAGTGGCTCATAAACAGAGCCGACTGGGAACACTTTTATACCATCGCTCGTCTAGGTTGGAATGACATAAGTACTTTGAACATTGATGTTGCTGTCAACTACTTCACAGCATTTTTGATTGATGCTGCAACAAAATGCATCCCACAAACAAATGGACACCCTGGAAAACGGCGTGAGCCATGGTGGAACTCTGAATGCCGAAACGCGCGCAAACAGCAAAACAGAGCTTGGAGGCTGCTTCGGAACTCACCGACAGCCGAAAATCTTGACACCTTCAAGAAAATAAAGTCACAAGGCAGGAGAACGCGTCGGCAGGCCAGAAGAGAAAGCTGGCAGAAGTTTTTGTCAGGGATCAATTCATACACACAGGAAGCTAAAGTCTGGAACATGGTCGGTAGGATAGCAGGAAAACAAGTACACACACTTCCACTCGTAAACACTCAGGGTGACACCTTGGAAGATCACGCAAACTTCCTCGGTGCACACTTAGAACAGGTGTCCAGCTTATCCCACTATACTGACACTTTCCAAAAACACAGAACAAGAATAGAAAAGCAGAAACTCGAACACAAATGCACTGGATACGAGGCATATAATCAAGCGTTCAGTCTAGCTGAGCTGCGAATGTCTCTAAACTCCTGCAGTACTTCTGCCCCAGGTTCTGACCGTGTCGTTTATGAAATGTTAAGAAACCTACCGATCGAAACACGAAAAACCTTTCTTTGTTTGTACAATGCTATCTGGTTTTCTGGCAGTATCCCTAACTCCTGGAAAGAGGCTATTATAATTACCATTTTGAAAGAGGGCAAGGACCCTTCTTTACCTTCGAGTTATAGGCCTATTGCACTCAAAAGCTGCTTGTGCAAAATCTTTGAAAAAATGATAAACTGCAGACTTGTACATTTCCTTGAAACAAACAATTTGCTCGATCCATTTCAGTGCAGGTTTCGAGAAAGTAGATCCACCACAGACCACCTTGTTCGTATCGAGGCACAGATCAGGGACGCCTTCGTTCATAAACAATATTTTCTCTCTGTATTCCTCGATATCGAAAAGGCTTATGATACAACATGGCGTTTCGGAATTCTAAGAGACCTGTCCCACCTTGGCGTGCGCGGAAGAATGTTTCACATAATCGAAAGTTACCTGTCAAACCGGACATTCCGTGTCCGAGTGGGCACGGTTCTTTCCCAAACATTCGTCCAGGAAACAGGCGTGCCACAAGGTGGTGTACTTAGCTGCACACTTTTTCTCATCAAGATGAACTCCTTGCACTTGTCAATCCCTCGCAATATGTTTTATTGTACATATGTCGACGACGTCCAGCTTGGCTTTAGATCTTGCAATCTGGTAATGTGTGAGCGACAGGTTCAGTTAGGTTTAAACAAGGTCTCCAAATGGGCAGAAGAAAACGGATTCCGACTGAACCCACAAAAGAGCACGTGTGTCTTGTTCTCCCGAAGGAGAGGCATGCACTCAGAACCTGACATTGAATTGAACGGTTAACGTCTGTCTGTCAATGCGGAGCATAAATTCTTAGGATTAATCTTGGACAACAAGTTGACCTTCGTACCGCACATCAACTATCTAAAAACAAAATGTTTAAAAGCCATGAATGTTTTAAAAGTGTTGTCACGTACTACGTGGGGTAGTGACAGACAATGTCTCATGAATTTGTATCGAAGCCTCATTCGCACCCGCTTAGATTATGGGGCCATTGTTTATCAGTCTGCAACACAAAGTGCTTTGAAGATGCTGGACCCCGTGCACCATTTGGGCATCCGCCTTTCTACGGTGCTTTTCGCTCCAGCCCCGTAGAAAGCCTTTATGTTGAGTCAAATAAGTGGTCGCTTCATCTGCAGAGAGCTTACATGTCCTTTGTTTATTTCCTTAAGGTGAAAGCAGATAAGAAGCACCCCTCATACTCTACTATTAATGATTTGTCAAGCTCCATTCTGTTTCAAAACAGGCCTTCGATGAGGCAGCCCCTCTCAGTTCGCCTGAAAAGTGTAGCTGAGGAAACTGGAGTCTCACTTGAACACCGTTTAATGGCTCCCGTAGCATATCTGCCACCGTGGCAATGGCAGACTATAGACTGTGATGTGTCCTTTCTTGAAGTTACAAAACATGCGCCTATTGCCCATATCCGAACATACTTCCTGGAACTTCAACACAAATACACACGTCTTGAGTTCTTTACAGATGCCTCCAAGTCCAACTCCTCTGTGTCCTACGCTGTTGTCGGCCCATCCTTTTCGGATGCTGGCCCTCTACATCCAGGTACAAGTATCTTCACAGCGGAAGCTTACGCGATACTTGTGGCAGCTAAACACATCAAACAATTACACATACAAAAAGCAGTAATTTATACAGACTCCCTCAGTGTGGTAACGGCTCTGCACAGTCTTAAAAAACAAAAAAAAACCGGTCCTCATCTCACTTTACTCCTTTTTATGCACACTCTACACACTCAAACAACATGTTGTAGTGTGCTGGGTGCCAGGGCACCGTGAGATTCAAGGCAACGTGAGGGCGGATCAGCTCGCTGCATCCGTCCACAAAAGCACTGCCCCTACAACCATATCAATCCCGGCCCTCGATCTTAAGCCGACTCTCAAACGAAACCTCAGGGACTACTGACAGAGCAAGTGGAATACACACACACAAAACAAACTACACGTTATTAAGCCACTACTTGGTCATTGGCTGCCCGTATCGAAATCGCGTCATACAGAGGTAATACTAACGAGACTCAGGATAGGACACACATACACGACACACACATATCTGTTGTCTGGTGGCGATCCACCATTATGTGATAGATGTGGTGAATCCTTAACCGTCCTTCACATGTTAATTCAGTGTAAACACTTAGAAACTCTAAGAAAACAACATTTTCCATTACTCTACCGACAACATATACCTTTACACCCTGCAATGTTTGTCGGTAGGGAACCGCTTTTTAGTCATAAATCATTGTTAGCGTTTTTAAACGAAATTCATAGCTTTCATGTCATATACCCGGGCATACCGTAGCATGACCTCTCCAGAGAGGTTTTTGCTGCGGTGGCTACACAAGAAAGCACATGCCTCACGGCCCTTGGACGCAAGGGTATGAACGAGTGAGGCACTTGTGCTAATGCCATACATATCCACTATCGTCTTTTATTATCACCAACTTTTGTCATCTATTCACACCACACACACCTTTCACGGCATGGTCATGATTTTATTACTTGTATGTTTTTACCCGCCTTACTGCGAGAAATTTTATGGCCCTTATACAGCCGCTTATCACAATTATTGTCCATATTTTTAGTAAGATGAACTGGGGCTCTTTGGCCGTGAAATGGCCCTTGCGCCATAAAACATCAAACATCATCATGTTTATTTTTAAGTAGAACTATTACAGTTTCACTTATATATACTTTCAATGGGAACCGCACTAGTCTTTGGCTATGGGACCATACAGTTTGCGCTTATTTTGTATAAGATATGAGTGCAATAAAGATCATTCATTCATTCATTCATTCATTCATTCATTCATTCATTCATTCATTCATTTGGTATGCCATCTGGGCCCAGAGATGTTTTAGTGTCTAATTCTAGTAGCGCCAAAAAATGCCGCTTTCGTTGATTTCTATATCCGGGATAGCATAACTAGTTTTCAGATATGACGAGGGCTGAACGGTGGCTCTAGAAAACACAGACGAAAAGTAGTCATTAAATGTATTGGCTATACAGTTACTGTCATCGGTGATAGTGTCACCAAGTTTCATTTTGTTAATAGCCTCATTCTTATTTGTTAGGTGCAACCAGAACTTTCTTGGGTCATTTGCCAAAAAATGATGCGTTTTGACGTTGACGAAATGGAACTTGGATAGCTTTATCTTTGTGCGCAATTCATTTCGGAGTAACTGTAGGGACACCACCCCTCTGTTCCCAGCCGAGCGATGTGCTCGCTTGACACGGCGTTTCAACTGTAATATTTCGCGAGTGACCCAGGAATTCCGCCGACTATGCTTTTTTTGTCTAGTAGGGACATAATTGCTAACGCATTTATTAACAACAGCCTTGAAATGAATCCACAAATCTTGGACAGTAGAATTTCCAGTAGCATAAATATGCTGAAAAATATCAAAATCTTCTTCCAGAAGGTCTAGTACACTCTCATCTTGAGCACAATTAAAATCAAAGAATTTTTTAGTGACGTTTTCGCCCTGTATTCTCGAGACTCACATACGACCAGCAAAAAGGATGATGTCGTGATCGAATATCCCAGGCAAATACGACATGTCATAACCTACAGCACTAATATTTTCCGAAACGAAAAAAAGATCAAGAACTGTGCTAGAAGTAGCTGATACACGCGTAGGCTGATCCACAAGCTGCTTCAGACGAAACGAGAAAGCAACATCAAGCATCAACTCGGAATGCTGACATGATGACGGAACACACAGTAGGTCCCAGTTAATTTTTGGAAGGTTGAGAACACCGCACAAGATGACATTAGCATTGCTTTTACAGCGCTCATACATGAAATCATGCAGTTTTTCTAGAATTGAAAGATCTGCATCCGGCGGTCTGTAAATCGCACCAACGAAAACACTGTATTGGCACAGGCGAACACAAATCCATAACGTTTCTACGTTGGTATTGTGAGATATCACTGTGTACTCAATGTTTTTTTCAGCACAACTGCGACGCCACCGCCCCTTGCTCCCCGGTCGTGGCGAATAATCTCATGCGACCTTGGCACGATGTCCTCATCAGAAACGTTATCGTGAAGCCACGTCTCAGTTATTAGCGTCATGTCGGGGTTATACGCTAGAAGAAGGCCCTCCAAATCAGCAGATTTAGGTAAAATGCTTCTTGCATCAATATTCATAATGGAAAACGTATTCTGGGTGGCGCATGGTGGCAGTGGCGTTGTGTCGTTTTTTGAGATGCCCGATCATTACGCAGGGAAGAATCGTGTCATTCCGAGTGTAATGGAACCATCATGTTGCTTCCTTCATCCCATCTGAACAGTTTTGTGTTGATTTTTACTTTATGAAACAAAAGAGCAACCTTTTCACCTCTCTCTCTATTTTCCTTCGTAACTTCCCACAGTTTTTTCCGGATTGCCTGAATTCGAGGGGAAAAATCCTCGGAACTACTATAGTTGGTACCTTCAAGTTTCCTGCAATTTTTCAGTATTCTCGGCTTGTCTCACCCGTCCACTAACTTGAAAATTACCGGATGGTCCTTGCTCGGATTCGGCTTCCGCAGTCGGTGCATACGTTCAATTTTAACGTCATGAACACTCAAGGTATCACGAAGTATTTTTTGAGTAACTTCTTCCAACGACTCGAGTTGTTCTCCCTGAGGCTCCGTAATACCATATATAATAAGGTTGTTCCTTCTACTTCTATTCTCTAAATCGTCTATCTTCAAAATTAGTTGATCAACCGTCTTCTACAGGTCGTCAACTCTAGATGTGTAATCGCACACAGTGGACGAAAGGCCGTCCAGTTTCGTTTCAATTGATGTCAGCTTTTACGTTGTTTCGTTCAAATTCAGGCTACTGGTACTGATGGTCGATTTAATTTCCTTCATATCCTTCATTAACGATGTGAGCATTTCTTCCGTGTTAGGACCCGGGTTTTCCTCTACGTCCCCACAACAGGTCAACAAGTCAACGAAACAATGATATACGGCAAGCATATTTGAAAGCAGTGACCGTGGGCACGGTAGAAGCAAAAGACACACGTTATTGCTTTTGTAGCAGGAAACTGAACGGTTGTCTGTCACCTGTACAAAGAACAAAAAGGGGTTTGACGAATGTGCGTCCATCGTGCCTTCACCGTGCCCACTGGCCCAGTCAGCTACGGCGACTGTTCTTATACCAGATGCACATGATGACGTCGACGAGAGTGGCGCCAGTAGTTATCCGAATGGTGCAGTACAGATGCGCATGTCCAGGTCAGCGGCGTTATCCCTCTGTGTATCGATGTGCCAGTCGAAGATACGTTCCGTCGCATCCGGCCCAGTGTGGTTGACACGTGTGTCGCCTGACGAGGGGATCAAGGTGATGGCATGCATGGTCTGTACAAAGAACAAAAAGGTGTTTGATGAATGTGCGTCCATCGTGCCTCCACTGTGCCCACTGTTGTTGTGACTCGGTCCTCTCTAATGATCGCATGATGTGGCATGTAGTAGCAAAGTGCATTTGACTGTTCTGATGGCTCTTGGACCTCCTCTGTGACTCCTAATGCCATATACTCTGATATAGCTTTGTTGTAGCGATACAACATGTCTTCATTTTTCTGCAGCCTTTTAGTCAGTTGCTGTAGTCTTTTTATCGTATTTTCCTTCTTGCTTTCCAAGTTTACGTCCTGTTTTCATGGCAAGCTGACTTGATAGCGACTGTTTTGTTGTACAATTTTGCACTCAAATTCTTTAACCACTTCATTTCCGGTGTTATCCAAACTATTTCTTGTGATCCCCATTGACTCCAGGCTCCAGAACTACTGTAGCTCTTGCTGGAGTTCTGTCTCCGCAGCTGCGACCTTCAGAACCATGACTGCTTCATTATGTGTTAGGTTTGTCTTGCTTTGCTCTGACGGCCCTTGCAGTACCCATCCCAGTATAGTTTCTACTGTCATCAGTCTGTCCTCGATTCTTTTAGTTCTACCAGTAAATTATTCTCAATAATAGTCTGAGCCGATAAGTAGTTCTACAGAATCTGTTGCAGTCGTCTTGGTCCTATGATCAGCCACTTGCATCTTTAGTTGTTTCATTTTCTCGCTGAGTTTCTTAGTTTGAGTGGGTGTACAACTGTGCGAGATAACGTCGACTTGCAACGCTACAATCACTGTTGTCGTGCTTGTTTCTCGTGATCCTACAGTCACTTGCACCACGTTCATTAGTTTGACCTTTTGGTCTCCTCCAAATGAACCATTCGTCAGCCTTTCCTTTCGCAACACCTTCGCACCTATTTCTTTCGCTAATCCCGCTTCAATAAATGAACGTTGATTTCCGCTGTATAATAACAAACGGCAATGTCGGCCACATGTTTCTCCTTCTACGCATGCTACAGCCGTCTGCAAAAGGACAAACTTATGCTTGATATTATTGGTTGCCTGTAGCATACACGTCGTCGCTTCGGCTTGCGCTGTTGAGACCAGCTCTGCCCTTGTTTTCTGCATCACCATTCTACACACTGACGTGGTATGTAGTCCCTTGCAATGCTTGCATTTTACTTGGGGTTTGCAAATGCGTGCAGTGTGGTTCGGTCGCGTGCATATGAAGCATGCTCTAGTTTCGGTAAGCATAGCTTTCCTTTCATCCATTGGAATGCTCCTACGACAGTTTTCGGATGCGTGGGTTTTCTGCTTGCAGAATAAGCATATTCTGTCCGCTGAGCTATAGAAGCTTGAAGTTGTGCGCATCTGTCCGTGGTTCTCTCCTGGTTTTGCAGTTATCCTCTCTTGTTCACGTTGTGTTTCTTCACGAAAAGCCGCTTGCTTTCTTAAGAATAACATAAGTATGTCCAGCTTTTCCTCGCACTCTTTTCCCGTTGCGTTGTTTTGCTCGCTGTTTTCTGAAGGTGAGCTGTTTCTCATAGCCTCTTTTGACTTGAACTACACTGATAATTCTGGCGGAATTGCTCTTTTCAATACCGGTAAGAACATCGGCGCATAGCTCTCGGTTTCCACTTTTAGGGTCTTGAGTGCCAATATGTTAACTTGCACTTTCTGTACTAGCCTATTTAAGTCATCGGTATCTTGAACAGACCCCACTTTCTCCAAACTCAATAGCTCATTCAAGTGCATTTCAATAAAATGTTCTCGATTGCCGAACGTTTTTTGAAGTATTTTGATTGCGTCATCATAATTTTCCTCAGCCGAGTACTGAAGTCCTTCAATAGCAGCCGGTTAGTGCCGGCTTTTCCGGTTAGTGATGCTAACAAGTAATTGAACTTCTGTCCCTTGCTCATGTTCGGTCTCAGGTGAACTGCCGACTCGTACTGAGACCAAAAGCGGTTCCCCTCCAAAGCTTTTCCGCCAAACTTCATTATTTAAAGCTTTCGTAGTTTAAGTAGTTCCGTTGCTTCTTGTCCTGTACTTGAGGGCGTCACCTGCCTTGTCCTATCGCTTGAAATCGATTGTGCAGGCTGTCGAAGTCTGAATTCTATTGCAGATAAGGTCGTCGTTAATTTCATGTCGTACTCTATGACGCTTTTGAATTCAGCTTCGGCGTTGTCTTCTGTCAAAAACTTTTCCATTTGCTTGTTCGCGCTCTTGAGACTGTCGCTTATTGCTTTAATCTGCGCCTGCGTTGTAAGCAGCTGCTCCCTGTTAGCTCCATTATTAATTTGCTGCTCGGCTGCGTTAATCAGTCGCGTGATTTGGGAGCGAAGCGCTTTCCTTTTCTTCGTTATCACTTTTTTGCTCATATTGAGGCGGTTTACAATGACTCTTTAGTTGTCAATCGTTCGTTCTGATGCTCGTACTGTCCGCAGTGGTCTCGTCGCTCGATCCAGGTCGATCCTCTGCTCCTCCGCCGTTTTCTTCTTTGCTGCTCGTGGCAGGTTGACCTTTCTTGCCGGCGAGAAGGTAGTATTCTGGTTCACGGCACCATTATTAAAACGATCGAGACCAGGGACTGCTTCGAACGAATACGGTTTATTAGAAAAAGCGAAGTAGCACGCGCTCACTCGAGGCAGCAGTGTTCTTTCTTCTTCTTCCGGCGTTTGATAATGAAATTTTATACTTAGTGAATACATCACGTTTTTGCCTATCCCAAGTTTTCTCTTCACTGCTTTGACGCTTCTTTCATTATTCAGGGCGTGTTCATATCTCCGTCTAAACCTTCTTACATTGAATACCTTACTCTTGTTAATCAACTTCTAAAGCTCCACCAACTCTATCGGTTGTACTTGAGGCTTTCGTGCTTTGACGCTTGGTAATGAGATTATTTGTATCCTGGGACAGCTTGCCAGTGTCCTGTACAACTACAGTACCTCCTATTTCCACTGCACACTCCGTAATGATATTCGTCAGGTTATCAGTCTTTGCGTCAACGCTAAGGCTGTTTTCCTCGATAAGAGCTGAGTACCTATTGTGAAGCTAGACTGAATTCCTATACTTTCTTTCTCAGTGCTGGCTCATTGATTGGCTTCTTGCGTATCAGTTTCTGTCACTCCTTCTTTAAGTCTAGGCGAATTCGAGACCGTGCCACTCTATGGTCATTGCTTCGCATCTTGCTAACCACTTCCATATCCTGCATGCACGATGCCTGAGTGTGCACTCATTATGAAGTCTATTTCGTTCCTATTTTCGCCATTAGGGCTCCTCCATGTCCACTTACGGTTCCCTCGCTTTTGGTAGAATGTATGCAAAATCCGTAAATTATTGCGTTCTACGAATTTTACTAGTAGCTCCCCTTTGGCATTTCTAGTACCAATGCCATTATCTTCTACTGTATGGACTCCAGCCTGTTTCTTCCCTACTTTTGCATTGAAGTCTCCCATAAGTATAATATAGTGCGTTTTTACCTTACTCATTGACGATTTCACGTCATCAGAGATGCTTTCAGCTGACGCGTCATCACGGGTGGACGTAGGTGCATAAGCCTGGACCACCTTCAACTTATACCTTTTATTGAGTTTAATTACGATACCGACCACCCTTTCGTTAATGCTATAGTAGACATAGCTATAGTAAACATAGCTGGCTCTATATATTATATATGTTGCTAGCTATATTTCTGTGAATAAGGAACCCCACTCCCAATTCTCTTCTTTCAGCCAAGCCCCGATAGCAAAGGACGTGCCCGTTCTGTAGAACTGTATAGACCTCATCTGTCCTCCTAACCTCACTGAGCCCTGTTACATCCCATTTAATGCTTTCTAGCTCCTCTAATAGTAATGCTAGACTTGCCTTACTAGATAAGGTTTTAGCGTAAAGCGTTTTCAAGTTCAGGTTCTAATGGCGGCCTGTCCGGATCCAAAGATTCTTGGCACCCTCTGCTGCTTTACAGATCTGACCGCAGCCATGGTCAGTTACTTCGCAGCCACTGGGGACTGAGGGCCATGATTTGATTGACGTATACATGTGAGAGGTAGTGGCCAGATGCACTGCACCGGGGTGGCCAATCCGTCTCTGGTGATTATATATATATATATATATATATATATATATATATATATATATATATATATATGTTTTTCGCACGTTTGTCGACCTCTTTTTCTACCGTATATATATATATATATATATATATATATATATATATATATATATATATATATATATATATATATATACGAACGTAGATGCGCTTTCACATAACAACTGTTTATTGTGCCGACGTTTCGACTTATAGCCTGTCGAGACAGGAGGGAAGGGGTCAAGAGAGAGAGAGAGAGAAAAAAAAAAGAAAAAAAAGAACGGCAATGGGTACAAGAATGGCCCCAAACTACGCTTACACATTCATGCACCACATAGAGTCCAATTTTCTTTCATCTTGTAATATCAAACCATTACTCTATAAACGGTACCTAGATGATATATTCATAATTTGGACACATTCGGAAAACGAGCTCCTCAAATTCATACAGGCATTCAACCAGGTACACCCCAGCATTTCTTTTACACACACCTACTCTAACACTCAAATAAACTTTCTTGATGTACTCATTCGAGTTGACGATGGTGCGTTGGTAACTAACGTATACAGAAAACCTATGGACAGGCAACAATACCTGCACTTCAAAAACTGCCACCCGCGACATTGCAAGACCAGCAATTCCCAAGCACACAGATTCCGACGAATCTGCTCCCGCACCGAGGACTTTCACAAAAACAGCACACATATGCGCGAAGTACTCCTTAATCAAGAATACCTGCCAGCTATCATCGATGACGCCATCAAAAAAGCTGAAAATCTGGACTGCCAGATTCTTTTCAACCACCAGAGAAACGCCGACCAACACCGCAACAAGAACTTGCTATTAACGTTCCCGAGCAGCCCATCGTACATAAACAAGGTCCTAAGAAAACACTTTAACATATTGGAACAGAGCGTGCGACTATCCAAAATTTTCACTTCTCATCCTTGTGTTGTATACAGGAGGCCGAAAAATATACAGGATCATTTAATGAATTCAAAGATAGGTGTGAAACCTCAAATTGGGTGTCACCCTTGCGGAAAAAGCAGATGCAAGGTATGCAAACACATGCAGACAACGACAGTGGCGAAAAGCACCCACTCGGATTTTAAGAACAGGATAAGAGGTGCACTAGACTGTGACTCAGACAACGTCATATACCTCCTGGAATGTGGGGTATATAACAAGCAATACGTGGGCCAGACAGACACTCCGTTTAGAATTAGATTCAACAACCATCGGGCACATGTACGATCTCTGCCAGGTCTTCCACTTTCAAAACACTGCACATTAAAAGACCACAGCTTTGATGACATCAGGGTTACACTACTAGAAAACAACTTTCGAACAATCAGAGAACGGGAACAACGGGAATCTTATTTTATCTACAAATTTAACACGATAAAATACGGAATAAATGAACACCCAGGCACTCTGTCTGCGTTACGACCGCTAAAAGACGAAAACGCTTCTCTCTAATCAGTCAGGTTTCATTACGACAATAATATTACCCGCTAACAAAGCTTTTGGCCTATGCATCTGACAACATAGAAATGATTTGCCTCATCAAGCACAGCCGGAACGCACAGATAAGTGGTCCCGGATGTCGTACGGTCCCTCCCCCCCCTTTTTTTTCTCTTCTTTAGGTTCAACGCACATTCTGTTCCTTCACTGACAAGGAGCTGACCGCTAGGCGGTTTCGTTAACTTTTTCATACATGCGCGCATGTCTTCCCAGTGAGCCGCAACTGTGTGGTGACTGTCCCAGATGTCGTACAGTCTCCCCCCCTCCCTGTTCTTTTTTTCCTTCTTTAATTTTTAACGCACATTCTGTTCCTTCACTGACAAGGAGCCAATGCATATAATGAATATCGATGGCGGTGCCTCAATCACCGGCTTTTTCGTTGCTCCCGACGCCACCAGCACGCACTCAAAGCGCTTAAGCCCTCCTCATTAACTTGTCATGCACTTCAAAGAGGAACGAGCCGCCAGCGGACTACACGGAAAGGTGAAATACAAGAACGGCGGCTCCCTGCCCACTTGGGGAAGAGTGGGTGCGGGGGAGGTATTGTTGACAATGATGACATTGCTCATCTACCTCTGCCCTACTCTGTTGAAATGCTGCCCCTTTCTAATTACGCCGTGTCGGTCTTGCTTCTTCTCCTAGATTTTCTTTATTTTATGTAATGTTTTTCTTCCCGTTTCGCTGTTTCTTTTTCTTTTCTTTTTTTTTCATTTGTTACCTCTCTCTCTTTTGACCCCTTCCCTCCTGTCACGACAGGCTATAAAAAGACACGGAACATGTGTAAATAGTAATATGCCTTGAAAAAGACGGGGTTCCCGTCGAAACGTCGGCACAATAAACAGTTATGTGAAAGCGCATCTACTTTCATATTTATAACCTTGCGGCAACCGAGGTTATTCTTCTGCACACACACACACACATATATATATATATATATATATATATATATATATATATATATATAATCACGGGCTAAGTAGATTTATTTATTTTGTTTATTTATTTATTCACTTTTAATTTATTTTCACCAAAACAGATTCAATGGCGAAAAACGAAGAGACGGCAAAAAAGCTGCAGTTATTGCAGCTTGACTAAGCACGGTCCACCCTACGTCAGCAATGACAGGGTAAAAACGAAATACGATGAAATAAAAAAAACAAATAGAAAGCAAGAAACAATACAAGCAGAAGGGAAAGTAAGAGAAATAAATGACAGGCCATGGTGTACAAACAAAAAGGAATATTTCATAAACACGTGAGCACAGTAATTCGCAGAGTATGTAACATCGTTTTCGTACATATAAGAAAGGTACAGAATGAGGTTACACAAAAGAAATAATAAAGTAAAAGTATATAAAGCTACACAATAAATGATGCAAAGCAATACATAGTGGCCTATATAAACAATACAAATCTACAAGAATAATGTTTGCACATCGATATTGTTTAATGTGTCAATATTTATGTCTTGCTGCTTGTATGAGTTCAGTATAGTAGGTAGCATGTGGCTAAGCCTTTGGGGGCCGTAATTGGTGCGAGATAACGGAATTTTCCACGGGGGTTTATATTGATGGAAGTAAATGGTTCGTGTATGTTCAAGATTTGCAAGTGTCAGGAATGCATCGAGTTTCCCTCCGTTTGCGCTAACACAGGATTGTAACAACCTAAATTTGTATATGTCATTTGTCTTAACAATTTTATGTTTAACAAAGAGTTGTCCTGTGTGTTCAAGCTATGATATGTTTTCTATTGCCCTGATCGGCCTTTTATGAAGTATGTTTAGCCTATTTTCCTGAGGATGCCTGAGGATGACGACGACGTGCTGAGGGGAACGTGCTCGGACTGCAGCAGCGTTGTACCCATTTGCTCGCCAGTATATTCATCGTGTATACTTTATTCCCCGTAACATCATTGGTGAAAGGTGCGGGGTACAACTCGATATACAGCCCCAGGAGCTGGATCTTCGCAGCGGACGGCGCATTGCAGCCACCACGATGACCGACCAGGCTACTCAATGTCAACAAGATCCGTCAGCCCCGCAACCGATCGTTGTGGTGCAACCTCGCGACCCAGGCCCACTCAACGGCACAAGTGGCATAGACGTCGATGACTGGCTGGTTCTATATGAGCACGTCAGGAGCAGCAACCATTGGGATCCGACGCTTATGTTGGCGAACATCATCTTCTACTTGCATGGCATGGCAAAACTCTGGTACGACACACATCAAGAAGAAAGAAGAGTTGACCAGCTGGGACGTCTGTAAGCAGAAATTGCGCTATCTATTTGGGAAACTGTCGTGTTCCAGGGCTTCCGGGTATGAAGACGCCGCCAGTACTCAAACATGCGCATGCCAGCAACATAGCGATAACCTTTAGTGCGGAAGGAAAGTGCACTCGGCCCACCGCGCGCCAAGCGCTTTTATTCACATCGTGGGCGAGGGTGTTGCGATATGGGCCGCGTGACAGTCTATCGCACAAGCGCGCGTGTACAGATATGCGACATCCCCCCCCCCACCTATTTGGATCCCCAAGCATTGTCCAAGAAGTTTACGGCACAAAGCGATCAGGTGGGCGACACTGTCTCTGCGGGTAGTGACGTTCGCTAGGAGCGTTTGCAGTGTCCGCCGGTTCACTTTGTGCGGTGAGCGAGCTGTCGACATCATGTGATGAGTCGCAGGTCGGGACCTGTGTGGCAACTTCTTGCTGCCTTTCACTGAAGGGTAGTTCGAAATCCGTAGCGATGCCGGTGTTATCGTTGGGGATGTGATTTTGGTGACGCACCCACTGGAACACACCACGAGGAGTCACTACACTTAACCGATATGACACTGGTCCTGTACGGGCAAGAACTGTTGCACAAAGCCACTTTGGTCCCGATCGGACATTGCGCACACCAACGGCATCACCAACAGCGATGACGTTGTTGCGACATGGGTGACTCCTTGTCTGGTCGAAGTGGCGCTGGCGCACTGTTCTCGACCGCTGGTTGTAACAGGTCTATTCTGGTCCGCAGGCGTCTCCCCAGGAGCAAAGTGGAAGGGGCCTCCCCTGTCGTAGCATGAGGCGTATTACAATACGCCAGAAGGAAGTCGGCTAACTTCTCACTGGCGCTCCTTGGACTGGTCTTGCGGAGCGCTGACTTCGAAGTCTGAACAAAACGTTCAGCCAGTCCGTTGCTACTTGGGTGATACGGTGCGGTTCTTACGTGCCGGATGCCCCTGGGCTTAAGGTAGGTTTGGAACTCTGCAGAAATAAACTGGCTTCCGTTGTCAGACACGAGTGTTTCTGGAAATCCAAATCTGCAGTAAAGTTCATGAATGCAAGCAATGGTTGCCTCTGAAGTAGTGGTGGTAATGGAACATACTTCTGGCCACTTGGAATGGGCGTCAACGACTACTGAGTATGATATACCTTTTATTGGACCTGCAAAGTCCATGTGTAGGCGTTGCCATGGACGCGTCAGCCAGGACCATGGATGGAGCGGCGCTTTCACTGGCAAACTGCGTGTCTTTGCGCACGCGTGACAAGAGCCGACACATATCTCTATGTCATGATCGATATTTGGCCACCACACATAGCTTCTTGCAAGCTCTTTGTGCGCAGCACTCCCGGATGCCCCTCATGTAATTCATCTAGGACATATTTATGGAATTTTTCTGGTACCACCACACGCATTCCCAGCATGACACAACCTTGATATAAATAAAGCTCTAGTTTCCTGCAGAAAAAAAATTTTCAGGTTCGCAGATACGTTAGCAGGCCAGCCTGACAAGATGTACTGCACTACTTGACGGAACACTGGATCCCGAGCATTTTCCACTGCGATCTGTTTACTGCAGACGGGCATGCTGTCCAAACGCAAAACCAGAAAAGTTTTCTTTTGCCCCGTCTGTTCCCGGTTGCTGGATTGGAAGGCGCGATAGGGAATCAGCGTCCACGTTCTGCGCTGAAGGGCGATACTGCGACGAAAAAGAATATGCAGAAAGCGCGACTGCCCAGCGTTGCGATCTGGCAGCTGCGATAGCAGAAACGCCTGTTTTCGGGCCAAAGATCGTCTCAAGTGGCTTGTGATCTGTGAGCAATACAAACTTCCGTGCGTAAACGTAGTAATGAAACTTCTTGACTCCAAAAACAAGCGCTAATGCTTCTTTCTCCAATCGACTTTTACCTTGTTCTGGTTTTGTTAACGTTCTTGAAGCATAGGCTATTGGATGAACTTGGCCTTGAAAAACTTGTGACAAGACTGCGCCTATTCCTTAGGAAGAAGCATCGCATGACAACTGCAATGGCAAACTGGGATCATAGTAAATCAGAATAGGCTTTGACGACAGCAGTTTTTTTTTACTTGCGCAAACGCGCTTTGACAAGCGGCGTTCCACTGCCAAGGTTCGTCCTTACTCAAGAGCTTGTTCAAAGGAAAGAGTATGGATGACAGATTCGGAACAAACTTTCCATAGTAATTTATGAGTCCTAACACTGACTGCATCTGCGGTTTGTCTGTTGAAGCTGGTGCATTTGCAATTGCGACCAACTTTTCATCCATCGGGCGAACACCGTCTTTTGTGATGACGTGACCCAAGTACTGCAGTTCATTGCGAAAAAAATCGCATTTCGAAGGTTTGACGCGAAATCCGCGTTCTGATAGCCTCTTCAGCACAGCTTCCAGGCTGAGCAACTATTCTGCTTCTGTGTCGCCCGTGATCAGTATGTCATCGAGATAACAAGTTACGCCGTTTAGTCCTTTCAGCGCGTTATCCATAATACGCTGAAATATTGCGGGAGCTGATGAAATGCCAAACGGTAGGTGGTTGACCAGAAACAGACCCTTGTGCGTGTTCAGCGTAAGGTATTGTTTGGATTCGTCGTCCATTTCGACCTGCTGATACGCTCTGCTTAGGTCAATCTTTGAAAAATGTTGTCCGCCTGCCAGCGCGGCTAATAGCTCGTCCGCTTTCGGTAGCGGATACCTTTCGATGTCCAGTATCGGGTTTAGCGTGACTTTGTAATCACCGCACTTTGACTGAACCATCGCGTTTAACAACTGGCACGACAGGCGTTGCGTACGGGCTTGTGATTACGGGTGTAATTATCCCCTAGCTCTTGGAGCTTCGACAATTCCTGCTCGACAGTAGCTCTTAGCGCGAAAGGCACGCTTCTGGCTTTGAAAAATCTTGGCTTCGCGTAAGAAAAAAGTAGCCTTTTCTCGCTTTACTGTGCCGAGTTTGTGCTTGAACAGGCCCTGATAGCGGTTTAGCAAGGACTCTAGTTTAGGCGATCTGTCGAAGCCATTTGTGTTTCCCACCTGCATGTGGTGAAGACCTTGTATTTGCGTCCAGTCCAGCTTGAGGTGTTGTAGCCAACTGCGCCCCAACAGCGGCTGGCCGTCCTGGCGGAGCACGTACAAAAGCAACTGTTGGCGCTGCGCGTTGTTCGGGACTGCAACAAATGCTACTCCGCAGGGCTTCACGGGTTCACTTGTGTAGGTTCTCAAGGTGAGACTTGTCCTGCGCAAGTGAGCTCTGGGAAAAAGAGAACGGAACTGTGAGACAGACATCCAGGATACAGCAGAACCTGTATCGAGTTTCATGTTTTTTGGTACGCCGTCAATAGCGACCTCGACCATAATTGGTTTTTGTCTTGCCTCTGCAGCAGGTTTTACACTCTTGAAATTGTTTCGTGGCAGTTTCAAGGTACAAACATGCCGTTTATTTTTACTTTTAGATTCTTTTAGCTGTTTGCTCCGGCAGGCAATCTTGATGTGGCCCTTTTTGTTGCAATGAAAACATTTGGCATTTGCATACGGACCAGAGCTGGCGGTGTGTTTCACCGATTCGCAGCGATAACATGAGGTAGAAGCTTCCCCAGTGCTTTTAACTTTGTGCACTGGAAATTCTTGCTGTGCTGTTGAGCGCGTAGCAGATGCACTTTGAATCGCAGCTTCAATGGCTATCGCGCGATCAACTGCTGTCTGAAACTTTAACTGATTGTCTTCTGCAAATAAACTTCGTTGTATGTCAGCCCGGAGAAAGCCACAAACAAATCTGCCCTTAACGCTTGATCAAAAAAAGTACCGAACTCACAAGTTTGCGCGAGTCTACGCAGCTCTGCGGCATACTGAGTAATAGTCTCTTGCGGCAGTTGTGAGTGGCGATGAAATGTGGACCCTTTCGCCGATAATGGACAGTTTAGGAAGAAAGTGGTTTCGCAGTAAGCTTAGAAGTTCTTCAAAAGACTTCTTTGCGGAAGTCTCAGGAGACGTTAACGACTTCAACGATGCGTACGTCTTCGGTCCTACCAGGCTTATCAAGGTATCAGCCCTGCCCCGCCGCGGTGGTCTAGTGGCTAAGGTACTCGGCTGCTAACCCGCAGGTCGCGGGTTCAAATCCCGGCTGCGGCGGCTGCATTTCCGATGGAGGCGGAAATGTTGTAGGCCCGTGTGCTCAGATTTGGGAGCACGTTAAAGAACCCCAGGTGGTCGAAATTTCCGGAGCCCTCCACTACGGCGTCTCTCATAATCATATAGTGGTTTTGGGACGTTAAACCCCACATATCAATCAATCAAGGTATCAGCCTTCTGACCTCCGAGACTTTGTCAGCACGCAAAAATGCTTGGAGGCGTTCTTCATAACTAGCCCAATCTGCTGAAGAGTAATCGAATGGTTCTACTTGCCCCATGTGCGCCGACATCATTTCGCTGACTTGTCTTCTTGTGGCAGTCCACCAGGGTCCCAAGATCCTCGTCGCCAAGAACTATGTCGTGTTCCAGGGCTTCTGGGTATGAAGACGCCGCCAGTACTTAAACATGCTTTATTCGCGTGCCAGCAACATAGCGATTACCAAGAGTGCCAAAGGAAAGTGCCCGCGGCCCACCGCGCGCCAAGCGCTTTTATTCACATCGTGGGCGAGGGTGTTGCGATATGGGCCGCGTGACAGTGTATCGCACAAGCGCGCGTGTACAGATATGCAACAGAAACCCATCGGACGTCAAGTGGCCGCAAAGAAAGAGCTTGCGACTCGTGTCCAGACATCCACAGAGCCGTAAATCACGTACATCCAGGACGTGTTGGCTTTGTGCCGCAAGGTCGATAAGGACATGCTCGACGAGGACAAAGTCGGACACGTCCTGAAAGGAATTGCCGATGACGCCTTCAATTTTCTGTTGTGCAAGGAATGCTCGACGGTGGATTCGGTCATCGAAGCAGGTCGTCGCTTCGAACAGGCAAAAAGTAGGTGCATAGTTCACCAATTTGACAGCCTTCCCGACATGGTGGCTACGCCCTCTTGCGAAGATTTGCCCACACTACATCAACCACTAGCTCCGGAAAACGTCACCAGAATAGTCCGTCGGGAACTCGAGGCTATGGCACTCGCTATGTCTAGCGTCAGCGTGCCAGGACACAACCTAGATGCTGTTTCAATGATACAGGCCGTGGTTCGCCAAGAGATCGCGAATATGGGCATTTCGCCACCTCATCAAAATGCCCCTGCTACTTGCAGCTCGGATCCAGTTGTTGCGGCTGCCACTCCGAACAGCACGTTCGCGCCACGACGAAACCCAGCTGAATGGCGCACTCATGAGGATCGGCCCATACGTTTCACGTGCCATCGGATAGGACACATCGCTCGCCATTGCCGCAGCCATTGGACCTCACCACCTTGACCGAGCTTCTATGATTGGGGACCTCGCTTCAAACGTGCACCTTATGCCCCATCCTCTCGTGCTGAGACAGGTGCAGAGCATAATTCAGAACGTCGGACCTGCCGTTCGCCATCGCCCGTGCGTCGTCAGACCCGCTCACCCCAACCCCGCCTACGACCGTTGCTCAAAAAACTAGCCGGTGCAGCCCCCGGAGGTGACGCTGCATACACGACTCGGACTGCAAATCCTCTGATTACTCCCGACCAGCGGTGCAACTTTCTTACAATTCTCGTTGATGGTTTACCTGTAACTGCTCTTATTGATATCGGTGCACAAATATCTGTGATGAGCTCAGACCTCCGCCGCCGCCTTCAATCTGACGCTTGCGATTAAACCTACCGTTCATACAGCGGATGGGAGTACTCCTGCTGTGCTTGGAATGTGCACTGCGCAATTAACGATTTCTGAGCATCAAACTTCAGTTCTGTTTGCTGTACTGGAAAATTGCACTCATGACCTAATCGTTGGGCTCGACCTTTTGACTTCACACGCTGCGCTCATTGACTGTTTTAAAGGTCTTCTTCGGCTCAAACTACCATCCTTCTCAGATGCCGTCTCTACCAGCCCACCTTGTCTACGCTCTGTCGATTTCCTCAGACTTCCGCCGCAAGCCGCAGTCCAAGTCCAACTCTCGCCATATCCTCCAGTACCCGATGTTAATTGTGTTGCTGCCCCAATTTCTGACGTGGCCATGACACGTAATGCTGCACTCCCCAACACGGTGGTTACGGTTAAAGACAACCGAACTCCATTTCCCGTCCTCAATTTTGGCTTCTCAGCGCAAGTTATTCCTCGCGGCATGTCACTTGCGCATCTGACACCACTGGTCGACCAGACAGTTTCCGCCCTAACCACCAATTCGCCACCCGATTTTTCATTAACGTCGCTCTCATCACGTTCCTATTCCGACCTTTTCAAGCCAATGCTATCTGACAGGCTCACCTCTGAACAAGTCTCTGCTCTCTACCGTGTGCTTGCTTCTTATTAGAACATCTTTGACTTCGGCGACCGTAATTTGGGCAAGACATTCATGGTAACCCATTGCATCGACACCGGTGACTCTCGACCCAATCGCCGACGGCCCTACCGTGTGTCAGCCCCGGAACGTGCTATCATACAGCGAGAAGTCGATAAAATGCTTCATAAGGGCATAATCGAACCCTCATCTAGTCCCTGGTCCTCACCCGTTGTACTTGTTAAAAAGAAGGACAATAGTTGGAGATTCTGTGTTGACTACCGCCATCTCAACCATATTACCAAGAAATATGTCTATCCCCTACCGCGCATAGATGATGCACTCGATTGGTTACACGGTGCCAAATATTTTTCTTCAATGTAACTTCGCTCAGGCTACTGGCAGATCGCTGTGGACGACAAAGACAGAGAGAAGACGGCCTTCGTGACTCCTGATGGACTTTATCAGTTTAAGGTGATGCCTTTTGGATTATGCAATGCCCCTCGACTTTTGAGCGCATGATGGACTCTCTCCTTCGAGGCATGAAGTGGACCATCTGCCTCTGCTATCTTGACAATGTTATTGTTTTTTCGAGTGCTTTCAACGACCATCTTACCCGTCTGTCTACAGTGCTTGATGTTTTCCTACGTGCCAACTTGGAACCTAACTCGTCCAAATGTCCCTTTGGGCAACGCCAAATCAGCGTACTCGGTTATCTTATTGACGCTGCGGGCGTTCAACCAGATCCTGCGAAATTCCGAGCAGTTCGCGACTTCCCGACACCCCGCTCAGCCAAGGACGTCCGAAGTTTTCTGGGACTGTGCTCCTATTTCCGTCGTTTTGTCGAGAAGTTTGCTGAAGTAGTCCGTCCTCTAACCTGCCTCCTCAAAACGGATGTCGCATTCACCTGCGGCTAACAGCAAGCAAACGCCTTTTCGTCGCTCGTTGACATTCTCACGAATCCACCAGTCCTAGCACACTTCGACCCATCTGCCGACACGGAGGTTTGTAATGACGCCAGTGGCCACGGCATAGTAGGCGCAGTGCTGGCACAGCGGCAACAAGGAATGCGCCGCGTCGTCACGTACGCAAGCCGACTGTTGTCGTGCTCGGAACAAAATATTCGATCGCAGAACGCAAGTGCTAAACTCTCGTCTAGGCCATTGCGAAACTCCAACCGTACCTGTATGGCCGACCTTCATCATCATCATCATCATCATCATCATCATCATCATCATCATCAGCCTGTCTACGTCCACTGCAGGACAAAGGCCTCTCCCATGTTCCGCCAGTTAACCCGGTCCTGTGCTTGCTGTTGCCAATTTATACCCGCAAACTTCTTAATCTCATCTACCCACCTAACCTTCTGTCTCCCCCTACCCCGCTTCCCTTCTCTGGGAATCCAGTTGGTGACCCTTAATGACCAGCGGTTATCCTGTCTACGTGCTACATGCCCGGCCCATGTCCATTTCCTCTTCTTTATTGCAGCTATGATATCCTTAACTCCCGTTTGTCCCCTAATCCACTCTGCTCTCTTCTTGTCTCTTAAGGTTACACCTACCATTTTTCTTTCCATTGCTCGCTGCGTCGTCCTCAATTTAAGTTGAACCCTCTTTGTGAGTCTCCAGGTTTCTGCTCCGTAGCTAAGTACTGGCAAGATACAGCTGTTATATACCTTTCTCTTGAGGGACAGTGGCAATCTACCTGTCATAATTTGAGAGTGCCTGCCGAATGTGCTCCACCCCATTCTTATTCTTCTAGTTACTTCAATCTCGTGGTTAGGCTCTGCGGTTATTACCTGCCCTAAGTAGACATAGTCTTTTACAACTTCAAGTGCACTATTACCTATCGCAAAGCGCTGCTCCTTTCGAGGTTGTTGTACATTACTTTCGTTTTCTGCAGATTAATTTTAAGACCCACCTTTCTGCTCTCCTTGTCTAACTCCGTAATCATGAGTTGCAATTCGTCCCCTGAGTTACTCAGCAATGCAATGTCATCGGCGAAGCGCAGGTTACTGAGGTACTCTCCATTAACTTTTATCCCTAACTGTTCCCATTCTAGGCTCCTGAAAACGTCCTGTAAGCACGCAGTGAATAGCATTGGGGAGATTGTGTCCCCCTGCCTTACACCCTTCTTTATTGGTATTCTGTTGCTTTTTTTATGAAGCAGTATGGTAGCAGTTGATCCCCTGTAGATTTCTTCCAGAATGTTTATATATATTTCATCTACGCCCTGATTCCGCAGTGTCTGCATGACGGCTGATATTTCTACTGAATCAAACGCCTTCTCGTAATCTATGAAGGCTATGTATAGTGGTTGGTTATACTCTGAGCATTTTTCTATTACCTGATTGATAGTATGAATGTGGTCAATTGTTGAGTAGCCTATTCTAAATCCTGCTTGTTCCTTTGGTTGATTGAATTCTAATGTTTTCTTTACTCTGCTAGCAATTACCTTTGTAAATAGCTTGTATACTACAGAGAGCAAGCTGATCGGCCTGTAATTTCTCAAGTCCTTGTCATCTCCTTTCTTATGTATTAATATGATGTTAGCGTTCTTCCAAGACTCTGGTACTTTTCCCGTCAGGAGACACCTCGTAAATAGAGTGGCTAGTTTTTCTAACACAATCTGTCCTTCATCTTTCAGCAGATCTGATGTTACTTGATCCTCACCAGCAGCTTTGCCTCTGTGCATGCTCTCCAAAGCTTTTCTGACTTCTTCTATCATTACCGGTGGGGTGTCGTCTGGGTTACTGCTAGTTCTTATAGTATTAAGGTCGTGGTTGTCTCGGCTACTGTACAGATCTCTGTAAAACTCCTCCGCTATTTTAACTATCCCATCCATATTGGTAGTTAATTTGCCTTCTTTGTCCCTTAGTGCATACATCCGCCTTTTGCCTATCCCAAGTTTCCTCTTCACTGCTTTGACGCTTCCTCCGTTTTTCAGAGCGTGCTCAATTCTCTCCATGTTATACCTTCTTACATCGCATACTTTACGTCTATTAATCAGCTTCGAAAGCTCTGCCAATTCTATTTTGTCTGTTGTACTTGACACTTTCATGATTTGACGCTTCTTAATTAGGTTCTTCGTTTCCTGGGAAAGCTTGCCGGTGTCCTGTCTAGCTACCCTGCCTCCAACTTCCACTGCACACTCCGTGATGATACTCGTCAGATTATCATTCATTGTATCTACGCTAAGGTTGGTTTCCTCGCTAAGAGCAGAGTACCTGTTCTGCAGTGACACTCTGAATTCCTGTACTTTCCCTCTCAGTGCTAGCTCATTATTTGCTTCTTGCGTATCAGTTTCTGTCGTTCCTTCTTCAAGTCTAGGCGGATTCGAGCCCGTACCATTCTATGGTCACTGCATCTTACCTTGCCAACCACTTCCACATCCTGCACGACCCCTGGGTGTGCAGTCATTATAAAGTCTATTTCGTTCTTATTTACGCCATTAGGGCTCCTCTATGTCCATTTGCGGTTTTCTCGTTTTCGGTAGAAGGTATTCAAAATACGCAGATTATTGCGTTCTGCGAATTCTACTAGTAGCTCTCCTCTGGCGTTTCTAGTGCCGATGCCGTTATCTCCTACTGCCTGGTCTCCAGCCTCCTTCTTCCCTACCTTTGCATTAAAGACGCCCATTACTATAGTATACTGTGTTTTCACCTTACTCATTGCCGATTCCACGTGTTCATAGAAGCTTTCAAGTGAAGCGTCATCATGGCTGGATGTAGGCGCGTAAGCCTGTACTACCTTCATTTTGTATCTTTTATTCAGTTTAATTACAATGCCTACCACCCTTTCATTAATGCTATAGTAATCCTCTATGTTTCCAGCTATGTTTCTGTGAATTAGGAACCCTACTCCCAGTTCTCTTCTGTCTGCCAAGCCCCGATAGCAAATGACGTGCCCATTCTGTAGCACAGTATAGGCCTCATCTGTCCTCCTAACCTCACTCAGCCCTATTATATCCCACTTAATGCCTTCTAGCTCCTCGAATAATACAGCTAGACTTCCCTCACTAGATAACGTTCTAACGTTAAACGTTGCTAAGTTCAAGTTCCTATGGTGGCCTGTCCGTATCCAGAGATTCCTAGCACCCTCTGCTGCTTTGCAGATCTGACCGCCGCCGTGGTCAGTTGCTCCGCAGCTGGTGGGGACTGAGGGCCGTGAGTTAATTGACGAATGCCTACGGGAGGGGGTGGCCAGATACTGCACCAGGGTGGCCAATCCTTCTCTGGTGAGAGAAGGATTGGCCGACCATTCTCAGTTATTACGGACCACCATGCGCTCTGCTGGCTCTCCTCACTCAAGCACCCTAAGGGACGCCTTGGTCGCTGTGCGCTCCGCTTGCAAGAGTACACTATTTCCGTATCCTATAAATCTGAACGACTACACAAGGATGCCGACTGCTTGTCCCGTTACCCAGTCGATCCCCCTGGCATGATGGAAGATGGACAAGAGGCCTAGAAGTAACTTAGAAATACTTGTTTTTGGGCTAGTTGGTTCGTCATACTGAGGTGTAATTCTAGACGCCTAAGGCACCACAGGAAGAAATAATCACAGAGAAAGAGCGTCAACACTCGCAACTGATTTATTTGCAGGAGAAACGCAGGAAATATATAGCCGCTACTACTAGTCGCACACAATCGCCTCTGCTACGTGTCACACAAGATATTTGGCTTTCTCCATCAACAGTGGAATAGTTCCTCTTAAAGTGCAAGCCTTGTTTGGAACAGTCAAGCCTACATTTGGCCATTCGAAGAGAGTATGCTGGATCTGGAAATCTGAAGTTTGGAGGCAAATCAGGTTTCTGCAAGACTGTCTATGAGCAAAGTGCTTAGAGGTGGACACGGGGTGGTACGCTCATCACAAGTTAAAAAGATATTATCAAGTGGCGATGCACACTAAACTTTTTGCGGAAGAAACCCAGGAGGGTACCTGCCGATCCAGCCGAGCTTCATTTGCCAGACAACGTGGAGATGCCTGAACGAATTTCTAGCATGTTCAAGAAAAGAAAGAAGTTTTCGGTACCACCGAACCTCCGGGTTCACGAACTACTGGCTACTAATGGGAGGATAGCCAAGTGTGCACCCGGAGAGGACGGAGAAAGGTGCCTATTGAATAGAGTGGGAGTTCTTTTGAAGAACGTTCAGTGAACGCATCATCATCATCATCATCATCATCATCATCAGCCTGACTACGTCCACTGCAGGACAAAGGCCTCTCCGATGTTCCGCCAGTTAACCCGGTCCTGTGCTTGCTGCTGCCAATTTATACCCGCAAACTTCTTAACCTCATCTGCCCACCTAACCTGTCTCCCCCTAACCCGCTTCCCTTCTCTGGGAATCCAGTTAGTTACCCTTAATGACCAGCGGTTATCCTGTCTACGCTCTACATGCCCGGCCCATGTCCATTTTCTCTTCTTTATTTAAACTATGATATCCTTAACCCCATTTTTGTCCCCTAATCCACTCTGCTCTCTTCTTGTCTCTTAAGGTTACACCTACCATTTTTTTCCATTGCTCGCTGCGTCGTCCTCAATTTAAGCTGAACCCTTTTTGTAAGTCTCCAGGTTTCTGCTCCGTAGCTAAGTACCGGCAAGATACAGCTGTTAAATACCTTCCTCTTGAGGGATAGTGGCAATATACCTGTCATATTTTGAGAGTGCTTGCGAATGTGCTCCACCCCATTATTATTCTTCTAGTTACTTCAATCTCGTGGTTAGGCTCTGCGGTTATTACCTGCCCTAAGTAGACATCGTCTTTTACAACTTCAAGTGCACCTATCTCGAAGCACTGCTCCTTTCCGAGGTTGTTGTAGATTACTTTCGTTTTCTGCAGATTAATTTTAAGACCCACCTTTCTGCTCTCCTTGTCTAACTCCGTAATCATGAGTTGCAATTTGTCCCCTGAGTTACTCAGCAATGCAATGTCATTGGCGAAGCGCAGGTTACTAAGGTAGTCTCCATTAACTCTTATCCCTAACTGTTCCCAATCTAGGCTACTGAAAACCTCCTGTAAGCACGCGGTAAATAGCATTGGGGAGATTGTGTTCCCCTGCCTCACACCCTTCTTGATTGGTATTCTGTTGCTTTCTTTATGAAGCACTATGGTAGCAGTTGATCCCCTGTAGATTTCTTCCAGATGTTTATATATGCTTCGACGCCCTGATTCTGCAGTATCTGAATGACGGCTGATATTTCTACTGAATCAAACGCCTTCTCGTAATCTATGAGGGCTATGTATAGTGGTTGGTTATACTCTGACCATTTATCTATTACCTGATTGATAGTATGAATGTGGTCAATTGTTGAGTAGCCTGTTCGAAATCCTGCTTGTTCCTTTGGTTGATTGAACTTCAATGTTTTCTTTACTCTGTTAGCAATTACCTTTGTAAATAGCTTGTATACTACAGAGAGCAAGCTGATCGGCCTGTATTTCTTCAAGTCCTTGTCCTCTCCTTTCTTATGTATTAAGATGATGTTAGCGTTCTTCCAAGACTCTGGTACTCCTCCCGTCAGGAGACACCTCGTAAACAGGGTGGCTAGTTTTTCTAACACAATCTCTCCTCCATCTTTCAGCAGATCTGATGTTACTTGATCCTCACCGGCAGCTTTGCCTCTTTGCATGCTCTCCAAAACTTTTCTGACTTCTATCATTACTGGTGGGGTGTCATCTGGGTTACTGCTAGTTCTTATAGTATTAAGGTCGTGGTTGTCTTGGCTACTGTACAGATCTCTGTAAAACTCCTCCGCTATTTTAACTATCCTATCCATATTGGTAGTTATCTTGCCTTCTTTGTCCCTTAGTGCATACATCCGACTTTTGCCTATCCCAAGTTTCCTCTTCACTGCTTTGACGCTTCCTCCATTTTTCAGAGCGTGTTCAATTCTCTCCATGTTATACCTTCTTACATCGCATACTTTACGTCTATTATTCAACTTCGAAAGCTCTGCCAGTTCTATTTCGTCTGTTGTACTTGACACTTTAATGATTTGACGCTTCTTAATCAGGTTCTCCGTTTTCTGGGAAAGCTTGCCAGTATCCTGTCTAACTACCCTGCCTCCAACTCCCACTGCACACTCCGTAATGATACTCGTCAGATTATCATTCATTGTATCTACGCTAAGGTTGGTTTCCTCACTAAGAGCCGAGTGCCTGTTTTGAAGCGAGACTCTGAATTCCTATACTTTCCCTCTCAGTGCTAGCTCATTGATTGACTTCTTGAGTATCAGTTTCTGTCGTCCCTTCTTCAAGTCTAGGCGAATTCGAGACCGTACCATTCTATGGTCACTGCATCGTACCTTGCCAACCACTTCCCCATCCTGCACGATTCCTGGGTGTGCAGCCAATATAAAGACTATTTCGTTCTTATTTTCGCCATTAGGGCTCCTCCATGTCCACTTGCGGTTTTATCGTTTTCGGTAGAAGGTATTCGAAATCCGCAAATTATTGCGTTCTGCGAATTCTACTAGTAGCTCTCCTCTGGCGTTTCTAGTGTCGATGCCATAATCTCCTACTGCCTGGTCTCCAGCCTGCTTCTTCCCTACCTTTGCATTAAAGTCGCCCATCGCTATAGTATACGGTGTTTTTACCTTACTCATTGCCGATTCCACGTCTTCATAGAAGCTTTCAACTGAAGCGTCATCATGGCTGGATGTAGGCGCGTAAGCCTGTACTACCTTCGTCTTGTATCTTTTATTCAGTTTAATTACGATACCTACCTCCCTTTAATTAATGCTATAGTATTCCTCTATGTTGCCAGCTATGTTTCTGTGAATTAGGAACCACACTCCCAGTTCTCTTATGTCTGCCAAGCCCCGATAGCAAAAGACGTGCCCATTCTGTAGCACAGTATAGGGCTCATCTGTCCTCCTAACCTCACTGAGCCCTATTATATCCCATTTAACACCCTCTAGCTCCTCGAATAGTACAGCTAGACTTTCCTCACTAGATAAGGTTCTAGCGTTAAACTTTGCCAAGTTCAGGTTCTAATGGCGGCTGGTCCGGATCCAGAGATTCTTAGCACCCTCTGCTGCGTTGCAGATCTGACCGCCGCCGTAGTCAGTTGCTTCGCAGCTGCTGGGGACTGGGGGCCGTGAGTTATTTGACGTATGCATGTGGGAGGTAGAGGCCAGATAATGCACCAGGGTGGCCAATCCTTCTCTGGTGAGGGAGTGCGTTCCCGGCGGTGGTTACCGGTGAGGCCGCACCCGAGGCCTCTTAATGCAGTTCCATCAACACGCGGATTTTTTTAATCCGGTAGGGAACGGCGCGGCGCCGGGATTTGAACCACGGACCTCTTGCATGCGAGGCGGATGCTCTAACCATCGAACGCATCTTCACCCTAAGGACCCTACGAAGGCTGTTGTCACGCACTTTCGGGGGAAGCATCCGAAAGTGCGTGACGTTGTTTATTACGTTGCTCATGCAAGCCGACAAGGAAGGTGGTGTCGTGGTACTGGCAGCCAAAGCCTTTGGTTAAAAGGCTATTCAAGCTCTACAGAAGAACTTCGTACCAACGACGTCACAAACAAGCAAGGTGAAGAATAAAGCTATTCTGCTATGTAAAGATCTTGAACTTTTAAAATTTTCTAAGGCTATTAGCACCTCCAGGCAAGCAACCCTGTCAGTGTTCTTCAGTGCAAAAACACTCAAGGTTGTCATGCCTTTCAGGTGCGTTGTGAGTGAACGTGACTCGCGGCAGTTGCATGTCAATAAATTTTTACTCAAGCACCTTAGCATGGTTGATGTCAGAGACCCGTTTGCAGTGAAGAACTCGAATGACATTACGCAGACTCTGCACTGCCTCCAGGGTGGTATGTATGGCTTTTCGCTCGATGTTGAAGACTTTTTCTATTCTGTGCCACACTCGGAGCTACTCAATATTGTTAGAACCTGTATTGAAACGAACGGAGTTCTAGCGTTCGAGAGGGCCACAGGCGTATCTCTAGATAACTTTATGACGTTGTTC
Organism: Rhipicephalus annulatus; assembly: GCA_013436015.1. Lineage (NCBI taxonomy): Eukaryota > Metazoa > Arthropoda > Arachnida > Ixodida > Ixodidae > Rhipicephalus > Rhipicephalus annulatus. Next base: position 90,808 of record WOVY01010364.1, on the reverse strand, counting down.
GAATTTTATCTTACCTCAACCTTTCTATCACATGATGGCAATCTTTACGTTCAGCGACAAATATTTGCATTGGCTCTTGTGTCGCCCCAGTGCTGTGTAACACGTTCTTATCCTCCTTAGACAATGCTTTAGCTCAAGCAATTGACTATGCAAAAGTGCTGAAAGTCTTTCGGTACGTGGACGACTTTTTAGTCATTTTAAACGCTAACTCTCTGACGACCACCACTAGTTCAGTGGATGATATTTTAGCACTTTTCAGACAACATGCTAACGGTCTTTCGTTTACGCATGAGCTTCCCACTGACAATAAATTGCAGTTTTTAGACTTGAGCATCATGTTCTAGGAGCGGCACGTGTGCTGGACGTATCATCCACGTTCGCGCAGAGTTTTTACCTTTGATGCAGCTCATTCTAAACTTGTAAAAAGAGCCATTGCAACCACGTGTCTCGAGGGAGCGCTAGTGAAATCTTGCCATCACAGGATGCAGGATAGCTACTTGAATCAGGTTAGGCGGCTGCATTCAGCTGGCTATGCTAACTCTGTCATTGTATCCCTTTCGGAAACCCTCAATCAAAAGTTCAAGGGCAAACGAAAATGCAGGCAGCCAAGGGATAAACGGCCTATGGTTGTTCCATATGTTCATAAGGTAGCGCACAACCTTAAGAACGAGGCGAGCAGGTACAATGTGCCTGTTGCTTTTTCTGCGCCACGAAAGCTGGCTGGCCTATGCCCACGTATTTCTAAAACACCGAGCCCCTCCACCTGTGGAAAAATACACGCTTCGATGTATGTGGTTTGCGTAGTAGGTGTGGTGTACTTAATCCCACTTAGTTGCGGCCGGGTCTACATCGGCCAAACTGGTCGGTGTTTGAACGTAAGAATTAGGGAACATTAGCTTTCAATTCGAAATAATTCCAGAGCACCTTTGCCTGCGCACTGCCGTTCCTGTTCTTGTGAGGCGAGGTTTTCAAGCGTTTCGGTCCTCGCCAAAAGCCCAGATGCTCTGGCCCGTGAAATAATGGAAGCATTCTGGATAAAGAAAAAAAAGGTGACTTGCCCCGCCACGGTGGTCTAGTGGCTAAGGTACTCGGCTGCTGACCCGCAGGTCGCGGGTTCGAATACCGGCTGCGGCGACTGCATTTCCGATGGAGGCGGAAATGTTGTAGGCCCGTGTGCTGAGATTTGGGTGCACGTTAAAGAACCCCAGGTGGTCGAAATTTCCGGAGCCCTCCACTACGGCGTCTCTCATAATCATATGGTGGTTTTGGGACGTTAAACCCCACATATCAATCAAAAAGGGTGACTTGTGTATAAGTGACACGTCAGTCGTCTTGCGCAAGTCTGAGTTTGATTTTTGCGCTTTGTTGCTTGATTAGATATGCCGGTTGAACGTCCTCAGTTTATGTCTGTGGTCATGTGACTAGGTGAAGCAGTGTGTTCTGCACATGCGTGTGCGGCTATATATTTCCTGCGTTTCTCCTGCAAATAAATCAGTTGTGAGTGTTGACGCTCTTTCCCTGTGATTATTTCTTCCCGTGGTGCTTTAGGCGTCTAGAATTAACCCCCCCCCCTCAGCAGGACAGGATGCCCTTGTTCTTTCAATTACCGACTTCAACGATATAGCTGCTGAACAACGCCGCGACCCCTCTTTGCATGGTATTTACAATGGTCTGCACTCTCCCCACCCTGACCACTCCTTACAACTGTTCGTTCTCTGTGATATGTGACGGTGCGATGTTGTGTGTAATCTGGTCGTTGCGTTAGGTTGGTTTTGTATGCTTGGGCCGGTCTACATAATCGATGCAGTTTGACAATGAAGCTCAGTTGGAAGTTAGCGCTCTGTCCTCTTGTGGTGGTCTGCTCGGCCATTTCTTCTTCCCCGTAATGCGCTATACCAGTTCAAGTTCGTTCTTCACAATGACATCTTGCACCGCTACAACGCCCGCCCAGATGGTGCTGAGCTTTTACTCGTTGTTCCTGCGCATCTTCGCTCGGACGTTTTGGCCCAGCTCCATGATGCCCCCTCCGCTGGACACCTAGAGGTGTCACGCACGTATGGCCGCGTTCGCCGCCGATTGATTCTTTTGGCCTGGCCTCTACCGTTCTGTGCGACAGTACATTGCGGCATGCGACCTCTGCCAGCGCCGCAAGACAGCTGCTCTGGGACCTGCTGGTACCCTCCAGCGCATTTAAGTACCAGATGAGCCATTTTTTCGAGTTGGCCTCGATCTTCTAGGACCTTTTCCCGTGTCGGCCACCGGTAATAAGCGGATTGCTATTGCTACCGACTACGCAACGCGGTATGCCGTTACACACGCCCTCCCCACCAGCTGCGCTACTGATGTAGCCGATTTCCTTCTCTTTGACATCATTCTGCGTTATGGTGCTCCTCGTCAGTTGAACACCGACCGCGGCCGCTGTTTTCTACCTAAAGTAGTCCACAAGCTCCTGCGATCCTGCTCTACCCACCACAAGTTCACTACAGTGTACTACCCACAAACCAACGGCCTCACGGAATGCCTCACTGACGAATATGTTAGCGATATACGTCTCCAAGGATCACAAAGATTGCGACATCCACTTACCTTTCGTTACCTTCGGATACAACAGTTCACGTCGTAATACAGCTGGTTTTTCAACTATTTACGTACTGTTTGGTTATGACCCGCCTTTGCCCATGGACACCATGCTCCAATCTGACGACCCTTCATCGACTGCTTATGCTCGTGATGCCCTGGCCCGAGCTGATATCGCCCACCAAGTCGCCCGGGATCGTTTATGTGCCTCGCAGCTCAAACAAAAGAGTGCTTACGATCACCGGCCCCGCGACGTACAGTACTCCCCAAGGTCGCTCGTCTTGCTGTGGTTACCATCACGTCGTGTTGGTATCTGTGAAAAACTGATGTCCAGTTACATTGGCCCCTACCGCGTCATACGCAAGGTCATTAGCGTGACCTATGATATAGCTCCACTCCATACCACGTCAGTACCAGCTTCAGTCCCGACCGATATAGTGCAAGTCTCAAGGCTCAAACCATACTACTCACGGCCCGAGAATTGATCGCACCGGGAGGGTGCTTCTGCCGCCGGCGGGTAATGTCACGGGCTAAGTAGATGCCTGAGGATGATGACGACAAAGTGCTGAGGGGAACGTGCTCGAACTGCAGCAGCGTTGTACGCGTATATATATATATATATATATATATATATATATATATATTAAAAGAAGAAAACATTGATGTGCTCGCAGTTTGATATGAATTTGCATACACAGAGGGGACACGACTCTCGCTTTCTTAGGTTCCACGAAGTTGAATCACAGGTTAATTGAGGAATTGCGCCGTTAGCCTGATTTCCGCGTCAAAAACAATTCGTCACAATCATCGGCTCGCAACAGTTTCGACAGAGCAGTGGTGACGGTATATGTTTTTTGAAGAAAATTGTTTTCTGGAAGCTGGAAATGCTTTCACCGGTTTTTAAAAAGCTTGCTCGTTCCCATTCGTAACTTCATCAACAACTCATAGCAGAATAAAAGCATGAACAAGTGATGTAATACCATAGCGCCCCTGTTCAGCGTTTACCAGCTTTGAAATACTACAGCACAAGACGCGAAGGCATCGTATTGGCGACCTGCACCGCAAAGAGTCCACAGGAAAAATTATCACAGAGAAAATGTTGCAAAAATTTCACTATGTTGTAACATGGTCTCGTAACATTTTCAATCTCCCGTGAGAACATAATTGAGTGATTACTGTAGTGACGGAAAACTTCACCTTACTTGTTGGGTTCCCTAGCGTGCAGTGAGAGTAACCACTATCAAAAGGGGGGGGGGGGCTCAGCACCCCAACATTTCTCAGGGAAGGGGGGGGGGGGCTGGCGCCCTTCTTGCCCCCTCCCCCTAGCTGATACGCCTATGGTTTCACACACAAATGCAAGGATTGCAATGGCAGGGCAACCCTTGCCTACATACTACAGAGATACTCGAGATTTTGAATGAACAGATTTTATTTCAGGTGAGATTCAGAAAACGAAGCGAAGCTAAAGGCCATTCGGCCTGACGTGGCTTCACTACGCGAAAGTTTAGATGACCGTACAGACAAAAGCCACGAGAAGCAGTTTCAAATCTCAGGGCGCACCGCAGAGGACTACTTTTGACCGTAAAGTGAGCCGAGGAAGCAACCCGAGCTTGTGTGTAATCCCTAGGCTGGGGTTGAGGCCCGCTCAAAATCAATTTCTCTGGACATTATCAATAAAGCTCTTCTTCTTCACCCGTTACCATTAAACGTCAATGTAGAAACCTTCCTTAAGGTATCCCAGCCAAAGAGCATATAATTAGATCTGCAGAGAGAGAGAGAGAGAGAGGAAACTTTATTAGAACTTGGCCGGCAGCTTGGTCTTGGTGGCCTCAGATGGCGGCGCTGAGTCCCTGAACTCGGGCAGCATCTTCGGCCTGCCGGACAGCCCAGAGCTGGTCGTTGAGCTCCGAGCTTCTGAGCGCCGCCTCCCAGCGGCGGCGTCGCCGACGGAGAAGGTCCCCCGCGGCTCCCGCAGACGGGACGGCGGCGGGAACGAGTGAGCTCGAGGCTTCCTGTTGCCTGGTATTGGCAGCCGCCATAGGCGCATCGCGAACGGCGGCCGTTTCTCGACCATTGTTACCGGCGCATTCCCAGAGCATGTGGCGCTGCGTTGCTCTGTGCCCGCATGCTTTACATAGATCGGTAATGTGTAAGTGCGGGTAGCAGTGGCGTAAGACGACCGGGCTGGGGTAAGAGTGGGTTTGTAGTAAGCGATAGCTTACGGCATCGTGTCTGTTTAATTTGTCATGCGGTGGCGGGAACTTTCGCCTTTCCAGTCTGTAGTGTTGCGTAATATCTCGGAACGTGATGAGACGATCACCCCACGACCATTGTGGTCTGTGTTGTCGCTGCGTGTCTGTCGAAGTGTCTCGATCCGGCAGATCAGAAGCCCCATTCTCGGGAGCGGAGGCGGCGGCCACGGAATGTGCCGCGGCTCGGCGAGTGAGACCTCGAGCCGCGGCGTGGGCCGCCTCGTTGCCCGGAAGCGGGACATCGGTGTGTGCCGGGGCCCAAAGGAGGAAGACTGTTAAATTTTGTTGTGGCGATCGCGACGCTGAGTCACCATCACCGCACATCTTAAGGATGCGGGCCGCTTCCCGCGAGACGCGGCCGCGCGCGAAGCCGCGGATTGCTGCCTGCGAGTCGCTGATTATGATCGTAGCGTTCGGCACCGTGGCGATTGCTAGGGCTATCGCGGCTTCTTCGGCCGCCTCCGTATGTCCCGTGGTCACTGTGGTGCTCGCCAGGCATTTGCCCGCACGGTCAACGACCGCAGCGGCGTGTGCGTGTCTCCCGTCCCCATATCTCGCGGCATCTACGTACACAACTTCGTCGCTAGTGGCGTACTTCTTTTGAAGGTCACTAGCTCGCTGGTTACGGCGCCCGACGTGGTGCGTCGGGTGCATATTCTTATGTAGCGGCGGAACAATTAGGCGGTCGCGAACCGAGGCAGGAACATCCGCTTTTTCTCCCTGCTGAGTGTGGTACCGGATGCCAAGTGACTCGAGGATGTGTCGACTCGTCTTGGACCCCGACAAGCGTTCGTTTTGCGAAACGACATGGGCCTCAATTAACTCGTAGAGTGAGTTGTGCAGTCCAAGTTCTAGTAACTTTTCAGTGCTCGCATTCAGTGGAACTCCAATTGCTCTCTTGAAAGCCTTTCGTATTATACATTCGATCTTGTTTTTTTCTGAGCCTAGCAATTTGAGGTAGGGGGCAACGTATGTTATACGGCTTATTGCGTACGCCTGCACTAGACGGATCGCGCAGTGTTCGCGCATACCAGTACGTCTGTTCGTGATACGACGTAGGAGTCGAATCGTGTCGTCTACCGAACGACGTAGTCTTCGCACCGTCTCACCATTATGGCCGTTTGCCTGCAGGTGTAACCCCAGAATTCTAATTTTGTCTACGTGTGGAATGGGAGTGCCATCTGCCAATAGAACGCTTATTTTGTAGCACTCCCTTTCCTCGTCGCGCGGGGTTTTGCGACCTCTACTTGTAGGTTTGTAGATTAGAAGTTCCGACTTGGTTGCCGAGCATTCGAGGCCCGTTCCTCGCAAGTACTCCTGAACTTCGTCTACACCTGCCTGGAGCATACGCTCGACGTGACCATCACAACCTCCGCCGGGAACCCAGAGGGTGATGTCATCCGCGTAGATACTGTGATACAATCCTTGTATGCCTAATAATTTCTCGGGTAGCCCCAATAGAACTAAATTAAAGAGTAATGGCGAAATTACGGAGCCTTGTGGCGTGCCCCTCGAGCCCATCTCAAATTCTTGCAGTTCCACATCTCCAACGACGACGCGTACGCGTCTGCCGGCAAGGAAGTCACGTATGTAATTATATGTTTTTGTCCTAGTCCTAATGTTTGAACTCTGTTTAAAATTGCTTCGTGTTTAACGCTGTCGAAGGCCTTTTTAATATCTAGGCCAAGGATCGCCTTGGTTGAGCTGGTAATGTCATCAACAATGTGGTGCTTCAGCTGAAGCAACGCGTCTTGTGCGGAGAGATTGCGGCGGAATCCTAGCATGGTGTGCGGAAATACATCGCGGACTTCGAGAAAGTCAGTCACGCGTTTGAGGACTGCGTGCTCCAGAACTTTTCCTACACAAGACGTGAGCGAAATTGGCCTTAGATTATCAAACGCAACCTGCTTGCCCGGTTTAGGAATCATGATAACTCGAGCTCTTTTCCACGCTTCAGGAAGGGAACCGCGTTGCCAGCACTCGTTGATATAAGTCACAAATCGGGAGATTGACTCGTCATCTAAGTTGCGGAGAGCCTTGTTCGAAACCCCGTCCAGGCCGGGCGCCGATCGGGTGTTTAGTTCAAAAAGGACTGCCTGAATTTCCGCTTCGCTAAATTCGGCGTCTAGTTGCTCATTAGCAACGCCGTCATAATCTGGGTCTGCAACTTTTTCTAAAGTATGCCAATCATGCTCTACGGAAAAGCACTGAGATGAAGTCTGAGGACCTATTATCTAGACAGGGTTGTACTCCAGGGTTCCATCCTTGGTGCTTTTCTATTTATTCTAGCCTGCCCCGCCACGGCGGTCTAGTGGCTAAGGTACTCGGCTGCTGACCCGCAGGTCGCGGGATCAAATCCCGGCTGTGGCGGCTGCATTTCCGATGGAGGCGAAAATGTTGTCGGCCCTTGTACTCAGATTTGGGTGCACGTTAAAGAACCCCAGGTGGTCGAAATTTCCGGAGCCCTCCACTACGGCGTCTCTCATAATCATATAGTGGTTTGGGACGTTAAACCCCACAAATCAATCAAATCACTTATTCTAGCCAGTGGAAAAGAGGCTTGAGAAAGAAACCCGTTTTACTATCTGTGCAGATGACATCACAACATGAAAAAATTGGCAGATTATTCCTATGTGCAGAGCAGGCAAACTTAATCTATCCTCGCCCTCGCCGATACTTTAGATAACCTCGAACTGGAGCTGTCGCCAGGAAAGGCGAAATCGATCAGCGCGGAATGGAAGGAAAGCGACTTATGCGAGCAAGAAAATCACACAACTCATCGGCGAAAGCGTTATTACGTTTCTGAATCGACAAATTAGGGTTCCTTGGAGCGGAGATAGCTAGTTGCAACAATCCGCAGCAATTGATCCGAGCCTGAAGACGCACGTGCAGCCCGATGTTGTTCATGGTCTGACGAATTTGCAATAAACACGGTGGAGCAATGCAGAAAACACGCCAAGCACTTGCCAGAGCGTTCGCTGTTGAAAAGGGACCTCCGTGACGTCGAAACGCTACACAGGGTGATCTGTCTTACGATAGCGGGGCTCCCGAAGCACACGAGGAACGATAAGCTCAAACTTGTGCGAGTACCTTCAACAAGAGACGTAATCAATGAAACAAGCATTCGCATGCGATGCCAGCTTCAAAGCACGCCACAAGGCAAACAAAACATGACAAGGGGCAACCGACAACACACGCGGTTTGGGCACGAGTAACGAAGCCAGCACCACTATGGGGCACCGCTGAGCACACAGAAACAAGAACGTCCGATCGCCAGGAGCAACACAACAACCAGACTACTTTTTGAAAAAAAGCAGGACTCCACAAACCTGATTACACCATCGACATCTACACTGACGCAACAATCCCAGACCAACAAGCTAGTATGACATAGGTCAGCACATCCCGCTACAGTGGTCATCACAGATGCCAGCTTCCAGGTGGAACGCCCTCACATGCAGAGTTGTTAGCCATATGTGGAGCAGCCAACACTATTCCGATTACCGTAGGGAACACTGCAAACGAGAATCTTTGAAATAACTTTCAACTATCGACAGACTCATACCACGCAGGGGCTCACCCGACAGCAACAACTGAAAACGTCGTGACCAATGACATAAGAAAAACATTAAAGTGAACACAGGACTGCGGAATCAATACGGAAATTTCGTGGCCACCGGCACATACAGGCACGAACGGGGATATGAAGCCGCTCATGTGGTCGCCACGCAAGCGGTAGGGCTTGGCTTTTCATTCATTACCCCACAGCCCAGTTCGCCGCCAAACCTGGCGGACCTCCTTACTCCATACTTAAAATTATTGCGCGAACGATATTCTAGCAGATCATTCATGCCCTACAAATTCGCGTAAAATTTAAGATGCGCAGTAAACGACTGCTATTACAAGCTACATCAGCATCTCTGTTTAGCAACAATGGTGCACTTGCTCGCCAGCAAGAGATGTTTCTGAACAATGTTATAGCCAATGCAGCATACACAGCACATGTACTTGACAAATGAATTGGAGCCAGACAAGCAGTGAAAAACGCATCTCGTTGATGACCACATTGTCGATAATTATGGAGAGCAGAGTTGCACCAGTACGTTTGGGGTTTCGATTTCTCGCGAGGCCACATACAACACTTGGAGCTTAGGCGTTCTGCTACAGTTTAATATTGAAGCACAAAAATCACTTGTGACATATGCTAGTGTAATTGGCCTGTTTCGGGTGGTCTGAAGGAGGTCGACCAACTCGTGTGATAGCGACTTCGTGGAACTCCTACTGCAACGGTTGAGCACAAACTGATCGAACTGATGGTATTTTAATATGCTCACGCTGTGCACCCCATAACTCCTTCTTCACCTATTCCCAAACTGCGGCCCAGACCCGTCCTCCTCTTTGAAATAAAGGTTCAATTCATTCATTCCTTTAAATGTGTGCTACATAAGTAGTGCGTTTTGCCCCATTCTGTGGGGCAAAACAAGACAGTGTGAGAAAAAATTCATCTCTTCAGTTGCTCCAGTAGAAGCACTTGAAATTCACTCCGTGAGCCCTGACGAAGTCGCAGTTTTTGCACTCCACGCATTGAATCCAGTCACATCTCATCTATCTGTGGGGCAAAACGAGACAGTGTGAGAAAAAATTCATCTCTTCAGTTGCTTCAGTATAAGCACTTGAAATTCATTCCGTGAGCCCTGACGAAGTCGCAGTTTTTGCACTCCACGCATTGAATCCAGTCACATCTCACCTATCTGTTGCTCCATACTCCTTGCACGTCAAACGCCATCAATTTTTCTTTGTGCTAATCTTGTGTTTTTTTGAACGCTTGCAATTCGTCAGATTATTCAACCACTGTAATCTTGATTCTTGATATGTTCTGACACCTCCTTTTAACCTCTTCTTGCCGTTTTGATGCGGAACTGCATGGACTTCTCTTGGCTTTCAACTTCGTCAGCTGGGCGTTGTGAGGTGATGAATTTCGGATTTTCTATTGCTTGTCATTTTGTTTATCTTGGTATGAAAAAAATTAAAACTGGATTTCAAAAAGTGTTTGTGAAGCTTGAGTTAGATATTCTTTCAACTTTTCATCCGTCGTTTGAGAAGATCCTTGAAAACACGGAACAACCTCAATGCGGCGCGAATAGAATGAGTCCAATCCTAAACAGCAATCAGCGCTTTATAATGTCGTTTTCATGCCAAGAAGCTGTATATCATAATCTCTTGTGTATCCTAACCCTCCCAAAACATTTAATTAAATAATAAAATATATAATGAGTGTAAACAAATAATTCACTCATTAAGACACTCTCAAGGTAACTTGATACCTTTTTTGTCATGTTTTGCGCCTATGACTTGGCCGAGTTAAAAAAAAAACACTTTGGTCCCAGATACCAAGTGAAGTAAACTTTAGGCGGTAAATATCCAGAAGTACAAAGTAACAAAATAATTACCACGTTGTGCTGACGCCGGAGTAGCTTCATTCATGGATTCGAAAACTTAAGTGAGCGGAATTTCACCCCTTTTTGACGAGTCACTAGCCGCTTAATTTTTGCCGCACGAACGCTGCGAACAATCACCAACTTTCATAATTGAAAAGGTAGGAAAGTACTAACACTTATTGTCGAAAAAGAGAAACAAAACTAGTGATTTTTGTATTAGCTACAGAGGCCGCCAAAGAGAAAATGTCGCCTTTTGCACCGTGTCTCCTTTTGCCCCACCTACACCCTAACTAATTCTAGTGGCTAAGGTACTCGGCTGCTGACCCGCAGGTCGCAGGATCGAATCCCGGCTGTGGCGGCTGCATTTTCGATGGAGGCGGAAATGTTGTAGGCCCGTGTACTCAGATTTGGGTGCACCTTAAAGAGCCCCAGGTGGTCGAAATTTCTGGAGCCCTCCACTACGGCGTCTTTCATAATCATATGGTGGTTTTGGGACGTTAAACCCCACAAATCAATTAACCCTAACTAAGAAAGTATTCTGGACAAAAAAAAAAAAAAAACTCCCGCCTGCGCGTTTTGGCACTTCTGCCTTCGAATCTATGCCGTGCTTCTCAGCGAGTTTCATTAAAAATCATCTTTTCTGACCTCCACCATCGTTGCAGTTTTGAACGACCAGAATTAGCTTACTTTGGTATCGCCGCACGCTGTGCAAAACGACACGTTGCAGAGCTAGTGCATTTGCAAAGCCGAGTCCTCGTGGCCGAAAAGGAAAAGTGTGCAATGCTTGACGGGCACAGATAATCAGGTAAATTGCTGATGTTGACAGTGCGCCACGCCCCGTGAATCGTCAACAGGGCAGTGGACATTGAAGCTCGAGGTTGCGCCACTGCGGCCTCTCCCGTGGCCTCCAATTGTGCTGTCAGCGCTGAGCTTCACGCTCCCTTCGCGACCTTGCGTTCACGATTGTGCGGGCGACCTTTCAGGCGCAACCTCCTTGGGGGCTAATGGATTTTAAAGGCACACGCCGCTGTCATTTTGGCTTAAAAGCGCTTCTCAAAGTGCGATCGAGCATCCCATCTATACATTCGCAATGCTGCCGGCACGGCGAACAAGTTCCTCAGGTGAGCCAACTACGGAAATGTGATTTCCTAGCTGGGAAAATGAAATTTTTTTCTTATCAATTTTACCCACACTTCTTAGTGCATGTACTTATATATGTATATTCTGCAACATTTCGTAGAATGTCTTGCATTCTTATCACGTGAGTCGCACCTATGTCACTATGCACAATAGCAGTGTGTTCCCTTCAGCCATGCGCATGCGTCCTTTGCGGCGTTGTTGCATCCGACGGGACGTTCTTAGCCAAAATAATCTTAGCGTGCGTATTGTTTTACCATTTCACACTGCAGTAATAGAGATTGCAAAAAGCTACGATTCCTCTAATGACACGAATTTTGTTTTCGCTACATGCAGTTACAACGTGCTGGCTTTTCTTATCTCTCTTAGGCAGGTGGGGATATTTTTCAGTACTCTCTGTTGAACCAGTGTCTTTTCGACGGCCACTTTAGTGCAGTGAAGCTTTAGTTTGGGCTCGTTGTTCTATTACTGAACACATATTTGGGTTGTGCGAAAAGACACATGGACGAAGGAGAGAACACTGGACGGGCGCAGGTGTTCTTATTGTCTAATAATGAAACTTCACGGGACGTTTCTGTACCTCTCAAGCGAACTACCCATCTGCAAGTATGGATCGTTCAACTCATTTCTGAGTATTGTCACTGATGAAAGCGAGAAACCAGCTTGGGGACACAAGAAGAGAAGACGACACACACTTATTTTTTGTGTCCGCGTCCCCAAGCTGCTTTCCCCGTTTCGTCAAGTATGTGCCAACAGGCCCACCAACGGATTCTCCTGCATCACTGATGTCATCGTAATCAACACATGTTCTATCGTTCAGATGAAATGCAAGAATCAAGCAGCGTTTATTCAGGGAACTCCCCTAGTATATATAGAAGTCGATATCACAGGCACGTGCTGACTAATCTTCGCAGTCCGTCACTGGACGTCACATGCGACGCATGCGCAGCATACCCAACACACATGTATTCTGGTTGTAAGAAACACCAGGACTGTACGGGAAGTGCATCTCACTAGCAGCAAAAGCAGTTTTCAGAGCCCGTCGTAGGCTATTTTAGGGCTACTAATGCAAACTTCCTTGCAATGTACCCACTAAATCATGATTCATAATTTTTGACAAATGGAAAAAACATGCACTACTCAATTCGTCATTTTGCGGAGGAGTAAGGTACCCACTCCACATCTGTGAGGCATTATGTGCACTTCATTAAATGTGGTGTCTGACGACAATGAAGCATCATGACTGAGCGCTTTATAGTGGGTTTGAAGTAGAATTTAGCAAATATTCTCAAATCTAGATTTAGAAATCTACTATTGTTATAATTGACCTGGTTGACGAATTGATTAGCACATACTACAGCAAAAGCTGTTATGAGAACACAACAATGGTCGCGTGTGCCGAGTTGTCCACCACCACCACACGGAGTAAAAAAAAAACTTAAGTAAATTTGAACGCGGGTCCCCTGCGTCTCAGCCCAGTATTCCACCACTGAGCCACGCCGCCGGCAGGCGCTGGGAATTCTGGTGCAAACCGGCCTTAGGCACGCTACCCGTGCAGCACGACGAAGCTTGACAGCCTCAATGAGGACGCATTCGTCGAGAGCCTGGTTCGCATTACGATGGCCTAGAACTCTGGAATAAGACAGGGCAACAGCAGCAAGTCGGCAAGCCCCAACGTGTTTCGCGTTTGTGTACAGGAGCCATCTGAAGCCGCCACCACCGCCGCTGACGGGTGCGTTAGCTCGTGTCGTTTCTGCAGGCTCATCTTCCGAAACGTTTGGAAATGAGCAAGCTCGTTTCTTTTCACTACTTTGCGCGAATACCTAGAATTCGGTACGAAATTTAGTGCTCAAAAAGCAAGCAAAGTCGAAGTAATTCACAAGGTTGCGAAGGCACGGGGCGGCGGCAGGAGCAGAACAAATGCGAACATTTTCGACGTGCGTGGTCATGGTTTTCCGGCCGATCTGGTGTTTTCCGTTTTCGCATCACTTCTCAAGTGTGAGTGTGTCATAACGATAACGATATCTTGTCCCTAGTGCATGCTTCAACGACTTACTACATACTTTTATAGCATGATGTTGCTACACTCCAAGGCAAAAGGGTGTGTGGTTCGCCCTTTGGGGACTAATGGGGCTGCCACAACCATTAATTCCTTTAGAGACTAACGGCACCGGGTCTAACAGTAAGGTAGTCCCCACAGACGAGCTCAAGGGACCAACATTTATTCCTCACATTTACACCTTAGTGAGTAACCGTTATTCCCGCAATTCACCTAAAATGACTAATATTTAGTCCTCACATTTACACCTTATAGGGCAACTGTTAGTCCCCACGTTTACACCTTACCGGGCAATCATTAGTTCTCACAGTAGCACATCGCCGGACGAATGGTTGATCCACTCAAGTACTCCAAATGGATAAACTTTTTATCCCCAGTTCATAATTGTTTTTTTTTTGTTTATTTTCCGCCAGGCCTAGTGCTTTTATAGCCTGTTTTTCTGCGAAGTGAGCAACAAATAGCGCAAAAAAAACACGCGAAAAGCTAGTTAGTGACCTACATGTAACTGCTTTCGCAGTCACGGCAACAACCAAAGAAAAACGTGAGACATCGAAATATTTTATTTTTCTACATACACATGAAGTTTCTCCATTCTTTTAAGTGAATTCATGGTGAAGTGTACAAGTCCAGTCTTGTTGTCAAATCTTGTTCACTCCTTGTTGAGCTCCTTCAACGGAAGCGATAGATAACAGGCATTGCAGACGCCAGCGCACGCAGCCTTCTGCCTGTTGTGTTCCCATGGCTGCACGTACAATGAGATAGTAAAAATAGTTTGACATGCGTGACAGAAGATGCAGATGCACAAATATGACAAGTACGTGCAGGTTAATATAAACACATGCGTGTAAATTATGACACACAAATAACTTTACCTTCACATCTCGCACAGTTCTTCTGAAGCTGCTCTGACCAAAGAGATGGATGACATGCATCGCAGACACCAGCGCACACAGCCTTGAGGACAGTGTGTGCCCACGGCTGCTCAATAAGTATGTAAAATAGTGAGTCACACGTGACAGAGGATGAATGCAAATGCATATTAGAAATACGTGCAAGGTGAAATAAAAACCTACGTGAGACATAACATGCTAACAATTTCACCATGATGTCCCACATCGTCAAAGACTCATTTCGATCCCCAAGGTGCAACAACTCCGCGAACCACCGTACCGCCAACAAGTCGGGGAGTTCTAAGCGAGCGACATCGCTCAGCTCGAGCAAGCGAACAAGAGATCAAACATGGCGCTGCACGCGGAGTGTTTGCCGCCAGCGAACTTCGAACAGGAGAGCGAGCGTACGCTTGGCCGCCGCCACAAACAGCGCCGAAGAAATCAACGGCCTTTTCCACAAACTTGAGCGAGTGCAGCGCGCAAACGCGAGTCCGCCACCGCGGCCGACGGGTGGCACCGAGCTGCTTGCGACCGACTGAAGGGAAAGCCCAACTGTAATGGCGACCAATTTTCGCTAAGTTCCAACGCTATAGATAGCGAAAGCCCCCGCCAGCCCGTGCTGGTGCACTTACAGCGCGCGACATACTACAACCAAGCTCATTACGAGAACCCGCAACGTGTTTTCGACGGCTCCCAACACAGCGACGAGGTCTCAGCCCAATATCGTCAGCCCGGAGCTCATCGTAGCGGCGAATACAGGCGAGCACTCGATAAGCGAGCGTACGGGAAGCGGATGGCAATGGCGGCCAATTTCCAGGTGGTTGCAAAGCACAGGCCAACTGCAGACGCCCGAGCTGACCGTCGTGGTGCATTTCGTGCGTGCATTACAATACGACCGAGGCCGTTGCCGGCTAGCGCGATCCGTATTGCACACGCGACAAGTAGAGTAGGATAAAGAATGATAACCTACTTGCGAAAGAATCCACCGCTGATTTCTGCCTTGAGTCGGACTGAAGTATATATCCGATAGGCCTGCTGTCTTCTCGGCCGCCATGTTGACCTTCCCAACTGTTGCTGTCGTGTGTTGGTCGTGACTATCTTGAAGCTAGAGATATACAGCGCGGCGTGGTGACGTGTCGAGACTTGCTCCAAAATTCATGGGTGCAGCGAAACGTAAAAGAAGCAGCCCACGCTCATCCAAGCGTACACACAAGCACCACGTCGTAATTCCTAGATCGTCGAAACCAGGTGGCCGTGGTCGAGCACTCCGAGCGCGACGCAATGCGAACCGTCGCCAGCAAAATACGAGGAAAGACTGAGCCAGGAGAGGAGGAGGATGGCTAGTGACCTTGGCAACTCTTTGTGCGCTGCCTGCAATCTCCCCAGGAGGTTCATCCCTTTGGAGCGTGTTTGTAGGCTGAATGGTTTGCACGCGGCACGCTTCCCTCCGTGGTTCCTTCTCAGCGGTCTATCCGTTCATCGCGCGCGCCTATTGGGCTCCATTACTCCTTTCTCGGGTGATTTTGCCTCAGAGTGTCATCATCATCATCATCATCATCATCATCATCATCAGCCTGACTACGTCTACTGCAGGACAAAGGCCTCTCCCATGTTCCGCCAGTTAACCCAGTCCTGTGCTTGCTGCTGCCAATTTGTACCCGCAAACTTCTTAATCTCATCTGCCCACCTAACCTTCTGTCTCCCCCTAACCCGCTTCCCTTCTCTGGGAATCCCTTTAGTTACCCTTAATGACCAACGGTTATCCTGTCTACGCGCCACATGCCCGGCCCATGTCCATTTCCTCTTCTTTATTTCAACTATGATATCCTTAACCCCCGTTTGTACCCTAATCCATTCTGCTCTCTTCTTGTCTCTTGAGGTTGCACCTACCATTTTTTTTCATTGCTCGCTGCGTCATCCTCAATTTAAGCTGAACCCTCTTTGTAAGTCTCCAGGTTTCTGCTCCGTAGCTAACTACCGGCAAGATACAGCTGTTATCTACCTTCCTTTTGAGGGATAGTGGCAATCTACCTGTCATAATTTGAGAGTGCTTGCCGAATGTGCTCCACCCCATTCTTATTCTTCGAGTTACTTCAATCTCGTGGTTCGGCTCTGCGGTTATTACCTGCCCTAAGGAGACATAGTCTTTTACAACTTCAAGTGCACTATTACCTATCTCGAAGCGCTGCTCCTTTCCGAGGTTGTTGTACATTACTTTCGTTTTCTGTAGATATTTAAGACCAACCTTTCTGCTCTCCTTGTCTAACTCCGTAATCATGAGTTGCAATTCATCCCCTGAGTTACTCAGCAATGCAATGTCATCGGCGAAGCGCAGATTACTAAGGTATTCTCTATTAACTCTTATCCCTAACTGTTCCCATTCTAGGCTTCTGAAAACCTCCTGTATGCACGTGGTAAATAGCATTGGGGAGATTGTGTCCCCCTGCCTTACACCTTTCTTGATTGGTATTCTGTTGTTTTCTTTATGAAGCACTATGGTAGCAGTTGATCCCCCGTAGACGTTTTCCAGAATGTTTATATATACTTCATCTACGCCCTGATTCCGCAGTGTCTGCATGACGGCTGATATTTCTACTGAATCAAACGCCT
Source organism: Rhipicephalus annulatus (assembly GCA_013436015.1). NCBI lineage: Eukaryota > Metazoa > Arthropoda > Arachnida > Ixodida > Ixodidae > Rhipicephalus > Rhipicephalus annulatus. The sequence continues at coordinate 73,845 of WOVY01010364.1, read as the reverse complement.
TCTCGTAATCTATGAATGCTATGTATAGTGGTTGGTTATACTCTGAGCATTTCGCTATTACCTGATTGATAGTATGAATGTGGTCCATTGTTGAGTAGCTTGTTCGAAATCCTGTTTGTTCTTTTGGTTGATTGAATTCTAATGTTTTCTTCACTGTTAGCAATTACCTTTGTAAATAGCTTGTATACTACAGAGAGCAAGCTGATCGGCCAGTAATTCTTCAAGTCCTTGTCATCGCCTTTCTTATGTATTAAGACGATGTTAGCGTTCTTCCAAGACTCGGGTACTCTTCTCGTCAGGAGACACCTCGTAAACAGGGTGGCTAGTTTTTCTAACACAATCTGTCCTCCATCTTTCAGCAGATCTGATGTTACCTGATCCTCACCAGAGTCTTTGCCTCTTTGCATGCTCTCCAAAGCTTTTCTGACTTCTATCATTACTGGTGGGGTGTCATCTGGGTTACTGCTAGTTCTTATAGTATTAAGGTCGTGGTTGTCTCGGCTACTGTACAGATCTCTGTAAAACTCCTCCGCTATTTTTACTATCCTATCCATATTGGTAGTTATTTTGCCTTCTTTGTCCCTTAGTTCATACATCCGACTTTTGCCTATCCCAAGTTTCCTCTTCACTGCTTTGACGCTTCTTCCATTTTTCAGAGCGTGTTCAATTCTCTCCATGTTATACCTTCTTACATCGCATACTTTACGTCTATTAATCAACTTCGAAAGCTCTGCCAGTTCTATTTTGTCTGTTGTACTTGACAATTTCATGATTTGACGCTTCTTAATTAGGGTCTTCGTTTCCTGGGAAAGCTTGCCAGTATCCCGTCTAACTACCCTTCCTCCAACTCCCACTGCACACTCCGTAATGATACTTGTCAGATTATCATTCATTGTATCTACGCTAAGGTTGGTTTCCTCACTAAGAGACGAGTACCTGTTCTGCAGCGACGCTCTGAATTCCTATACTTTCCCTCTCAGTGCTAGCTCATTAATTGGCTTCTTGCGTATCAGTTTCTGTCGTTCCTTCTTCAAGTCTAGGCGAATTCGAGACCGTACCATCCTATGGTCAATGCATCGTACCTTGCCAACCTATATCCTGCACGATTCCTGGGTGTGCAGTCATTATAAAGCCTATTTCGTTCTTGTTTTCGCCATCAGGGCGCCTACATGTCCACTTGCGGTTTTCTCATTTTCGGTAGAAGGTATTCAAAATCCGTAAATTATTGCGTTCTGCGAATTCTACTAGTAGCTCTCCTCTGGCGTTTCTACTGCCGATGCCATAATCTCCAACTGCCTGGTCTCCAGCCTCCTTCTTCCCTACCTTTGCATTAAAGTCGCCCATCACTATAGAATACTGTGTTTTTACCTTACTCATTGCCGATTCCACGACTTCATAGAAGCTTTCAACTGAAGCGTCATCATGGCTGGATGTAGGCGCGTAAGCCTGTACTACCTTCATCTTGTACCTTTTAGTCAGTTTAATTACGATACCTACCACCCTTTCATTAATGCTATAGTATTCCTCTATGTTGCCAGCTATGTTTCTGTGAATTAGGAACCCCACTCCCAGTTCTCTTCTGTCGGCCAAGCCCCAATAGCAAAGGACGTGCCCATTCTGTAGCACTGTATAGGGCTCATCTGTCCTCCTAACCTCACTGAGCCTTATTATATCCCATTTAACACCCTCTAGGTCCTCGAATAGTACAGCTAGACTTCTCTCACAAGATAAGGTTCTAGCGTTCGACGTTGCCAAGTTCAGGTTCCAGTGGCGGCCTGTCCGGATCCAGAGATTCTTAGCACCCTCTGCTGCGTTGCAGATCTGACCGCCACCGTGGTCAGTTGCTTCGCAGCTGCTGGGGACTGAGGACCTTGAGTTATTCGACGTATGCATGTGCGAGGTAGAGGCCAGATACTGCACCAGGGTGGCCAATCCTTCTCTGGTGAGGGAGTGCGTTCCCAGCGGTGGTTACCGGTGAGGCTGCATCCCAGGCCTCAGAGTGTAGAAAGTTTTAAATTGTGCTGTAGTGCACACAATATACTAATCCACACTAGTACTTTGTACCTACACTGACACAAGTAGCTTGTGTCAGTGAAGCTTTCGCATATGGCTCTGTTCTGTTTAATGGCTAGCATGCTTTGAAGCACGAGCAATAGAGTGCGTGAAACCTTTTCGAACTTGCCATGAACCCACTACGTGGTCTTCAGGGAATACGCACCGTAACGTCGGTGCATTTTGTAGGGGGTGGCTGGCTTTAAAATCATGAAGTCGTTGTGATATTGTAACGTAGAAGTGAAGGCAGCCCGAAGACGGGAGACTGGGAGGCTTGTACGAAATAATGAGAAACAGTTTTTTAGGTGAACTTGCACCACAAAAAAAAATGGCCCCGCATCTCCATGTTAAACTGCAAATGCCTTCGAAAGACGATCTTGCGTCTGGAGAGAGTGAGAAAAACGTTTATTTTGTGTTCTGCGCAAGAAATGCGGTGAATGGTATTGTGCAGGCGCTGCGTTAGAGTGCCTCGAGCGTGCAGCGGAGGTGAACGAGCGCATTAAGTCACATTACACGTGAGACATGAGCGCTATCTGGCAGTTATCTTGAAAAACGAAGTGCGCGGCGTGTGCGGCCGTCTTGGAGGTGATAAGGGGTAGAACGCAGGGAGACGAGTACGTGCCACCATCGTGCTTTCTTAGCAAAGCGTTAGAAACACTCGCCTTTTCATGGAAGCGTTGCATTGTCAGAGCAGCGTGATGAACGCTTAGAATTACTTATGTATGCCTTTTTTAGTAAAAAGACACACATACGGAATATTGACGTGTTGTTATGGTACCTCAGATATGCGCAATAGTTGTTTTTAATTGACAATCGCACAAGTATGAATGCTGAATCTTGAGCCATATTGGTGAGCGCTGCGGATGAAGTCGGCGATTTAGGGGTATCGTTTGGTGTTGTTTTGGCATCGTTAAAGGCAGACAAACAGAGAGACCAAAATCTTTGCGTCGCAGGTCCCCAAGAAAGACTATCGTCTTAAAAAAAAGCTGTACACCTCTGCTTCGGAGGTGGCGAACAATGTGCTCGATGGCCTCGGGGAATGAAATGCCCGCTGAATTGCAAGACAGCATCGAACATTCAAGATTGCCCCCCCCCCCCCTGAAACAGCTGCATGCCATGCACGGGGCCGTGACCGTACCAGATAAAAGGCGACACGTTCCATATCACAGAGTTCAGCGGACCTGCATGCACAAAAATACAGGAAACTGCCTCGCGGTGATATTTGCATGCGCTGGCACCCTATCGCTATGTACGCCTGTACCATGCAATATCACTATAATATTACATGGTGTATTGTGACCCATGCATATAGAAGCGTGTGTTTGTAAAGCATGAACGTTATTTTCACTGCATTTCCAAGCAATCTTTTCTCTGCATTTCCAAGCAGAAACATGGCTGTTTAGCAGAACACTTGCTTGGCACGCTAACAGCCCAGGTTTATGGTAGACTCTGAAATGTTCATATTTCAATTTTATTTGCATGTTTCTCACTTCTCAGTGAGACACTATATGATGATTTTCGCGAAACTAGATAGAATTTTTCGGTCCTGGGCTGGCTGCTGCCAATTTATACCTGCAAACTTCCTAAGCTCATTTGCCCGCCTAACTTGCTGTCTCCCGTCGACCCGCTTGCCTTCTCCGGCAATATAGTCATGCAGTTACTTTTGATGACGAGCGGTTATCCTGCCTATGCCCGACCCACGCCCATTCATCCTTCTTGATTTCAACTGCGACATCAAAAACACTAGTTTGTTCCCTGACCCACTTTGCTCTCTTCTTTTCCCTTAGGGTGACACCTATCATTTTCCCTTTCCATTGCTCGCTGCGTCGTCTTGAACTTAAGTTGAACCCTCTGTAATTCTCCGGGTCTCTGTTCCGTAGCTAAGTATCGGCAAGACGCAGCTGTTATATGCCTTCCTCTTGAGGGATAGTGGCAATCTACATGTCATGATTTGAGAGTGCTTGCCAAATGTGCTCCACCCCATTCTTATTCTTCTAGTTAGTTCAATCTCGTGGCTTGGCTCCGCGGTTATTACCTGCCTTAAGTAGACGTAGTCTTTTACAACTTCAAGTGCACTATTACCTATCTCGAAGCCCTGTTCTCTTCCGAGGTTGTTGTGCATCACTCTCATCCTCTGCAGATTGAAAGCCTACCTTTCCGCTTTCTTCGTCTAATTCAGTATGATGAATTTCTATTTGTTTCCTGAGTTATTCAGCAATGCAATGTCATCGACTTGCTACGCAAACTTGAAGGAAAACGAGAAGGGAGACTGGAAAGAGCGGAGACTACCAACTGTTTATTGTCGTTTCATGAAGCCAATATATACAATGTACGCTGCACTTCCACGATGCGCACCAAATCAAAGATGCCACAAACAAAGCCATCCCAAAACAAATCAATCAGCGTAGCATGTATATATTGGCTTCATGAAACGACTATAAACACTTGGTAATCTGCACTCTTTCCTTTCTCACTTCTCGTTTTCTTCAAGTTTGCGCAGCAAGTCGATTTTTAAAGTATAAACCAACTTGTCTGCAAAAAAGTATTGCTTCATCGGTGAAGCGCAGGCAACTAAGGTACACTCTGTTACCTCGTACCTTTAACTGTTCCCACTCTATGCCTCTCAAAGCCTCCTGTGTGTACATGGTAAAAACATTGGGGAGATCGTATCTACTCGTCTTACACGCTGTTTATTGGTATTTTGTATCTTTTTTATGAAGCACTATGGTGGCAGTTGATCATCTGTAGATTTCTTCCAGGTCGTTTATATGGGCTTCATCGACGCCCTGATTCTGCAGTGTCTGCATGATTGCTGATATCTGTGCTGAATGAAATGCCATCTCGTAATCTATGAGGGCTATGTATAGTGGTTGGGTGTATTGAGCCTTTCTCCAGCACCCATTGATAGTACGAATGTGGTCGATCAGCCTGTACGAAATCATGCTTGATTCCTTGGTTGACTGAATTGTAATGTTGTCTTCATTCTATTACCAATTACTTTTGTGAATATCTTGTATACGAGGACAGCAAGCTGATGGGCCTGTAAATAATCAAGTCCATTATTCTTCAAGTAAACTTGGAGGATCCTTAATGGCGAAAGTAAGAACGAACTACTCTTTATACTGAAATCACACCCCGGCAGCATGCATGATGCGGAAATTGTTGGCAAGATACGATGCAGTGACCATAAGGTAAGATCTTGCATGGAATGCGCCTATACTTGGAGGAATGACAGAAACTGATACGCAAGAAGCCAATCAATGAGTCTGCGCTGAGTGAGAGTGCAGGAATTCAGAGTGTCATTTTAGAACAAATACTCGGCTCTTATCGAGGACACCGGCTTTAGCGTGGACGCATTGAATGATAATCTAACCAGTGTCATTACGGAGTGTACAGTGTAAGTTGGAGATACGGTAGTCAGGACACTACCGAGCTGTCCAAGGTGATGAAGAATATCACCAGCCATCTGTGACAAAAGGGATATCAAAGGAAAAGGCTGGCTTGCTTCATCGCATCCGAACGAGATCAGCGCGTACACCAGCACGGCTCCTAAAGTTCAGACTCTCCGCGACGCTATTGTGCCCAAATTTCAAGGAAAGTGGTGATATAGAACACTATTTGCTCAAGTGTTGTGAGCTTAAGAAGCAATGGCAGGGTTTATTTCAGGAGTTGCAATGTTTAGGCTGGACATATGCGACACCGTGATTATTATTGTGTTTCCGCGTGGGCACTAGATCTTCAGGAAGCAGGTGTTGCGATTTCTCTTGAAATTATCGAATGCTACAAATCTCGCATGTCATTGGTGATGAGTGACAATTATGTTTGAGGTATGATTCAATCAGATAGAGGTACCGGCACAATACTGCATGTGTAATAGCACAGAGGACTGAGCACGGCCAGACTCTTAGAAATTCGCGCTACGTGCGAACTTCTAAGAGACCGCCCGTGCTCAGTTATAAAAACCAACAAAAAGACCTAGTTACAATTAGCAAAAAAGAAACCAAGTCGGGCGACTGCCTACAAATTATGCAAGGCTAGATCCACCGGCTACCTACAACATCCTAATTCAATCATTAAGAAACGTCAAAGCATGAAAGCCTAACACACGACAGACAAAATAGACTGTCAGAGTTTTCGAAGTTGAATAATAAGCGTAAGGTATCCGCTGTAAGAAGGTATAACATGGAGAGAATGGAACATGCTGAGTGGGCACGGGAGCAGCGCATCAGAGTGGGCACGGGAGCAGCGCATCAAGCAGTGTGGGTACGGGAGCAGCGCATCAAGCATGATGACTGATCTGCGTGTTTTTCTAATGCAGGCTGCGCTTGCGCTGTTGGTGGTCTGGCTACCGGCTGTCTCTTCTGACTTGGCGTGTTCGCATCTGCTCTGGCAGGTGCATTATTCTGGCGTCAAAACCACAAGCAGTGGCATATTCTTCAATGCAACCTCATCGGCGAAGCTCGACCATCATCTACCAACAGCATCGACAATGACACCGCTCCCCGAAAACCACAAAAGCAGCTTGCGGACCAACCTGTTCCTCAGTGGGCACGGAAGCAGCTCATCAAGCATGATGCCTGATCTGCGTGTTTTTCCAATGCAGGCTGCGCTTGCGCTGTTGGTGGTCTGGCTACTAGCTGTCTCTTCTGACTCGGCGTGTTCGCATCTGCTCTGGCAGGTGCATTCTTCTGGCGTCAAAACCACAAGCAGTGGCATATTCTTCACTGCAATCTCATCGGCGAAGCTCGACCATCATCTACCAACAGCATCGACAATGAAATCGCTCCCCGGAAACCACAAAAGCAGTTTGCGGACCAACCTGTTCCTCAGTGGGCACGGGAGCAGCGCATAAAGCGTGATGCCTGATCTGCGTGTTTTTCCAATGCAGGTGTGTAGAAAATATTCTCTTTATGCTAAAAAATCGAATAATACCTGCCTTTTGCTGTTCCCGTGCCCAAGGGTTTTGTTTGATACCATTTGTGACTGCTTTTCCACTGCCTTCCTATTATTGTGTTGCGGGGATATTGAAGCTAGTCCTGGGCCAACAACGCGTTCTGAAGCGCTATTGCAACTTGAAACGCTACCCGCGAACCCCGCTGAACAAATGAGTGTGCTATTTCAGCTCCTTAAAGACGTTCATGGGCGTTCTGTTCGAAGAATCACGCTGATCTAGCTGCTGACGTAAAAACCATAAAAACGGTCAGAAGGACGTCGAGACGAAAGTAACCGGAATAATAAAAAGACTAGATGAACAAGAAAACAAATCCAAGATTGTCGAAAACTTCAAAAGTGAGCTATCAAGCATGCGTAGTAAGGTATCAGAAACTACTGCTCAAAACAGCTTGTTACAGGCTCGCCTGGACGAGCTTGAAGATAGGTCTCAACGTGACAATTTAATTTTTCATGGGTTTACAGATGTCAAAGAATCTCGGGAAGAAACTGAAGCAAAGGTGGTCATGAAATTACGTCCGTCATAGGGTCATTTTCGCCAAACTCGATTCATCGCGCACACCGACTAGGCTCATTTTCGCGAAACCGATGCCGTCCCATCATTGTAAAGTTTAGCGACATCAAAACTAAAGATAAAATATTGTCTGCACGCTTCCAATTTAAAATAAGATATAGGCATTAGCGAAAAAAGTTCACCGAAAAAGCTCATCCGAAAAAAGCTCACTGATTTCGCAAAAAATCTGCCAGAATCCCCCCAATTTAACTTACGTTAACACAAGCTATATGTTAACAAAAAATGCTACATGTTTGATACTAACGCTGGACAGGTTATTGAAGTAGAACGGCCTGGTCGAGGTTTCGAAAGTAACATCCAGGCACGTGTCCCTTCCTAAGAACGCGCGAGGGGTAGTGGCCCTAAATCTAACCCAAGGATCTCTGTTCTGTTCACGAACATAAGAAGCCTTCTTAACAAATATGATTCTTTATCTTCCGCAATAGATACCTGCGATGCACAAATAATTGTGCTAACCGAAACGTGGCTCCGTGCGCATGTGCAGGACTCAGAAATTTTTAATCAAGCGAGTCATTTTGCAATTTATCATTGTGATCGAACTGCGCCTCGGGGTGGCGGTGTTCTGTTAGCGATATCCAAAAACATATCTTCTTCTTGCATACACATTACAACCACTCTTGAAACAATCTGGGCTTTGCTCACTATGGGCCATCAAAAAAATTGTCCTAGGCGCATGCTATCGTTCCCCTTTGTCAGTCCTCAACATTTGTTAACGAACTCCACGACGTTATGAACTACATCGTAACACGTTTCCCCAGTTTTCCCTTATTTTTACTCAACGACTTTAACTTTCCGAACATAAATTGGACTACACAACCAGCTTACATTTCTCCTTTTTCGACACAAGCTTCTGAGTTTTTTAACTTTTGCTCTATCTTTTTTTTAACGCAATTAGTAGATCATTCAAATGGAATATCATCTCACGCAGCTAACACTCTTGACTTAATCCTAACTACGCGGCCCGATTTTACTTCCGACATAACGAACTTGCCCGGAATCAGCGATCATTCTCTTCTCAGTTTTTCTTTTAATGCATCATTCCCATCATTCCCAAAAGTTTCAAACAACAAAAAAGTAATTCGTGACTACAAAAAGGCGAACTTTCAGGCTATTAATCACGAGTTATCCATCTTTCTTAATACTTTTTGGCAAACTTCGATGGTCATTCTGTTCAAATTACCTGGGACATATTTGCGTGTAAAGTTTACGATCTAACAGAAAAATTTATATCGAAACGCACTATCACGTGTAATCAACGCGCCCCGTTGTACAACGCCCACTTGAAAAGGCTGTCTAACTGTAAGAAGCGCCTTTATCGTTCTGTCAGGAAATCGCCAACTGATTCCCGATGGGAAGCTTACAGATTAGCATCGAACGCTTACATATCTGCACTAAAAGCTTCTAAATCTTCATTTTTATCCCAAACCTTGCCATCCATGCTTAATAATAACGTTAGAAAGTTTTGGAAAGTCATAAATCCGCCACATGATAACAGTATTTACTTAGAAGACGCATCGGGCAATTCCATTTCCTTGAGTGATTGTGCGGCTGTGCTCAATGATACATTCACGAAAAACTTTTTTGTTCCTTTCACAATTAATGCTCCTAGCGTGCAGACATATAATTTTCCTGTAATGTCCTCCATCTGTATCGAAGCGCCAGGTGGGGCTAAGTTGATTGCTGGACTTAAATACCATTCTTCTCCAGGTTACGATTTAGTAGACTCGAAGTTTTTGAAAAATACAAGTTCATTTAGTTCTATTATTTTAACAAAAACATCCCAGCAATCACTTGACACATCTACGCTACCCAGACAATGAAAAATAGGTAAGGTGGTTCCACTCTTCAAATCTGGCCAAAAAACATCCCCCGCAAGTTACCGCCCTATATCTTTAACTAGTACCTGCTGTAAATTACTGGAACATATCATATTCTCACATCTAGTCAATTTCCTTGAATCAAATTCGTTTTTTACATCTGCACAGCACGTTTTTCGCAAATCGCTCTCATGCGAAACACAGTTAATATCTTTTACTCACAAGCTACATCGCATTTTAGACCAATCATCAAAAGGTGACTGTGTTTATTTAGACTTTTCCAAAGCCTTTGACAAGGTATGCCACAAGCTGCTACTACACAAACTAAGCAAACTCCAACTTGATGACACCATAATGAAGTGTATTGTATGTTTCCTTAAAAATCGCTCGTAATTTGTTTCAGCTAATATTCATAACTCTTCATTCAGCCAGGTTTCCTCTGGTGTCCCCCAGGGATCTGTTCTTGGACCTCTTTTGTTTCTTATTTACATTAACGATCTGCCTTCTCTTATATCCTCTAATGTTCATTTGTTTGCCGACGACTGCGTAATTTTTCGGGAAATAACTGCTGACAACGACTCCTACTCTCTCCAATCAGATCTAACTAGTGTAAGCAACTGGGGCAAACAATGGTTAATGGAACTTAATGTCACTAAATGTAAAGTAATGCGTGTATCGAGAACTACTAGTTGTATGCCTATATATTACCTGAACAATACACCACTTGAAATCATTTCCTCTTACAAGTACTTAGGTGTTCATATTACCAACAATTTAACTTGGACGAAACACATCGAATACATTATTAACAAGGCAAACCGCATGCTAGGTTATTTACGTCGAAACTTTTTTTCAGCCCCGTCTTCTTTAAAACTTCTTCTATACAAAACACTAATCAGATCAAAACTAGAGTACGCAACACCAGTATGGGATCCTTGCCACGACAACTTACTCACCGCACTTGAAATTGTTCAGAATAATTCAGCCCGTTTCATTCTATCAAATTACAATAGAACAGCAAGTGTAACGGCAATAAAAGGTAGTATTGACCTCCCATCTTTAGCATCACGACGTCGCATTTTTCGCCTAACTTTATTTCATAAGGTTTATTACCATGCTTCTCTCCATGCTGAACCGCTTTCACAACCTCAGTACATATCATGTCGAATTGACCATAATCATAAAGTTGGAGTTGTTTCAACTAACACTAAATATTTTGCCGAGTCTTTCATTCCAAAAACATCCCGAGAGTGGAACCACCTTCCCGCCGATGTTGTTTCCATACGCGTTAATCACCTGTTTCATCAAGCATTGGCTAATATTGTATAATCAGGATAATCTATGTTTTTTTCTATTTAAACACATGCTCTGTTTTTTCTATGTTTGTACATCTTGTTACTCCCACTCCCCTCTTCAATGCCCATGACCTTGAGGGTATAATAAATAATTAAATAAATAAATAAATAAATAAATAAATAAATAAAGAACAGAGGAAGCGCCAAAGCGGTGAAGAGGAAGCTTAGGATAGGCAAAAACCAGTTGTATGCACTAAGGGACAAGGAAGGCAAAGTAACTATATATATATATATATATATATATATATATATAATATATATATATAATTATATATATATATATATAAAGAAGTGTATACCTAAGGGCTCGTTTTTCCGTGTTTTAACACAATAATAATGAGATCTAACAGAGAGTAATGCCAAGGAATGTACCGCGGAAGGTATTAGAACCAGTGGAATGTAAATAAGAAGAAAGAAAAGTGGATGAATATATATATATATATATATATATATATATATATAGATATATATATATATATATATATATATATATATATATATATATATATATATATATATATTTAGCTATTACTTGTAATCCCACGATTTACACGTGTATTCCGTAAAGCCGTATCACTTGCCAATGACTGACACAGGGTGATATCACACAGTGCTGTATGGATATAGTTTTAATCACTGAGAACCGTTTTGTGCTGATACAGAATAGCCTTGTTCGTTATACCAGGGGACGTGTTTTTTGGGGAGCCTCGATCATGGACATATATAAGTACGTGATTTCTATGCTCTGTAAACACCGACGAAGTGCAGTCCCCGGCCGAAACGTCGGACTAAACTGTGCTGAAACGTTCGTTGTGTGCTTTACGCTTCTTTCAATATGTATATATATATATATATATATATATATATATATATATATATATATATATATATATATATATATATATATATATATATATATATATATATATATATATATATATATATATATATTATTCGAAGGTCGTAGGTTCGATTCCTTCTCACGGCAGGTTATTTTTTTCACCCATTTTTCTTTCTTTTTATTTACATTACATTTGTTCTAATAACTTCCCCTATACATTCCTTGGCATTATTTTCTGTTAGATGTCATTAATATTGTGTCAAAACACGGAAAAACGAGCCCTTAGGTATACACTTCTTTCCCAAATATATATATATATATATATATATATATATATATATATATATATATATATATATATATAACTTGGGATAGGCGAAAATTGGATGTATGCACTAAGGGACAAAGAAGGCAAATAACTACCAATATGGATAGGATAGTTAAAATAGCGGAGGAGTTTTACAGAGATCTGTACAGTAGCCGGGACAACCACGACTTTAATACTATAAGAATTAGCAGTAACCCAGATGACACCCCACCAGTAATGATAGAAGAAGTCAGAAAAGCTTTGGAGAGCATGCAAAGAGGCAAAGCTGCTGGTGAGGATCAGGTAACATCAGATCTGCTGAAAGATGGAGGACAGATTGTGCTGGAAAAACTAGCCACCCTGTTTACGAGTTGTCTCCTCACGGGAAGAGTACCACAGTCTTGGAAGAACCCTAACATCATCTTAATACATAAGAAAGGAGATGACGAGGACTTGAAAAATTACAGGCCGATCAGCTTGCTCTCTGTAGTATACAAGCTATTTACAAAGGTAATTGCTAGCAGAGTAAAGAAAACATTAGAATTCAATCAACCAAAGGAACAAGCAGGATTTAGAACAGGCTACTCAACAATTGACCACATTCATACTATCAATCAGGTAATAGAGAAATGCTCAGAGTATAACCAACCACTATACATAGCATTCATAGATTACGAGAAGGCGTTTGATTCAGTAGAAATATCAGCCGTCATGCAGACACTGCGGAATCAGGGCGTAGATGAAGTATATATAAACATTCTGGAAAACGTCTACGGGGGATCAACTGCTACCATAGTGCTTCATAAAGAAAGCAACAGAATACCAATCAAGAAGGGTGTAAGGCAGGGGGACACAATCTCCCCAATGCTATTTACCGCGTTCTTACAGGAGGTTTTCAGAAGCCAAGAATGGGAACAGTTAGGAATAAGACTTAATAGAGAGTACCTTAGTAACCTGCGTGTCGCCGATGACATTGCATTGCTGAGTAACTCAGGGGACGAATTGCAACTCATGATTACAGAGTTAAACAAGGAGAGCAGAAAGGTGGGTCTCAAATTGAATCCGCAGAAAACGAAAGTAATGTACAACAACATCGGAAAAGAGCAGCGCTTCGAGATAGGTAATAGTGCACTTCAAGTTGTAAAAGACTATGTCTACCTAGGGCAGGTAATAACCGTGGATCCGAACCACGACATTGAAGTAACTAGAAAAATAAGAATGGGGTGGAGCATATTTGGCAAGCACTCTCAAATTATGACAGGTAGATTGCCACTATCCCTCAAGAGGAAGGTATATAACAGCTGTATATTGCCGGTAGTTAGCTACGGAGCCGAAACCTAGAGACTTACAAAGAGGGTTCAGCTTAAATTGAGGACGACGCAGTGAGCAATTGAAAGAAAAATGGTAGGTATAACCTTAAAAGACAAGAAGAGAGCAGAGTGGATTAGGGTACAAACGGGGGTTAAGGATATCATAGTTGAAATAAAGAAGAGGAAATGGACATGGGCCGGGCATGTGGTGCGTAGACAGGATAACCACTGGTCATTAAGGGTAACTAACTGGATTCCCAGAGAAGGGAAGCGGGTTAGGGGGAGACAGAAGGTTAGGTGGGCAGATGAGATTAAGAAGTTTGTGGGTATAAATTGGCAGCAGCAAGCAAAGTACTGGTTTAACTGGCGGAACATGGGAGAGGCCTTTGTCCTGCAGTGGACGTAGTCAGGCTGCTGATGATGATGATGATATATTGCCACTGTCAGCGATGTCCGAATGAATGTAGTCAAGGCAAGGTTCAAATTCTAAGAAAAACTGTATTGTGCTAAGTTACAGGTGAATCGGCAGCGGTTACATGTCTAAGGAGGAGGAGGAGGAAGAAACCTTATTCAGAAAAAAAATTGAAATGCAGGCAGTTTGGTCGGGCCCTCAGTCCAGGGCTCCGCTGGCACGAGCGGCTCGCTGGACCTGGTCAAGCAAAGCTATTTGGCTCTGCTTGTCCTCGTCCGCAAGCCATGCCTCCCACTGCCTGTGAAACATGTGTGGTTGCTTCGTGATGTGTGGGCTGTCGATGTGTGTGGGCCTCTGGGTGCACTCCCATGTTATGTGGCTGAGTGTTGGTACTTGTGAACACCACGGACAGGTGTCTTTATATCTTGCGGGATATATTCTACTTAGATGGTACAAATTGGGAAAGCTATTGGTTTGTATGCGTCTCCAATCCCTGCTTTGCTGGCTATCCAAGTCCTTATGTGGAAGCCCATATTCCTTTCGTTGCTTCCTTTGTTGGAGGAGGATGTCACGCGAATTGGAAAGAGGTTCACCGTCGTGGCCTGCCGTCGCTCGGTTGGTGATGTTGTCTAAGGAAACTGGACTCGGTGCAGGAGCTCGATCGGCTACGTCCGACGCCAATCGCGTCTCGGCTCGCTCTGCGTTGCGTTGCTCTGTGGTCCCGGCTCGAACCTCGACTCGTTCTCCTCTCTCTGGCAATGCGTTGCCATGCGGTCCCGGCTCGAAGGCTCACTCTTGTTTTTTGAATATTCGTTGAACCAATGGGCAACCGCGCCGAGTGGACACGCCCAGGGCTCGGAGTCCACGTTAACGCAGTGCAGCGTTTCCCGAGTAAGCACTGAGACGCTGCCGGAGAAGGAGGCGCTGCCGGAGAAATGAGACGCTGCCGGAGAATTCAGCTACGCGAACTCGAGTGCCGCTGACACGGCCCTCCCGAAAATTGCGCCTGTCCTCAGGCGTGCGTGTTGTTAGATGGCGATGGTTCCGTAACTTCTGGGAGCGGCTCCTTATAAATACGAAGCTGCTTCACGTTGACGATTTTTTGGTTGATCATGCCCGGTGTGTGGGGTACTCTTTGGATCTCGGCCCTGTTTCCTCCGACGAGGGCCGTTATCTCGAACGGACCTTCATAGCGAGGGTCTAATGTGCCTCGAGCGCTCAACTCAAGCAGGACGAGGTTCCCCGTTATGAACCTCGGAGTTCGCCGCTTCTTGTCGTATCGGATAGTTGTTTCGCGCTGACTCTGCAGTAGCCTCTCTCTTGTCTCCGCACGTCCTCTTGCCAAGTCGTGTAGTCTATGAGACTCGTCGATGTCTACCTCGACTGAGGCGAGGTTGAGCTCTCCTGGCAGTTTTGGGTCGTAGCCGTGCATGAGTCGAAATGGGCTGTGGCCACTGTGACGATGCTTCGTGGCGTTGATTGCTAGCGTTGCTCGGGGTAGTTCCTTCTGCCATTTGTCCTTGTTGTTTAGCATTTTGCGTAGCAACTGTTTCAACGTTCCTACCATTCGCTCAATCAGTCCGTTTGATTGTGGCCAGTGCGGTGGGGAGTTCTGATGAGTAATTCCCAGTCTGTGTTGGAATTGGTTGGTTTTCTTGTTCACGAATCCCTTGGCTTGGTCTGTAATAATGACGCTGGGAACTCCAAATCACGGAATCCACCGGTTTGTCATGAAGTCAAGGTAGTGCGCCGAAGAAGTGCTCGGTACGGTCACGGCATCCATGTATCTCGTGGCGTGGTCGATACACACGAGGATGTGGTCTCCCTTCTCGTTTAGCGGACCCATGTGATCCAGGGATATCACCGCGTTTGACTCAGTAGGAATATCGCGTGGGATGAGGCAACCTTCATTCCGTGTCGTGCGGGCGTTGATAGTCTGGCACGTGTGGCAGGAGTCAACATACTCGCGTATGTCTTTTCTCATCGATGGCCACCAGTACTTTCGCTGGATCAGGTCTCTTGTCTTCTCGACGCCTAGGTGGCCGTTGTTGTCGTGGAAAACGATCATCACACTGCTTCGGAGGGCAGCGGGAATGATCACCCTCCGACGGACCCGTCCTCCTTCGAGAGATTTCTTCACCAGTATGTCGTTTTAGATCTCGTAGTCTGAAGATCTGTGCTTGGCCTCCTCCCGAAATCTTTTGCAGTCAGTATCCCTCTCCTGAAACTCGCGTAGGCGACTGTATTTCCCGACCACTACTGCGTAGCAGTGGAGGTCTCGGGTCGAAACGCCCTGGTCGAAAGCCTCTGCAGATTCTGACTGCCTCGAGAGTGCGTCAGCAGCGGAGTTCTGGCGTCCTGGCTTGTGCTTGACGTCGAAGGTGTACTCTGCTAAGTCGAGCGTCCACCTCGCAAATCTGCGGTTGCTGGCTCCCTTCTGGACGAGGTATGACAAGCTGAAGTTGTCCGTGAACACTGTAAAACGAGGGCCTCCTCTCAGGTAGACCGAAAACTTCTCAGTGATCGCCCAGTGGAGCGCCATGCACTCGAGCATATTAGAGTGTAGACCACGATCGTGCTCGTTTAGTGATCTGCTTGCGTACTCTATGATTCGCTCCTTTCCGTTTTGAGTTTGAGAAAGCACCGCACCCAGCCCGGTTTGCGATGCGTCGACGTGAACGTTAGTCGGGCAGTCTGGGCGGAAGCTCGCCAAAATCGGCGGGTTATTCAAGGCGTGTTTTATGGCGTTGACGGTTGCTTCAAGAGCGTCAGTCCACGCGAAAGGAACGTCCTTCGCCAGAAGGTGCCGTAGCTTGTGCATGACCTTTGCAAACTCCGGTATGAACTTTTGGTAGTGGTTAGCAAACTGCAGGAAGGAGTACAGCTTCTTTGCGTTGCGATGCGGTTGGAACTTCTCGACAGCGGCAACTCTGCATTTGTCCAGTGTTCGTCCTTCGGCGAAGATCACGTAACCCAGGAAAGATACTTTGTCTTGAATCAACTGGCATTTCCGGAGATCCATCTTCAAGCCGTTGATCACGACTCTCCTGAGTGCTTCGTTCAGCAAATCCAAAGCCTCCCTCACTGTTGTGGCTCCCTGCCCGACATCGTCCATGTACGTAGCTGTCCTAGGTAAGCCATCGAACGTGCGACGCATGACCCTTTGCATGGTCTGAGAGGCCTTGCAAAACCCAAAGGCCATTCGAAGGTATTCGTACTTTCCGCCTGGAGTGACGAATGCGGTCTTGTGTACGTCGTCCGGCTTCATTTGTATAGTCAGAAATGCCGTCTTCACGTCCAACAGAGTGAAGTAAGCCGATCCGTCGTGCATGACATCGTCAATAACGTCTTCCATGGATAAGAAGGGGTGATGGTTTTCTCGTTGAGCTTGCGATAGTCGTGTACCATTCTTCGTGGAGTCGTCGGGTGGTGCGGTTGGTCGACGACTATCGTTGGAGCACCATACTCGCTTTCGCTCGGCCTTATGATGCCCTTGGAGAGGTAGTCATTCACCCTTTCTCGGATGAACTTGCGATCAGCCGGTGAGCACCTGTATGGCCTCGATGATACTGGTATATTGTCTCTGAGTTCGATGCTGTGCTCGGTATGAGGACACACGCCCAAAGTGTCGCCTTTGGAAGTGAACGCTTGGTGATGCCTTAACAGAATTGCGTGAAGTTGTTCCCTCTCTGCCTCGGTGGTATCCTTCGTTATCTTCCGTGTGGCGTCTTCGACTAGACTCGTGAAGTCTTCATCGGGTGCGGGACATTTCGTGTTGAGGCGCACGTACCCTTCGTCTTTGGAAACACTCTCGTCCGATTGCCGGCAGAACGTCGCAATAAGCATTTCTCCGGTGCGGTGTGGTGTGCCTTGTTTCGGGGGTGGCACTTCGGACGATAAAAATTTTCCGGAGGGCTCGACTGGAACAATAGTCACATCATTTGACGTGTGAAACGTTACGTCGACGTTCGCGACTCGTCACCAGTCTGATCCCAGAATCAGGTCGATGCCGCTGGGCAGTTCCGTTACCACGACGTCTTCGAGTCGCACATTCGTGGTGCCCAGTGTCACATCAAGTGTTGCAGCGAGAGTTGGGCATATGCTACGGTTGAGAACTTCAATGTTCTCGCGAGATACCCATGCGTGCGTGGGAATGTCGTCCGTCAAGTCATTGGCACTCATGATGGATAAGTTGGCGCCACTGTCAATGCACACGCGGACGGGTTGGTTGTTAGCAGTACCGGACACTATTGGTAATGTGCCGCCCGTCGAATGCAAAAAGCAGTTCGCTAGCCTAGGTGACGTAGTCCCTTTTTCGTGGCTGCTATTGTACCTCTTCGCTCGTTTCTCGTCCGCTCTGATCGTTGCTGGCGTTTTCGGCTTTCTACAATCACGGGACAGGTGACCGATGTCGCCGCAGTTGAAGCACGAACGAGCAGAGATGGGCCGCGGGTGTGGAGCTCCCGAAAAATTGCTGCGCAGGTTGGCCTTCGGCAAGTTGGCAGAGCTGCTGGCTCGCACCCGCTGGTTCGAACCCTGACCACGGCTCGCTGTAGACGATGACGGTTTCTTGTCGTTCTCGGCACACAAGTCGTGCGACGCCTCGCGTCGAGCAAAGCCGCTCTGTCAATGAGTTCGATTACTGTGCCACACAGCTGCGCTGCGAGTGGGTTGGCCCATGTGTCGTCCTCGATGCCGCTGAGAATGAGGGAAATTCGTTCTTTCTCTGCTAAACGGTACGGCGCCTTGTTCAGAATGGCGTTCTTTGAGTACATGTACTCGACGATGGTCTCGTGGCTCTGAAGGCGTCGCTTCGTCTGCAGTTCGAGGAACTCCTGCATTGTCAGCTTTCGTTTGAATCGGAGAATGAGCGCTTCTTTCCATATCTCCTAGGTGTCATACTGTGAGCCGTAGGCGCTGTGCCAATCCTTGGCAGACCCCGTCAAGCGGCTTGCTGCTGTCACCAACGTCAGCGACGGCGTCCAGTGGGCGAGCGCTGCGATTCTCTCCACTTGCGTAATCCATTCGTGAGCACTTTGTTGCGGCGTCCCATCGAACAAGGGGATTGAGGATGACGTGTCGCTTGTGGAATGAATCTGGATCGGGCTCGTCGTCGGTGGACCTCTCGACAGCGTGTTCGCCAGCAGGGCTTGTGTGTTCACGAGCGCGGCGAGGATCTGGGCCATGGAAGGTTCTCCCTCATGCATTGAAACGGTAGGCGCGGCGGGGCGTGCCGCGTCTTGGTTGGTGCCGTCGTTCAGTGACGATGGCCGCATCGAACCCGAGGACATCGTTATGTCAGCAGGGACGGAATGGTGCAGCCCGAGGGTTGAAATCGTCACCCGTTGCGTTGGCAGCGAAGCGTTCTGATGGGCTTCGTGCAATGTCTCACGTTCACTCGTGGTCGCACATTTAAGCTGGGCTCGCAGGCTAATCAGTTCAGCGAAAAGCCTCGCGCTGTCGCCGGACAGTGTCTCCAGGTGCGCCTGCCTGTCGTCGTCGTAGGCGGCCTGGTCCTTCGTTGACGAGTCCGTCGGCTCTAGGGCTTGGCGAGTGATGTTGTCGCGGACGATTCTTGCGATGAACTCGTCCTTTCGTCCGGAGCACCGTATACCTCGTGCTCTCAGCTCGTCGACGAGTTGCTTTTTTGTTGCATTGGCCATCGTGCTGTGGTCGAGGGTCGTGAACACGCTTTCGACGATGGTCGTTTCGGAGTCCCGAGACGATGTACGGCATGGCGTCGCTCCTTCTCGTGGCGTCATTTCCTCCTCCGCACGCAGCTCGGTCGATTCACATCCTGTCGGCTGCGCCACGTCAGCGATGTCCGAATGAATGTAGTCAAGGCAAGGTTCAAATTCTAAGAAAAACTGTATTGTGCTAAGTTACAGGTGAATCGGCAGCGGTTACATGTATAAGAAAGCTGGACTCGGTGCAGGAGCTTGATCGGCTACGTCCAACGCCACTCGCGTCTCGGCTCGCTCTGCGCTGCGTTGCTCTGTGGTCCCGGCTCGAACCTCGGCTCGTTCTTCTCTCTCTGGCGATGCGTTGCCATGCGGTCCCGGCTCGAAGGCTCACTTTTGTTTTTTGAATGTTCGTTGAACCAATGGGCAACCGCGCCGAGTGGATGCGCCCAGGGCTCGAAGTCGACGTTAACGCAGTGCAGCGTTTCCCGAGCAAGCACGGAGACGCTGCCGGAGAAGGAGGCGCTGCCGAAGAAGGAGGCGCTGCCGGAGAATGAGACGCTGCCGGAGAATTCAGCTGTGTGAACTCGAGTGCCGCTGACACATTAATGAACGAGCCACTGTGGCTCATACTCGTTTTGGGCTGCGAAAAGAAAGAGAATATTTTCGTTGCTCGGGTTCAGGTGAACTCCTGGCTGCAGGTCTTGTTTTGCTCGTGACATTACTGATGGAGACGCTGGGTACGTGAACTCCGGCTGTGTCGGCCATCGTGGATACAGCTACATCTCCCAGAGCAAGAATCAGCCGCCACCTGCATAGGTTACCCATTGATTTCGGTCCCTTGGCATCGACACCCAGAAAGATAGCATCTACGATGACAAGCCAGGCGGTCCACACCAGCAATGCCCATGGTTCTCTTCTCGCCCATGTTTTTCATGTGCCACAGACACCAAAGCCGTACCATGGAGACACCTTCGAGGATGTTGATGACTGGCTCGACCCATTCGATCGGGTTGCCAGTATCAACGGATGGGACGATGTTCGCAAGCTGCGCCAAGTTTACTTCTACTTGGAGGATTCTGCGAAGACGTGTTACGGGAACCATGAGGGCTCCTTTGAAACCTGGCAAGAGTTTAGCCGTGAGCTCCGTGACGCCTATCGAAACACCGAGAGGAAGGAGAGGGCTGAACAAGACATATCATGCAGAAATCAGCGGCCGATTGAACGAGTATCCATGTTTGTCGAGGACATGCTTCGGCTCTTCAAGGGCGCGGACCCTGCCATGCCCGAGGAAAAGAAGGTGCGGCATTTGATGCGCGGAGTAAAAGAACAGCTTTTCGCTGGACTCGTGCGCAATCCACCGACGACAGTCGCCCAGTTCATCAGTGAAGCGACAACTATGAAACGTACGCTGCAGCAGCGGTCATCACAATACGAACACCACATCCCGGCCACCGCATGCTCTATCGGCTCTGACAGCGAGAGACAGGCCCTTGCAGACTTCATTCGAAGTATTGTTCGGAACAAACTGCGACAGCTTCAGGCTGTGGGATCCCATCAACTTGTGTCAGCCCTCGCGGATGTAATCAGACAAGAAGTCCGGCAGGCTGTCAAGCCCCTGGCCCCAATCGCACTACCGATTCCCGGGGCCCCAGTCGTGACAAACGCAGCGGCATTGCGATCCCCTGCGCCACCGGCTACAGATCCTAGTACGCGGCCAAGGTACCAGGCTATGCAGTCATTCCACGACACTGATTTGAGTCCGCCTCTCGCCTCAAGGATTCCGAGCACACCCGCCTGTCTGCCGTCTACCTCAAGACAAAGTGGTAGCAAGGCAAGCACGTGGCGCACCTCGGATAACTGTCCGCTCTGCTATCACTGCGGCGAAGCCGATCACGTATACAAGAACTGTCAATACCGGCAACTAGGTCTCCACGGCTTCCATCCTGATGCTCGATGCCCGCGCTAAGTTGAGCGCCCCCGCAAAATCGAAGCCTATCTCACGGGCCAGCGAACTCCTTCGACAATTCAGCACCACCAATCGAGATCACCGTCGCCTCGCCGGTCTACGTCACCCAGTTTGCCCTCAACGTCTTACGCTCCATTCAGGAGCCGGTCATCAGGTCCCCGCAAGGGAAGCTAGTAACGGCGAGTTCTGGGGGTGAAGTCGCGGCCCGGCGAACTGTAAAAGACCCTCCTTCGACGCAACGACCAGACGAGGACCATTCCAGTTTTGCAGTGTTCTCTGACAGCAGGAAGATCGTTTCGGCCGAAATCGCCGTCTTCGTCTACAATCATGCTGTCAACGCTCTCGTTGATACCAGTGCCGACTATTCCGTAATGAGCGCCACACTGGCATCTGAACTGAGGAAGCTTACCACACCATGGCAAAGACCTCTGTTGCACACGGCAGGTGGCCATCTGGTGATGCCTACTGGTATGGTGCAGGGCACGCATTCGTATACGTACGTCGAAATTTGCGGGCTCTTTCCTCGTATTGCGCGTGTGCTCGCGGCCAGTAATTCTAGGAATGGACTTCCTTCGTGAATACGGTGCCGTCATCGACCTCCGTGAATTACTTGTGCCGTTCGAGGATCCTTTTTGTGCTGCAGCTGACAGTACCCAATTCCAGAAAAGAGCGCTCCATGTTACCGACGATTCTCTGACCCTCCCACCTCGAAGCAGCCTCTTTGTCGAAGTAGAATTGGGACAGGACGTGTCTGACGAGGTAATTGCAGAGGCCAAATTGTCTCTCCTTATTTCACGACAAATCTGCGTTGCCCGAGGAATCATTCAGCCTACCAATAGGCATGTTCACTTGCTGGTCACGAACTTCAGCGACGAATGTCGCCACCGAGACACACTGCCATTTCATATTGTGAAGAACTTGCCGATGCCGATGATTCGTCTACATTAGCTTCATTTTCATCAAATGGCCACCCTGACGAGGCCTTCGCGAGCACTCTCGACGTAAATGAGAGACTACCTTCGGCTCAACGAGAAAGCTTTTTGGGTTTACTCGGCTCATTTCAAGACTGTTTTGCCACTACGTCAAAGGTTAAACAGACGCCACTCTCTCAGCATCGTATCATCACGGAACCCACCGAGAGACCCATCCGACAACACGCCTATAGGGTGTCGCAAAAAGAGCGAGACGCTATACGTGACCAAGTCCAGCAGATGCCTCAACACGACGTCAACCAGTCATCGACGAGTCCCTGGGCTTCGCCAGTTGGGCTAGTAAAGAAGAAGGACGGTACGTTGCGTTTTTGCGTTGATTACTGTAAACTGAAGAGATTACCAAAAAGGACATTTATCCTCTATCCCGGATAGATGACTCGTTGGACCGTATACGCAACGCTAAATATTTTTTCTCCATGGATTTGCGTAGCGGCTACTGGAAAATCCCAGTGGATGAGCGCTACCATGAAAGGACGGCGGTTATTACTCTCGACGGCTCTTACGAGGTTAAAGTGTTGCCTTTCGGTCTATGCTCAGCACCAGCTACTTTCCAAGGAATGATGGATACGGTTCTCACGGGGCTCAAAGGGCAATCATGTCTTGTTTACCTTGATGATGTCGTGGTCTTTGCAGACACGTTTGAACAACACGTCCAACGCCTTCATGCAGTACTTCAGGCAATCAGAACAGCGTGGCTTTCTCTCAAACCCGAGAAATGTCATTTTGGATATGAAGAGCTGAAGTTCCTTGGTCACGTTGTGAGCCATGCCGGCATCCGCCCAGATCCGGAGAAAACCCGCGCTGTTGCCGCCTTTCCCATGCCCAAAAATAAGCGCGGCTTGCGCCGGTTTCTTGGGCTCTGTGCGTACTACAGGCGCTTTGTCAAAAACTTTTCGATAATTGCTGAACCCCTCAACAAGCTTACAAAAGACGGTGTCTGATTTGTTGGGGGTCCCGATCAGTGTCAGGCGTTAAACACCCTCTGAAACCTCCTCCAGGCTCCGCCTTTACTGGGTTATTTCGTCGAAAGCGCTGACACGGAATGACACACTGACGCCAGCAATGTTGGACTAGGAGCGGTATTAGTTCAGGGGCATAGTGGCGTAGAGCACATGATCGCTTATGCGAGCAGAACGTTATCCCCAGCGGAGCAAAACTATTCTGCAACCGAAAAGGAATGCCTCGTTGTTGTCTGGGCCATAACAATGTTCCGCCCATACTTGTATGGCTGCCCATTCAGGGTAGTTAGCGACCACCATTACCTTTGTTGGCTCGCAAATCTCAAAGATCCCTCAGGTCATCTAGCACGATGGAGCCTTCGGCTACAAGATTTCGATGTCGCCATCGTCCACAAATCTTGACGGAAACACACCGACGCTGACTGTCTCTCACGTGCACCGGTCGAAAATGCCAACACTGACCTTGAAGACGACGACACTTTTCTTTCTGTCGTATCAGCGACCCGCTTAACTTAGCAACAGCGTCACGACTCGGAGCTCATTCTGCTCACTGACTACCTGGAAGGACGCAATTCCCACCCTCGTCGAAGCTTTGCACGCTCGCTATCCTCCTCCGCGATGGAGTGCTTTACAAAAAGAACTTTCATCCTACACAAGCTATGTATCTGCTTGTTGTGCAAACTACGCATCGTGGTGACATTTTACGTGCGTGTCATGATGAGCAATCGTCCGGACACCTCGGCTATACGCGCACGCTGCAAGGAATTCAACGCTCCTACTACTGGCCACGTCTCGCAAAGACTGTGAAGCACTACGTTCGCACATGTCGCGACTGTCAGCGACGTAAGATTCCACTTTTACGACCAGCGGGACTACTGCAACCAATAGGCCCACCAAAGGCGCCCTTTCATCAGATTGGCATGGACTTGCTGGGGTCAATCCTTACGTCTTCGTCAGAAACCGGTGGATTGTGGTCGCTACGGACTACCTAACACGCTACTGTGAATCCAAGGCATTTCCAAAAGCAACCGCTGCAGATGTCACCTAATTTTTCATTAACAGCATCGTCTTACGTCACGGTGCTCCAGCTGTCGTCATAACTGATCGTGGGACAGCTTTCACCACAGAGATGCTGCAGAAAGTCTTGTGATTAAGTGGCACGGAACATCGTAAAACAACGGCTTACCACCCGCAAGCAAACGAGCTGACTGAACGACTCAATAAGACAATAGCAGACATGCTGTCAATGTATGTGGACATCAATCATAAGAACTGGGATGCCACACTTCCCTACGTGACTTTTGTGTATAACACTGCTGTTTAAGAAAGTACCGGTTTCACACCTTTTCGCTTAGTCTACGGTCGCGAGGTCACGACGATGTTTGACGCCATGCTCCTGCCCGACGACTTAGGAATATACCACACCGATGCCGCCAAATTCGCGCAGTGTGCAGAAGAGGCCCGTCAACTTGCTCGTCACCGTATTTAACATCATCAAACCGCAGACGCGCACCGCTACAATCTTTGTCACCGTGAAGTTAATTTAAAGCCCGGTGATGAAGTCTGGGTGTGGACCCCTATCCGACAACGTGGCCGTTCAGAAAAGCTTCTTCGCCGCTACTTCGGCCCTTACAAGGTAGTACGACGTCTCAGCGACGTCACATACGAGGTTCTCCCAGAAGGCACTTCGAGATGTTCCCGTTTCACCCCGCAGACTGAAGTCGTTCACGTTTCACGGCTCAAGCCATACTTTTCACGTGGTGAATTGCCAGTGAGTGACTCACTTTATTGGTAACTTCGCGTCTTTCTCTTTGTTTCGTCTTTCCCTAACATTCTTTCCTATTTTTCCTATTTCTCATTTAACTCTTGGCTCCACAACCAACTATGTTATTCCGCCTTACGCCATTCATTTTGCTCGTGACAATTTATATATATATATATATATATATATATATATATATATATATATATATATATATATATATATACAGAAGTTTTTTTAATGGGTCAAATGTACTTGGGGCTTGGGAAGAGAAGAAACACAACTTGGCGGTTGCCTTAATTTGATTACAACGCTTTTGACCGTTGGACCGGTTTTCGTCCGGGTAGCGAATGGTTTCGACCGGTGGACTGGTCTTCGTCAGGGTTGCGAAAACTTGTTAGCAACCCGGCCGGTACCTTAAATTCGATTCTTCTCGACTCGCCTGCCACAAGGCGTCAGTTGTTACCACGCTACTCGAGAGAGCCAGGAACTTATGCTCTAGTGACACAGAGCGAAATAAAGAAGAGGCCCGCGTAATTTCTGACCTCAGAAAAAACGGATATCCGAAAAACTTCATTCGAGCCACCTCCCGCCGCGCAGAGCAACAGATGATTAGGAAACCCCATTCCACCTTAAACGCGTACCAGCTCCATACGTTCATGGAACCAGTGAGACGCTGGCGCAGATCTTCAAGAGGAAGGGGGTTCGAATCACGCACGTGCCTTCGTGTACGCTGTCCCCCGCCTAAAAGACCGGCCAACACTGGACAGGAGCCCCTGTCCCAGGAGCCCCTGTCCCTGGACAGGAGCCCCTGTGTCGTTTACGAAATTCCGTGCGCCGAGTGCCCCGCGTCGTATATCGGTGAGACGAAAAACCTACCGGAACAACTGAAGCAACACGCCAACGATGTGCGGAAGTTCTACAAAGAGCGCAGCGCAGTCACCGAGCATGCGGAGACATTGGACCACAAGATAAATTTCGAAGCGACGGCCATCCTCTAAAGCGAGCCGAACTGGAGGAGAAGGTTGTTACTCGAGTCGTGGCACATTTAGGGAACAGTCCACATCAACCGCTCTCTCGGAACCCTTCCCCCAGTGTACAAACACG
Organism: Rhipicephalus annulatus; assembly: GCA_013436015.1. Lineage (NCBI taxonomy): Eukaryota > Metazoa > Arthropoda > Arachnida > Ixodida > Ixodidae > Rhipicephalus > Rhipicephalus annulatus. Next base: position 47,757 of record WOVY01010364.1, on the reverse strand, counting down.
AACTGCGCTCCACGGCAAAACGAGAGAGAGAGACAGAGAGAGGGGTCATCAGCCACTCCTCGAGTGCTTAGAAGACGCTGCTGCTACGTAGCCTACGCAGTCGCCCCTGAAGAAGGAACCAAGTCGGTTCCAAAACGTCGGTTCTCTTAAAAACTTTTGGTTGGAGCCTATATCATCTCCCAGTTTCATACCAAACCAGACAGACTTCTGTCAAATGTTTACATTCAAAGTGCAATCTAATAGTCGATAACTAGAAGATTGCACGCAAAGCTTGTAGGCGTTGCGGGCGTAGTGGTAGCGCTCGTCGCTAAACTGGAGCCCGCAAAAGTTAAGCGTAGGACGTCAATACTGCGCTGATGGCTATTGAACAGAATCGTCCGAAGATTCTTTCTGAAGAAATGAAGTTCACCAGCAATCGCAGTTTTAGGCAAACAGTAAGCACAACGCGTGTTGGTGGCTTTCAGCTGCCGTCACCATTAGCGAACACAGAACACATGAACTCTGAGCGACCTACTGGTGGCCCTGCTGCCGTTGTTCAGTGCATGATTTATCACTTTCAACTTAAAAGCAGCAGCGTAGCTTCAGAATCCCCCGTAACGTGACAAGATTACCGGCACAACATAGAAAACACGCCGAAACGTGCACTTGCCACTTTGGCTTGGCTTGAATTAGATTGAATCTTAATGTAGTAAAAGTAAGCTTGATGCTTAAGAGATGGAACCAGATGGCGCGCGCTATCATCATCTGAAATGGAGAAATGGCTCCATTTTCAAAACGAGATTGTGAAAGGAGTGAGAGGAGGATTTCTTGTAGTACATCAACAGTTATAGATGGCATTCCAATTATGCTGATAAAGACATTAGGTCCGAAGTCTAAGCAGACTTTGAGAGAGGCAGTGAGCAAAACAATCATCGATGGTGAAGTCCCCGATGGATGGAAAGTTAGCAGGATGAGCATGATCTATAAAGGAAAGGGGGATAAAGCTGACATAAACAACTACCATCCTATAACAGTGACATCAGTGGTCTACAGGTTGGAAATGCAGATTATGAAGGAAAGACTTCAGGCATAGATACAGGATGAGGAACTGCAGAATGGGTTTCGGAAACACAGGAAGTTGGAAGACAATCTGTTCTCACTGACGCAGTGCATCGAAATAGCAGAAAAGGAACACAGGTCCCTGTGGCTAGCATTTTGAATATCAAGGGAGCGTACGATAGCGTGGTTCAAGAGGACTTGGGGGGAATACTGAACGCACTAGGTGTGCAAGATGGAGTCACCAATTTTTTAAAATGATATCTGTAAAGGTAACAAGGCAGTTATAAAGTGGGAAAAACAGGTATCCAAGCCTGCTGGGGTAAAACAGGGGCTTAGGCAGGGGGTATCCTCTGTCACCCTTGTTATTCATGATGTACCTACAAGGATTAGAGGCCACATTAAAGGGACGTGGACTGGGCTTCAACCTCTCTTTCGTCAAACAAGAAAAATTCATTGAACAGGCCCTACCAGCATTGATATATGCAGATGATATTATGCTAATGGCTAACAACAAAGAAGATTTGCAGAGATTGATGGACATCTGTGGTGATGAGGGAGATAGGTTATATTTCAGATTCAGTAAAGAAAAATCAGCAGTCATGATTTTTAATGATAATTAGGGCAGTGAGCTCAGAATACAAGAGGTCACGCTAGAGATAACAGATAAATACAAATATCTGGATGTTTCGATAAGCAATGGGGCCGAGTGCCTAAGAAAACACGAAATATACGTGACGACTAAAGGTAACAGGAATGCAGTGGTGATGAAAAACTGGGCACTGTGGAGTTACAATAGATATGAGGTTGTAAGAGGAATATGGAAAAGGGTCATGGTTCCTGGTCTGACGTTCGGTAATGCGGTCTTGTGCAAGAGATCAGAAGTTCAAGCAAGATTAAAAATTAAGCAACGTTGAATAGGTAGGCTTGCCTTAGGAGCTCACGGGAATACACCAAATCAGGGAGTACAAGGTGATAGGGGATGGATATCATTTGAGGGTAGGGAAAAAGATAAAATTTGAGAAGCGATTGAGAGAAAGGGGGGAGGAGCGTTGGGCTAGAAAGGTATTCAGCTACTTGTACATGAAGAATGTCGATACAAAATGGAGGAAGTGAACCAGAAAGTTGACTTTTAAATGCTTAGAAAACGGCAGGGGGCCAAATCAAAAAAGAATTATCGGTTGAGAAGAAGGTGAAGTATGCTGAGACCAATATGTGGAGAATTGGCATGATTAAGAAGGCGGCACTAGAGATATATCGAACTTTTAAACAAAAAATTGGCAAGGAAAGGATCTATGATAATACTCGGGGTAGTTCTCTACTGTTTGAGGCCATAACGGAAGTATTCCGAACCAAGACATACTGGGCCAAATACGAAGGGGGAGACACGGTACGCAGTGTGTGTGGAGAGGAAGAGGACACTGCCAAACACTTGATTATGTTCTGTAAAAGGCTTCACCCTATAGTTCAAGATGATGGCGCAGAGTTTTTCAAAGCACTGGGGTTTGGGGACTGGGAGGGCAAAATGGACATTAAGCGGGTAGAATTAACTTGAAGGAGGTTATCTGATTGGTGGCTAAAGTCAAGGCACGAGTGAAAATTAAACCCTTCACTGCAATGTACGAGTCCTCAACCTCACTATTTAAAGGAAAAAAATAAATCTAATTTTTGGTTCACTAAGTATTACTGCTTGGTGGCGTTAGCCACCACCCGATCTACAGTGTGCAGCCACATCCATCGATCCATCCATCCATCAATGCATCCATCCACCCATCCATTCACCCATCCATCCATCCATCCATCCATCCATCCATCCATCCATCCATCCATCCATCCATCCATCCATCCGTCCATCCGTCCATCCGTCCGTCCGTCCATCCATCCATCCTTCCATCCATCCATCCATCACAGTGCCAGTTCAGACTGACACTGTGAATGGACGTGTTTTGAGCGCTCCATATCGACAGCGCAGATAAATGGTTTTACATGTTTTGAGCTTGCCTTTATTATTAATAAGGCAGCAGTTAAACATTTGTAGCACTTATTACATTGTACGGCTTTTCAGGGGTCAGTCACCTGGTATTTATTAGTTTGTGTGTGTGTGTTTGTTTCTTTGTGTTTTTTCTCTTGCCAACCCGTGGGCAAAGTGCACGTACACTGAACATTCAATTTTTTGTAGTAAAGCTTACACTATCTCTTTTTCATGGGCAGGTTTTGTCGTACGCTGAGTTTGGTGATTATCGAGTGGGACAATTCATAATGACAATAGGTGTCAGAAAGTCATGGTTAAAGAGTCAGTAAATTGTTCTGGCTGCAAAATGGGTTTGAAAATAGACCCAAGTGCAAAAGCGAATGGAGAGGAGGCTGACACCAAGTGTAGGTAACGTGTCGTCGAGGAAAAAACGGAGAAAATTATGGTTGCCCACAATGAACTGCTGAAGACAATCACGGAGCTGGAGACTGCTTTGGCGATAGCGAAAGAGAAAATGAGGGCTATGGGAGAAAGGCTGAAGTCCGCTGAGGTGGCACTAGCGAAGGTGACCAAAGGAGTGGGCAACGTACAGAACAGTAGGGCACCGGCAACCAGCACGGCGGCTAAGAAAGAGCAAGCAAGTTTGGAAAAAAACAGGTTCAGCCAGTTCAATGGTCGCAAGACCCAGCTTCCACGAAATAGTGGTGGGGTTGGAAGGGGACAAAGCAGCTGGCGTCACAGGTGCAAGTAACCCTCAGGTGCACGACGCTTCAGCTGAAAAGTCACAGCACGTGATAATTGCCGGGGACTCGAATTTTAATCGATGTACAGAAGCAATCAAAGATAGCGTAAGAGGTGACAAAAGGGTTGCAGTAGAGAATTTCCCAGGACGGAAGCTGGAAGCAGTCATGTTGGAAGCGTGCGCAAAACTCAAAATTATAGCTGATGGACGACACCCCGCTATAATTTTCGGCGGTTTTAGACGATGTCCTATATAAAGATACGGCAGGACTAGCAACCACACTGGCGAAAGAGTTGATGATATGCGCGCCACTTCTACTCAGGTACAGATAGTGATATGCCCAATACCGGAGGTACTGGTGCGTGATGGCAACCTGCAAAAAGTGGCTGTGTGCAAAGAGTGCAAAGAGTGACAGATAAGTGAAAAATAGGTGCACAAGTTGGAGATATACCAAAACAACAACAATTAACCTGAAAATAAACAGATAGGAGTACAGCAGAGCATTTGTGCCATTTCTTTTTTCTACGGCCGCCCTTTTTCAAAAGGACTCTCCTCGAATTCTTTCGGTGTGAGGCTCTCAATGTGTGTGTCAGCTGTCATGTATATATTTGTTTCAAATATAAACTCTTGTCGGTCACCAGCTGCTTTTCTGCACCTTTTTGCCTCCGCATGTTTTGCGGATGTAAGATTGAGTCTGTGTGCTGTTCCACAAATGACCACAGACCGCCAACTTCTTCAATGGAAAGGATGCCCGATCCGTGTTACGAAAACTAACTTCAGTGCCATATGGCATTGTGGGAAAATGCATGACACCGCAACGCGATAGCGTACGGAAATAAGCTGGGAAATAATAAAAAAACTACAGATAAGAGAAAACGGGAAGATGGTGTCAAGACTTCTGGATGCAACAGCGTTTGTAGCCGCGGCTGTGGGTGTGTGAACGTAAACACACGCTTATCGGCTGCGGAATGGGGCACTTTTTAGGTGTGTGTGTGTGTGTGTGTGTGTGCATGTGTGTGTGTGTGCGAGTGTCGCCATTTAATGTGCACTCACTCGGATATTCAACCTGAAAAACCACGGAAAATGCTCACTAGAAAAGGGTATTGCCTCATGAATTCAACGCCACAAGAATTTTAAGAATCCGTCCAGTGCGAGTGGAGTTACAAAGGCTTGTCGCATGCTGCAATTGCATTATTTTTTCTCTCGTCCCGACGAAAGTACTGAAAGCTAAACAGAGAGGGGTGCCAGGGCAAAGAACTGCCATGCCTCGTGACCTTGAGCACTTTTAAAGACGATAGCCTTTCTTGGTGACCTTCGACGCAAAACTTTTGATTTGTTTGTCTGTGTGTCTGTTTGTGTGTCTTTCTGTCTGTTTGTATGCCTTTAATGGTACCCTAAAACACTAAAGTGACCATATGATACTCCAAACTGCCGACTCCATCCACAGTGCCCACCAATATTGCTCAAGGTTCAGCGTTCGTACTTGCACGATTGTCAATTAACAAGCAATTATTACGCATATTTGATCTGAGGCACCACAACAACACGCCAATAATATTTATGTGTATTGTTACTAAAAAAGCACACAAGTAATTTTAAGGACCATAGCATTTATCACGCTGCGCTGACCATGCAAGGCTCGCGCGAAAAGGCGAGTGTTTCCAACGCCTTGCTAAGACAGGTAGATGGTGGTACCTACCCGTCGCCTTGCGTTCTACACGTTATCACCTTGATGACGGGCGCGCACGCCACCCGCTTCGTTTTCCAGGATAACTGCCAGATAGCCTTCATGTCTCACATGTTAGGTGACTTGATGCGCTTTTTCACCTCCGCTGCACGCTCGAGGAACTCTAACGCAGCGCCTCCAGAATACCATTCTCGAATTTTCTGGTGCAGAACATCCAATAAACGTTTTGCTCACTATCTACAGACGCAAGACTATTTTCTTTCGACGACATTTGCACTATAACATGCAGATACGGGGCCATTTTTCTTTCTTCGAACGCACGGCTTTTTCAGTGTGATCGCATGCGCACGCATGGACAAGTAGCGGCCTCCTGCGGCTATCTCGGAAACTTTATTTTTCGGTCACAGACGCACAGACGATTTTTCGCTCACAGCCAACGGGGCCGACGCCGGCGGCACGTTTTCAGCGACACGAGCTTTTTAACGCTATCGCATTAAAATATTGCCTATGATGCTGTGAAGCAATAACCAACTTGTTTTATTATGCAAAGGTGTAAAGATGTAAAAGCTATGATGTCAGGGTCAGCCATCGATTGAGAATAAATAAAATGTTCTCATGCAATTTGTTCCGATTATGTGTTCACTGTTCAATGTAAGGTTGACTTAGTTGCATTATCATAAGAACGTCGTGATAGAAGGAGACGAAAAAAATAAGAAGCACAGAAACGCAAACAGTCATGTTCGAATTTTTTCAGCCTTTCATCACTCGTTTCACTGCACTGTTTTCATAATATTCACTTCATAACTGCTTCCTCATTTGCCAGCACTGAAGTTACAATCACTTTTTAATTTTAGAGAGGCTCCAGTCCACTGTTACGAGATCACACACATGCTAAGTATGGTTCGTGGCTGTTGCATTTGATACTGTTTTGTATGCACTATAGACGTGTTTGGCGGAAGTAAAAAAGTATCTTATTTTGTGTTAAATGAACAGTTGATACATATGAGGGGTTTAACGTCCCAAAACCACGGCATGATTATGAGAGACGCCGTAGTGGAGAGCTCCGGAAATTTCGACCACCTGAGATTCTTTAACGAGAACCCAAATCTAAGCACACGGGCCTACAGCATTTTCGCCTCCATCACAAATGCAGCCGCCGCTGACAGGATTCGGTCCCGCGACCTGTGGGTCAGCAGCCGAGTACCTTAGCCACTAGACCATCGCGGCTAGGCTTAAATGACCAGTGGTAACTGCAATTGCTGAGGCTGCGTGTTCTCAACGAAATGTATAAATCTGAAACAACGTTTTCTGAAGTGACCTACTCACAGTTACTATAATGAATTTCGATTTATTAGGAGAGGTGTGGTTCTTCCAGCTGCCTCCTCAGCCCGTGCTGCGCTTGAGGAGAACGAAAGCCTAAGTTAAGGGACTCCTTTGGCGGTTGACGAGCTCTGCTGTCTACTGGAATTCTGCATGTCTAGTACGTACTTCTCCTACAAAGGAACTATTTTCAGGTAGAACAGTGGATCCATGATGGAAGCTCTCATCTCCGTCACCATGGCAAACCTGAACATGGGGTACATAGAACAGAAATCACTCAGCTTTTTCTCACCATGGCCCAAGCTTTTTCTTCGTTATATGAAGACGTCTGAAATTGAAAATTTCAGAAGCCATCTAAATTCCGTGCACCCACCCATACAATTGGCGGCCGAGTGTGAGAGCGACTGCTGCCTGCCATTTCTCGACGTCCAGGTGGCGAGAAAGCGCTACGGCCTGGATTTCTTCGTTCACAGGAAACCAACGCACACCGGCTGCTACCTTCAATTTGATTGTTCCCACCCTTCCTGCCACAAGGCCTCGGTTGTGACCATGCTACTCCAGAGGGCTAAGAACTTATGCCGCACTGACACGGAGTGAAATAAAAGAGTCCCGCGTAATTGCTTCCCTCAGAAAAAACGAATATCCCCCAAAATTAGCCCCACATCTCTACGTTATACTGCAAATGTCGTCGAAATGCGTCTGAAGAGAATGAACAAAACGTTTATTTGATGTTCTGCGCAAGAAAATTGGTGAATGGTATTCTTAAGGTGCTGCGTTAGAGTGCCTCGAGCGTGCAGCAGAGGTGAAAAAGATGCATCAAGTCACGTCACACGTGAGACATGAGCGCTATCTGCAGTTATCCTGGAAAACGAAGCAGGCGACGTGCCCGCCCGTCTCTCAGGTGATAATGTGTAGAACGCAATGATTGATTGATATGTGGGGATTAACATTCCAAAACCACCATATGAATATGAGAGACGCCGTAGTGGAGGGCTTCGGAAGTTTCGACCACCTGGGGTTCTTTAACCTGCACCCAGATCTGAGCACACGGGCCTACAGCATTTCCGCCTCCATTGGAAATGCAGCCGCCGCAGCCGGGATTCGATCCCGCAACCTGCGGGTCAGCAGCCAAGAGTAGCTTAGCCACTAGACCAACATGGCGGGCCATGTGTAGAACACAAGGCGACGGGTAAATACCACCACCGTGCCGTCTTAGCAAAGCGTTGGAAACACTCGCCTTTTCGCGCAAGTGTTGCATGGACATCGCAGCGTGACAAACGCTACGGTCCTTAGAATTACTTATGTATGCCTTTTCTAGGGAAAAATGCACAAAAATAACATTGACGGGTTGTTATGATGCCCCAGATATGCGCAATAATTGCTTTTTAATTGACAATCGCACAAGTATGAACGCTGAACCTTGAGCAATATTGATGGGCGCTGCGGATGGGGTCGGCCGTTTGGTGTATCGTTTGGTCACTTTGGTGCTTTTTAGAGTACCTTAATGGGCGGACAAACAGACAAACGTACAGACAGACAGATCAAACTTTTTGCGTCGAAGAACACCAAGAAAGACTATCATCCTCAAAATTTCATTCAAGCCGCCACCCACCGCGTAGAGCAACATAGGATACAAAAACCTCAATCAGCGTTAATTGGCAGCCCTCTGAAACGCGTACTGGTCCCATACGTTGAGGGAACCGCGGAGATGTTGGCGCACATCTTCGAGAAGGAATGGGTTCGCATTGAGCACGTCTTGTACGCTGGGCCGCTTCCTCCCCCGCCCGAAAGTCCGGCCAACAATGAACAGGACCACCGGTGTCGTTTGCAAGATCCCATGCGCCGAGTGCTCTTCTTTGTATATCGGCAAGACGAAAAACGTAACGGTACGCCTCAAGCAACATACCAATTTGCGGAAGCTCTACAATGATCGCAGCGCAGTCGCCGAGCAAGCTGAGACGTTGGACCACCGGATAAATTTTGAAGCAAAGAACATCCTTGAAAGCGAGACGAACTAGAGGAAAAGGTTTCTACTCGAGTTGTGGCATATACAGCACACAGCCCAAAACATCAACCACTTTCTCGGAGCGCTTCCCCCTATGTAAACACATGGACGGCGCTCCACTGCAAAACGAGACAGAGAGGGGGGGGGGGGTCATTATCTGCCCCGTGAGTGCTTTGAAGACGCCGCTGCAACGTAGTCCTGCAGTCTCCTCTGAGGAAAGAACCAAGTCGGTTCCGAAACGTTGGGTTTCTTCAAAAACTTTTGGTTGGAGTTTAAATCATCTCCCAGTTTTCTCACCCAACCAGACAGATTTCTATCAAATTGCAACGAAGATGCGCAAGCCTACGGGGCGCGGAAAAAGAAGAAGAGCAGTGGAGCGGCACCTGGACTACACGATTCTTGTATGACACCCTTCTTTAGCATGTCTTTAGTTTGCTCAGCGATGACTTTCCTTTCGGAAGGCGATACGCGATAGGGCTTCTGGCGTATTGGTGGTGCTTGGCCTGCATAGATGCGGTGTTGCGTACGTGAAGACGGTGGCGTAACGGTAGACGTCTCGTCTTGGGCAAAGCCAAAGACTGAGGCGTAGCGTGCGATCACCTCCTGCAGCAGCGACAGTTCAGTTGATGGAAGTGACTTGTTAATCATACGGTCAATGCTGGCAGAATAGTCGGGGTACGAGTTGGCATGGGGTTTCTTTACATCCACCGACAGTTGGAGGGACCGTATGGTAAGAGTACTTTGCTCTTGAAAGCTTGCCAATTTAAGTCCTGCAGGCAGATATATGGGCTACGCGGAAACGTTCACAGTCCACAAATCGGCACAACCATCGACTGTAAGCACGAGGCAAGGAGGCACAATAACGTTTTTCCTAAGTGCGTTACTAAAGTTCGGCTCGGCTAAACCGTAGTAAGAACCCGCACAAGAACGCGAAGAGTTTACACGCACAAACATTGCGGTATGAGGGGCCAAGCAGACGTCTTCAGACACGGAAAACACTTCCAAGCAGTCATCAATGGTATCTTTCGTCAATGGAGACGGCAACACGGGACGAAAAATAATCCCACCACTACCAGAATCTAGAGTTGCATCACATTCCCGCAAAAAAATTATACCTAGAATGACGTCGTGGGTTGCTCGTGCAAGCACCGTTAGTTCAGCTCGAAACGTTTGATTTCCTACAGAAAGTAAAACAGCACAAACTCCAACCGGGCTCAACGTTTCTCCCCTTACGCCGCGGAACGTAGCACTCCGATTCCAAGCAAACATTACTTTCGTCCCAAGGCGATTTTTAAAAGACATGCTCATTATGGAAACGGCAGCACCGGTATCAACTAGTGCAACAGTACTCACATTGTCTACAAAAACACTCACTTTGTTCTCGACCATTACAACACAAGAGGGTCTTGCGGAAGATGATTTTGCGGCCTCGCCCCCTTTGGTCGCACCAGTTAGTTTCCCAGTGGTGGTGGCATCCCCGAGCGGCGACGCGGAGACAGGGATCGCTGTTGGCGTGCGGGTGGTGGGGTAACGCTGCGGTCGGAGCGAGGCCAGTCAGCACGTGCTGCGTGTTGCTGTTGGAAAAAGCCCTCAAATGGTCGAGACTCACCAGCAGGTACATAGAGCGTGTACACGTTGAATCGTGGAGCTCGCTGCTGGCGACGGTAGCAGTACCTAACGATGTGTCCAGGTAGCCCGCAGTTGTAGCAAGTACGGGGGTCGCGTCTGGTCGTCCCCGGCGAAGTAAACCTCGTCGGTTGATAAAAGTCGGGCGATGGTGGTCGAGGAGTAAATCGCTGTGACGCAGCTTGCCTGCGTTCCTGGCAGATCCCCGTAGAGTTTTCTCCTGGTGACTACGTTTGGCTGTTGACTCCTGTTCGTAGAAAAGGATTGTACCGGAAGTTTCTAGCACACTATTCCGGCCCATTCGTGATAGTCACTCGTCTCAGTGACGTGAACTACGTTGTCGCCTGTGTCACAGCCAATAACCGGCGTTCGCGCACTACGCAAACTGTTCACGTAGCCCGCCTCAAACAGTACCATCATAGGCCTATTCAACTCGCTCGGCGAGCTTCGTCTGCCGCCGGGCGAAATGCAACGAAGATGCGCAAGCCTACGGGGCGCGGAAGAAGAAGAAGAGTAGTGGAGTGGCACCTGGACTGTGTGGTTGTGTGGAAGCGTTCTAGGCCTGTCTCAGAAGTACGCTGCTATTTCACAACGCCATTTCACCTCATCTGTAAATAAACACAGTCACTCGTAACAGAATGTTTACAATCAAGAACAGCGCTTGCGCGTACGCTCTCAGCAGATCGGCGAAAACTTCACCAGCTAGGTCGACCTTTGTCGGTGCAAATGACACCATGCCCGAAGCTGATAAAATAACACATCTTGAAAGGCATTGAGCACGGTGCATTCCAAATGGTCTTGGCTAGGAATCCGAGCACAGTTTCGTAAGTCGTCAGCATGTGTCAAACCTACGACGAATTGAAAAGCAACGCACCATGACTTGGCATGGTGGTGAGTCGCTGTCCAGCTTCGACACCGTGCCTGAGCATTTACCGTTGCTTCATGAAATACACGGAGCCTTCGTCCGGGAGGAAGTCGCCCACCAACTTTCCCCGGCACCTCCAATAAATGTAAAGGCGTTTTTAGTAGTAAGACTTTATCGTTGATAGTGGCGAGGCAGCGAGCGGTACCATCCACAGACCAGCCCAGCAGCGAACCCAAACACGAGTCGAGCGAGCCGGGCGTTGGTGATGCTGCTCGCTGCACGCACTTCTTCGTCACAATTTAGGTGGAAATGATTGAAAAGGTAACTCATTCGAAATAACGCCGCTGCACGGTTTTTACATCAAACGTACGATGCACAATGTTTCAGAAATATTAGTTTTGAGATGGCTCGGCACATTTCGACCCTGCTAGATGGCGCCGTCTATCTAGTATGTCGGGGGCTAACACGTTTGCGGCTTCAATTATCTGGCCATTCTAGCTTCGGTAATCCAGCTTAAACAGTGTAATCGCTATTGGTGCTCGGAATTGTGCTATTTTGACTGGATGTTTGGAGTCCCGCAGTGCGGATACCGCGAGTTCCTTCGAACGAAGGTGAACTTGCGACATAGCGCCGCAAATATAATGCCTATTTGGCGGGCAGTTTGCGGTGCCCTGTAAAGACCCGAACATGCACAGGTTCTACCTGGTGACAAGGTAACATTATGAAGTATACGTACAAGCAAAAGCCCATAAGGCGATCACGGTGAAGTCGGCGCGGTCAGAAAACGTGCGGGCGTCGCACCACCGTGCACGTAAAGTTGGCTTCGACGTGCAAATTTTGAACCTTTGACGTCACCTTGCACCTCACTAGAGCGCTCGCCGAATAGCTGAGTGAGCAGCGAAAAAAAAGGTATGCACAACTCTGCTACCTAAAGTAGCATATACACTAACTTTAGGTTCGGGTACAGTGCACTAGAAGGGCGCGGTGGATGGATGGAGAGATGGAAGGATGGATGGATGGATGGATGGATGGATGGATGGATGGATGGATGGATGGATGGATGGATGGATGGATGGATGGATGGATGGATGGATGGATGGATGGATTGATGGATGGATATATCTGTACCCTTTAAATTGGGCGGTGGCTAACGCCACCAAACCGTAATACTTAGTGAACCAAAAACTAGATTTTTTTTCAATAAATAGTGATGTTGAGGACTTGTACTTTACAGTGAAAGAATTATTTTCACTCGTGTCTTGACTTTAGCCAACAATCCAATAACCTCTTTCTAGTTATTTCTACCAGCTTAAGGCCTATTTTGCCATCCCTGTCCCTAAACCCCTGCTTTGAAGAACTCTGCGCCATCATCCTGAACTATAGAGTGAGGCCCTGTCCCTAAACCCCTGCTTTGAAGAACTCTGCGCCATCATCCTGAACTATAGAGTGAGAACATTATCAAGTGTTCGGCAGTTTTCTCCTCTTCTCCACACGCACTGCATACCGTGTCTACCCCTTCGTATTTGGCCCGACATGTCTTGTTTCGCAACACTCCTGTCCTGGCCTCAAATAGTAGAGAATTACACCCAGTATTATCATATAGAACCTTTCTTTGGCAATTTGCTGCTTAAAAGTCGGTAGATCTCTAGTGCGGACTCATTAATGATGTCGATTCTCCACATATCGGTCTCAGCTTCCTTCACCTTCTTCTTAACCAATAATTCTTTTTGGTTTGGCCCCCTGCTGTTTTCTAAGTATTTACCAGTAAAGTTTCTCGTTCGTTTCCTCCATTTTGTATCTACAATCTTCATGTACAAGCAGCTGAATGCCTTCTTAGCCCAATGCTCCTTTCCCATTTTCTCAATCGCTTTTCAATAATTATCTTGCTGCTAGCTTCCCCCTGCCCTCAATTGATGTACATCCCATATCACCTTGTACTCCCTGATTTGGTGTATTCCCGTGAGCTCCTAAAGCAAGCCTACCTATTCCACGTTGCTTAATTGCTGATCTTGCTTGAACTTCTGATCTCATGCCAAGACCGCATTGCCGAACGTCAGCCCAGGAACCATGACCCCTTTCCATATTCCTCTCACAACATCATACCTATTGTAATTCCACAGTGCCCTATTTTTCATGACTGCTGCATTCCTGTTACCTTTAGTCGTCACGTATATTTCGTGTTCCCTCAGATACTTGGTCCCATTGCTTATCCATACGCCCAGATATTTGTATATATCTGTTATCTCTAGTGTGACCTCCAGTATTCTAAGCTCACTACCTTCGTTGTAATTGAAAATCATGACTGCTGATTTTTCCTTACTGAATCTAAAATCAAACCTATCTCCCTCATTACCGGAGATGTCCATCAATCTCTGCAAATCTTCCTTGTTTTTGGCCATTAGCACTATATCATCTGCGTACATTAATGCTGGTAGGGCCTGGTCATTAAGTTTTCCTTGTTTGACTAAAAACAGGTTGAAGCCCAGTCCACTTCCCTCTAATTTTGCCTCTAATCCTTGTAGGTACATCATGAATAATAAAGGCGACAGGAGGCACTCCTGCCTAAGCCCCCGTTTTACCTCTGCAGGCTTGGATACCTGTTTTTCCCACTTTATAACTACCTTTTTACCTTTACAGATACCCTTTAAAAGATTAGTGACTACATGTTCCATGCCCAGTGTGTCCAGTATTCCCCACAATTCCTCTTGAACCACACTATCGTACGCATCTTGATATCCAAAAATGCTACTCACAGGGGCCTGTGTTCCTTTTCTGCTATTTCGATGCACTGCGACCGTGAGAAGAGATTGTCTTCCAACCTCCTGTGTTTCCGAAACCCATTCTGCAGTTCCTCATCTTGTATCTATGCCTGCAGCCTTTCCTTTTTAATCTGCATCTCCAGCCTGTAGACCACTGATGTCACTGTTATACGACGGTAGTTGTTTATGTCAGCTTTGTCCCCCTTTCCTTTATAGATCATGCTCATCCTGCTAAGTTTCCATCCATCGGGAACTTCCCCATCGATTATTATTGCGCTCACTGCCTCTCTCAAAGCCTGCTTAGACTTCGGACCTAATGTCTTTATCAGCCTAATTGGAATGCCATCTGGGCCTGTCGATGTACTACTAGGAACCCTTTTCTCAGCCCTTTCCCACTCTCAGTTGTGAAAATGGAGCCATTGCATCACTTGATTCGTCCTTGTCTTTTGTGGTGCATAAAGTACTTCTTTGCTGAAATTTTTCTGTCACCCTTGTTCTTATATATTCAATAGCTTCGTCCCCTTCTAGCCTAGCACCTTGGGCTGTAGTTATGAAACTCTGCTCTAGGCTCGTCTCAGTTCATAGGGAGTTTAGATGGTTCCAAAATTTCGCAGCTGCCTTTCTATCTTTTTTATGTACTTCTCTGCCAGCCACTGAGCTCCCTTTCTTCTAATCGTTTCATTGATCAGAAGGGATGCAATCAACATCATCTGTCGGTTCACCCCTCTGCTTAGCATGTTTGTGTTCCCTAAAGGCTTCCTGACGTTTTGCTATGGCTCTCTTAACTTCCTCATCCCACCAACTTTTGGGTTTGTTCTCGTCCCCTTTGGGTTTGTACTCATCCCCTGATGAAGGGAGGACCTCTAACTAAACTGTTGGGAAATAAATATATTTATCCTTGTTGACAACGCTCCCGTTGTGCCATATCCCATATATATATATATTGTCACGAGGTCGTGACGTGGCCGCAAACAGGATACTTCGTGTTGCGATTTAACAGCTCATTCGGGCGAACATGTGCCCGGCAAACGGAAAGTCCGATTACAGTAGCAGTCTTGGACTGATAGCGGCGAACGGAGCGTCGGCCGTCGATCAACTACTGACAAGTGGCGAAGTGCGTCGGCATTTATACTCCTGCCATCGAATGTTCTAGCGTTATCGCTAGTGGTGGCGTAGGTTCCAGAATACAGAATAATCTTTACAGTTCGCAAAGTGGGTGTGATCTTATCGAAATGATCTACTAAAGTCCGGAAGGTTCTCGAAAACTGCAGGCGCGTTTTGCGCTGAGAATTGTGTAGTGTTTTGGGGCGATAACAAAACTTGAGAAATGGAATGGGGCAATATGAATATGAGGGACGCAGTACTGGGGGTCTCCGGCAATTAGACCAACTGGTGTTCTTTAACGTTCACTGACATTACACAGCACACGCGCATCTACTTTTTCGCTACCATCTAGATGTGACTGCCATGGTCACAATCGAACCCGCGGCTTTCGAGTCAGCAGCGGAGTACCCTATAGCGAATGTTCCACCGAGGGGACGCTAAACGAGGGCTGGTTAGGGAAGAGCATCTCGAGGCTATTCAAAACAAAAATAAAAGTATTAACAAGCTGAGATTCCAATTGAATGTTTTAATATTTCTCTCAGCTTTCATTCAATATACTGATTGGGAAAAGGCAGTCCAAAGACGCAGGGAGAAGAAAGACAGAGAGAAAGAGTGCTGTTTTTCTTTTCCCTTTGTCTTTGCGCTTCCCTTTCAAATTGATATGAAGCAGCCAGCCCAAATCCAAGTACTCCTCATTCATGTTATCAAACAGAACACACAAATTGCACATGCCAAGTAGAATAATGTCACGTGCAACACTCTTAATCAGGTCCCGTTTAAAATGCAGGATATAATTGAATTGAATTGAATACAAGTTTATTCGTCCTGAAATTCTTACAGGATCGGGAGCAGAGGCTAAAGCCTATATAGCCTGACAAGGGGCCTCTGCTCCTCAATACAGTTTGACACGCAGGCCGCTCAATCTGTCGCATGTGTTTTCAGAAATAAATATATAACATAACAAATAACACACAGAAATAAATAAATAACACAATAAATAAACCATAACACAACAAAATTTAGCATGGTCTTGTTACACAATTTCAGGGAAAACATTAAAAATTCACTTTATGAGAAAAGCGTCATCCGAAAAAAAACTTCAATACAGAATGTAAAATAAAGCATAAGAAAAGAAACTACAACATATAAATTGATAGATAGGATATAACAAATCAGGTACAGAAACTTTAATAAGCATACTCAATATAATGGTTCATTAGGATGGACTTGGTAATGGTGTTCGAAGGTACGGAATTGAAATCTATGAGACCGTGTAAACGATTCAGCATTGTGGGTATTTGATACTGAACGTGTTGCTTGCCATAACTTGTGCTTATTTCTGGGATTTTCCCGCAGGTCGCGGGTTCGAATCCCGGCTGCGGCGGCAGCATTTCCGATGAAGGCGGAAATGGTGTAGGCCCGTGTGCTCAGATTTGGGTGCACGTTAAAGAACCCCAGGTGGTCTAAATTCCGGAGCCCTCCACTACGGCGCCTCTCATAATCATATGGTGGTTTTGGGACGTTAAACCCCACATATCAATCAATCAAATCTGGGATTTTCCGGCGTTGCTGACGCATAGTATAATGAGTGTTTTTAGGCGGGTTCTGAAGACACTGTGGCGGAACATTTTTCTTCTGTTTATATAAATAAAGCTAGCATTTAACGAAGTTTGGTGAAGAGTGTACAGTATGCGTCGGCAGCCCACCAATGTCAACGTAAAGGAGTGACGCAAAATCAGGACCATTCCTTGCTGCACGTCACTCCCTAGATCTTGGGTCGAGCGCCCAGAGAAGGGCGTGGCAATAATTAGAAATTGACCGTTTTCCCGCGACATGTAATTTTGCAAATCTTAACAGGAATCATCCGAAGTGCCCAGTGCACTATTACACTTGTCAGATTGAAATGCTCAAACTTTTTGAGAGGCCTTTTAAGATGTTGACCGATACGAGAAAAATTAGTCCTACGCCGATACACCTAGCATGTCTCACTTTTGCGGTATCAGTAGTCTAAATATTTGCTCCTGCGCTGACCTTCCCAGCCACAACGAAACGAAAGAGACTCATGAGAGTGTAAATGGAATGGTGGACACTTCACGCACAATGCTAGACAATAAAAGAAAAGACCACTTACGGTGAATCGCGCGGAAAATGCATGCCTATGTTTGTTCAATCGTTGGCACCTTTCTGCAACTTAAAAATAGTTTTTTTCTCCTTCTCATTATGAAAGTCACGAACGTCGTTGTTGTGGGTTATTTCAGTTTTTGTAGAAATTTATTGTGCCTCTAACTATGGTTTCGCGAGCCTAAAATGTTCTACCTGCCTGTCTTTGGCGCCTAGAACACACTCTTTAGGTCCTAATAATCCGGCCGCTAATAATTACCTCGCACTCTTCTCCTAGTTCGTCAATGTCACTTCCTATGCACTGCACTATTGTTTTGGTTTTCCTCTCTGGCTTTTGTCCCATGTCCACAAGTATAAAAAAACCAGGAGCGTCATTTGCCCTGTCACTTTCGCTTTTAGTCATAAAGGTTCCTTGCACTCCTGCTTGACACTTTGCCAGTCTGTACTTTTATGAATGAATGCCCCGATACCGCCCCCCTCCCTTGCTGCTGCCTTCTGTTCTATTACAATATTCCCATGAGTAGTCCGGATTTTTGGGTGGTTGTTCTATGTCTCTAAGATGTGTTTCTACAAAACTATATTCCATCGGCCTTTCCTCTCTTGATGGTTTTGGGACATTAAACCCAACATATCAATCTCCTCCCCTAGCTGTTCTATCTCTTCTTAGTCCAACCTATTCCTGCCACCCTGCATGTTGATATACGCTACGTCTGAATGAGCTCGGCCCTCGTGGCTACGTCGATTGCTGCCCCGTACTCAAAGTGTCTTAGATATGGGTTCCACGTTGGAATTGTGTCTGTCTACACCACCTGTCAAAGAGTCCCCCTGGTTGTTTTTCTCGTTACTGGCCATCCTGGATCCCGAAGGGCCCGCGTGCCCCCTCCCCCCCCAAAAAAAGCTACTGCAAGTCACCAAGCCACCCCACGACCTAGCCTCCCATCGAAGTGAACTCTGTCTCGTTGAAAACCACCCTATCTGATCACATCTCTCTTTGTTTCCCACCACCTCAAAGCCTTTCTCTTGACTCAATCGCCATATTTCTTGGTTTGCGTTGACAACCGCTCTCTGCAGATTGCTGTCACGCACCGGTACCTCTGGTGTCGTTCATATCACTGCCTGTATCTGAGGAGAAATGGCGTGCATGTCATCGACCCCTCTCACCAGTGTTGTAGCTAGTCCTGCCGTATCTTCATTTAAGACATCATTCAAACCACCTGCAATTATCACAAGGTTTTGTCCATCAGGTGTAGTTTTGTGTTTTGCACTCGGTTGCCTGATGACTGCTTCGAGCTTACGTCGTGGGAACGTCCCTACTGCAACCCTTTTCTCGCCTCGTACCCTCTCTTTGATTACTTCTGCCCATCGATTCGAATTTGAGTCCCCGGCAATTATCACTTGCTGCGACGTTTCAGCTGGAGCGTCCTGCTCCTGGGACGTCGGCTGCTTTGTCCCCTCCCAACCCCACCATTACTTCACTGAAGCTGGGTCTTGCGACCATGAAACCGGTTGAACCTGTTTTTTCCGAACTTGCTTGTTATTTATTCTCCGCCATTCTGGTTGCCGGTGCCCTAAGATTATCTCCGCCGGCCGCTCTTTTGCTCATCTTGGCTAGTGCTTCCTCGGCGGACTTCAGCCTTTCTCTCAGTGCCCTCGTTTTTTAATGCTGTGTCACCAACGCCGTCTCCAGCTCGGAGATTCTCAACAGTGGTTCACTCTGGGCAACCATCGTTGTCTCCATTTTTTCCTCTACCTCATATTGCCTACCCTTTGCTTCAGCCTCCTCTCCATTTGGTTCTGCACTTGGGTCCATTTTCAAACTCAGCCCACATCCTGAACATTTTACAGCCTTGCTAACCATGTCTTTATGACACCAATTGTCCTTATGACTTGTCTCACTCGATAAATACAAAACACGATCCCTGCCATACGTAAAAGAAAAAGTCTAATCTCTGCTACCAAAAATTTGCGTGTTCAATGTACGTGCACCTCCCCCACGTGGTGGCAAGTGAAAATAAACACAGAGAAACAAACACACACGCGCAAGCCAGTAAATACTCGGTGACTGACCCCCGGAAATGATTCACAATGTAATAAATGCTACAGATTTTAACTGCTGTCTTAATAATTATGAAGGCAAGGTCAAAACATGCAAAAGCACTTATCTGCGCAGTCGATTGGGAGCGCTCAAAAAACGCGTCCATCCACCATGTCAGTCCGAAATGACAGTGGCGGCAGGGCCGCCTCTCGTCTCATTTTCCGGTGAGTGACACCATCGGCGGTGCTGTTGTCCCATGGTACTGAAGATCACAGGAGCGTCTGCATTAGGAGAGCACGCGCCGTAGTCTGCGAAAGCGTGGAATAGCTCATTTTTAGCACGTTTAATGCGTTTCTGAGCCTTTATCAGTGGACGCACCTGCTACGCGCCTTGTTGCACGAGTGAATATGCAGGCACGCGGAAATCGCGTCGCTAAATTTACTGTTTGATGAGCCTTCCGACCCACAAAAAATGTCAATCGGAATTGGCATGGATCCGCCTAGCTTCTCAAACAAGCAGCGCTTTGAGCGGCGTTACATCATAAGTGGCTACTGGCTAAGTACAAAGAGAAGAGAAGTATCAAAACCGCGATGAAATCATATGCTGTTTTTGTCGGCAGTCTACGATATCCAGAGCGCAGTGGTCCTCTTACGAGCCTACATGCACTCGATTGTTTCACGAGAAACCCGAATATAAATAACGTTGTCACAACATTTATATCGGTGACGACTCAGTTTTATCATGCCAGTTTTGAGGGAAGATAATTGTTGCTTCCTGAAAGGGTTATTACATAATAAACATAATAAAAACAACAAACAAGCATAATAAAAAGTACCCATTGCATATATAGCCCGCCTGTTAATATGCATAAATTCATTAGAACCAGTCCTCATTTTGTATCGACAGCTTAAATTAGGCTGCTTTTTTAAATATTCCATTGACGTAACGTCATTGCAAGCCAGCAAATTTATGGCGATGTTTTGTATTATAGGCGTAGTGCTACTATTTAGTGTCGAATGTGTAGGTAGGCAGTGCTGCATATAGTTGTGATGAATTTAAGATTATGTATATATATATATATATATATATATATATATATATATATATATATATATATATATATATATATATATCTATATATATATATATATTTATATATATATATATATGTGTATATTGTTATGGCGTTTATTAGCCGGCACACAGCGAGTCTACACAATGGCGACAGTAACGGCCAAAACGCGGGGTCTCCGCGCGAGCGGCGTTCTTTTTGGGCAGACCCTCTAGAAAGCACTTAAGAGTTCGACCCACTTCAGTGTTCGGCGGCTTCTGTACAATTACCCCGGGGTCGAAGAGGGAGCCGCCTGGCGACCTAACAGCTTGTCACTACGAGCTGGTCATAGTAAGCCTTCAGGCGCTCCACGTTGACTATTTCGCGCCCGCGGCGGCGCATGTCCGAAGATTGTTCAATTGGCTCGATAAGATAGTTGACCGGAGATGTGCACTCGATCACACGGTAGGGACCTTCATGTTTCGGGAGTAGTTTGGAAGAAAGGCCAGCTACAGAGGTCGGGATTGAGAGCCATACAAGGGAACCAGGAAGGAACGTGGGCTCAGAAGTGGCGGAGCCATAACGAATACTCTTCTGCCGCTCTTGCTCATGCGTCGTAAAAGTCTTCGCAAGCTCGCGACACTCTTCAGCAAGTCTGGCGGTCTCGGAAATAGGTGTACACTCAGATCGATCCGGCGTGTACGGGAGTATCGTGTCGATGGTGTGTGACGGGTGCCTTCCGTACAGCAAAAAGAAAGGTGAAAAAGCAGTCGTGCTCTGAGGGGCGGTGTTGTAGGCGTAGGTCACGAAGGGCAGTTTGGTATTCCATTTCGTGTGGTTGGCGGCGACGTACATCGACAGCATGTCGCCGAGTGTGCGGTTAAAGCGTTCGGTCAGACCATTCGTCTGCGGGTGGTAAGCAGTAGTTTTGCGGTGAACAGAATGGCACTCAGTGAGAATGGCATCGACGACTTCTGACAAGAAGACACGGCCTCGATCACTGAGAAGCTCCTGGGGTGGACCGTGGCGCAGTATAAATCGATGTAGTAGGAAGGACGCAACATCACGCGCAGTAGCCGCAGGGAGAGCGGCGGTTTTGGCGTATCGCGTTAAATGATCTACGGCGACGATGGCCCAGCGGTTGCCAGTGGACGTCAGAGGAAGTGGTCCATACAAATCGATACCTATGCGCCCAAACGGACGGTCAGGGCAAGGTAGTGGTTGCAGACCGGCTAGTGACATGTGTGCGGACGGTTTGCGGCGTTGGCAAGCGAGAATGGAGCAAACGAACTGCTGGACGTAGCGGTACATCCCGCGCCAGAAGTAGCGTTGTCTAATGCGATGGTAGGTTTTGAATACCCCAGAGTGCGCGCACTGTGGATCAGAATGGAAGGATTCACATATCTCCGACCGCAGACTGCGGGGTATCACGAGTAGCCACTGCCGGCCATCGGCGTCGTAATTGCGTCGGTGTAGCAGGCCGTCACGAATGGCGAAATGGTGAGCTCGATGACGCAAGGCACGCGTGGATGGCGTTGCGGACGGATCAGAGAGCAAGTCGATCAGTTGGGCGATCCAATTATCCTTTCGCTGTTCGGTAGCGATGATGTCAACATCAATGGCAGAAACAACAACCGAGGATACTGAGCAGAGCACGTTAGTTTCAGGCAGAGGGGAGCGCGAGAGGGCGTCGGCGTCAGCATGCTGGCGTCCGTTGCGGTAGAGGACGCGGATGTCGTAGTCTTGTAAGTGAAGAGCCCAACGGGCGAGGCGGCCTGAGGGATCCTTCAATGATGACAGCCAGCATAGTGCATGATGGTCAGTGACGACATCGAATGGGCGACCATACAAATAAGGTCGAAACTTTGTAAGAGCCCAGACGATCGCCAGGCACTCTTTTTCCGTGACGGTGTAGTTTGTCTCGGCTCTTGTGAGCGTACGGCCTGCATATGCCACAACATAATCAGGGAACCCGGGTTTGCGCTGCGCCAGGACAGCGCCGATGCCTACACCACTGGCGTCCATGTGCACTTCTGTTGGGGCCGTAGGGTCGTAGTGGCGGAGAATGGGAGGAGACGTCAACAAGTGGCGGAGCTTCAAGAACGCGTTGCCGCACTCTGACGACCACGAATTGAGGGGCCCGTTACTTCCGAGGAGCTTCGTCAGCGGTGATATAATCGTGGCGAAGTTTCGTATGAAGCGTCGGAAGTATGAGCACAGGCCCACGAAACTACGCAGTTCTTTGACGGACGCAGGTTTAGGGAATTCGGCCACGGCCCGAAGCTTGGCTGAGTCAGGAAGAATGCCATTCTTGGACACGACGTACCCTAGGATGGTGAGTTGGCGTGCTGCAAAGCGGCACTTCTTCAGATTCAGTTGCAAGCCGGCATTGCTCACACGTGCGAAAACTTGTTTTAGACGTTGGAGATGGGTGGAGAAATCTGGAGCGAAAACAACAACGTCATCGAGGTAACACAAGCACGTGTGCCATTTCAAGTTGCGCAGAACGGTGTCCATCATGCGCTCAAATGTCGCAGGTGCATTACACAGACCAAACGGCATGACGTTGAATTCGTACAAGCCGTCGGGTGTGATGAAGGCAGTCTTCGGTCGAGCGTCATCAGCCAGGGGTACTTGCCAGTATCCCGAGCGCAGATCGAGAGAAGAAAAAAATTGGGCTCCGTGAAGGCTGTCAATTCCGTCGTCGATGCGCGGCAGTGGGTAGACATCCTTGCGAGTGATCTTATTGAGCCGTCTGTAGTCCATACAGAACCGCACAGAACCATCTTTCTTCGCAACAAGAACAACAGGAGACGCCCATGGACTGTCCGAGGGCCGAATGACGTCGCGTCGGAGCACATCGTCAACCTGCTCGTTAATTTCCCGGCGTTCAGCAGGCGACACGCGGTATGGACGTTGCCGTAATGGTGGATGGGCACCAGTGTCAATACGATGCGTAACAGTGGACGCGCGACCGAGAGAACTTCGCCCGACATCGAAAGAAGAACGGTATTCTTGACACAGGTCTAGGAGCTGGGAACGCTGTACTGACGTAAGGTTGCCATCAATGAATGGGCCAAATACATCAGGAGATGATGGGTCAGAAGTAGAAACAGCACTGATGGTACGTGAATCGGGACAACGCGAGTCTTCGGGTACGTCATGGACTTGTGCGTCGTCGACTGGTTCCACTCTGCCGAGACATTCCCCTCGAACCAAGGTAACAGTGTACGGGGATGGGTTGGTCACGAAAATAGCGGCGTTGCCCTGGGTAATTTGCACGGTCGCGAAAGGTACTAGCAACCCTTTCCTCCTGGAAGCACGGTAGGATGGCGAAACAAGTGCAATTGTGTCGGAGAGACCGGTGCAGTATACCGATACACCCATCGTCGAGCTTGGAGGCACTATTGTATCGTCTTTCACAAGAATCTTGTTCAGTGTCGAGGGACCGTCTTCTGGCGTCAAATGCGAGAAGGGCGAGAGTTCAATTTCGGCGGCGGCACAATGAAAGACGGCGTCGTTGCGGGAGAGAAAATCCCATCCCAAGATGACGTCATGAGAGCATGCAGGAATGATGATGAATTGGGCGACATACAGAACGTCCTGAACGACAACGCAAGCTGTGCAGCCTGCTGTAGGATTAATACGATGTGAGCTAGCGGTACGAAGGGACAGTCCAGAAATCGGCGTCGTCACTTTTCGAAGCAAGCGGCAAAGGTTTTCGCTCATAACTGATACCGCAGCTCCAGTGTCAATAAGAGCAGATGCATGAACACCGTCCAAAAGCACGTCAATGACATTAGATGGGCGGCTCTGAGGGCTTTCACAATGCGATAGCGTCGCAGTCCTTGCCTCTGGGACTGCGACGACTAGTTTTCCCGCTCATGAGCAGAAGAACTTGGCCGCATGGGGGACAGAGACCGACGTCGTGGAGACGGCGACATTCGAGCAGACGGACCTGGGCGAGACGACAGTGGCACAGACGGCAGTTCGTCGTTATACGAACGGCTAAGGTGGCCAGCAACAGGAGAAGAAATGGGAGCCGGCTGTAGTCGAGAGCAATACCGGGCTACGTGACCGGCGTAATCGCAAGCAAAGCAGATGGGCCGGTTGTCGGGTGTGCGCCATCGGTTTGCCGGGGTGGGTCTCGCCCGGAACGGTGGCTTGAAAGGCTGCATGGTGGGCTGAAAATGAGGCTGAGGGGTTGCGCCAACATACGCAGCCGGCATACCCGCTGCGAAGGACGGAGGTCGTGCGGCAGCTTCGGCGTAAGTCACTGGTGCAGGCGCTTGAACGACTGGAGGCGGCCTTGCGACCACTTGGGCGTAACTTGGGGGCGCAGGGGCCGGAAGTTGTTGTGGGTGGTACGCAGGCATGACCTCCGCTATTTCCTGCTCAATCGCTCGGCGGATGGGTGGAAGAATGGTAGTGGCCGATTGTTGAGCAGCCGGTGGGTGGGCGAAGGGCAGGAGAGAGAAATGCCGCGCGATTTCCTCACGTATGAAGGACTTGAGATCTGCCAGCAGTGCCACCTGATCACAGCTCACTTCAAAGCCTGCAAGTTCGCATCTCGTGGTGTGGAGCGACGGGTCATCGAACGCTGCCGGCGGAGCTCCTCGTAGCTCTGGCACAGCGTGATGACCTCAGCTACTGTGCCTGGGTTTTTGGCAAGCAGCATCGTGAAGGCATCATCGTCAATGCCCTTCATGACGTTCCGGATCTTGTCTGATTCGGACATGCTGTCGTTCGACTTCTTGCACAAGTCCAGGACATCTTCAATGTAACTGGTGAATGACTCACCGGCCTGCTGAGCGCGTTCGCGTAAGCGCTGCTCGGCTTCCAGCTTGCGAACGGCAGGGCGGCCAAAAACGTTGGTGATAGCAATCTTGAAACCGGACCAGGTTGCAAACTCGGACGCGTGGTTGGTGTACCACAAACTTGCAACGCCCGCAAGGTAGAACACCAAGTTTGTCAACTTGCCGTCCTCGTCCCATTTGTTGGGGACGCTCACGCGCTCGTAAATGGCGAGCCAGTCCTCCACGTCAGTGCCATCGGCGCCCGTGAAGATGGGTGGATCGCGGATCCTGGGGACACCGGGACAAGGGGGTGGCATGGGAGGAGGCGTTTGCTGAGAGGCGTCGTGGGACATGGTAGATTGCAGCGTACGTGAGCGTAGTTCCAAGGGCATCGAAGGGGATCGTAGCACTCTCCACCAATTTGTTATGGCGTTTATTAGCCGGCACACAGCGAGTCTACACAATGGCGACAGTAACGGCCAAAACACGGGGTCTCCGCGCGAGCGGCGTTCTTTTTGGGCAGACCCACTAGAAAGCACTTAAGAGTTCGACCCACTTCAGTGTTCGGCGGCTTCTGTACTATATATATATATATATATGATTCAAAAAAGAAATTCTGTGGGTCCGGTGCAAATATAATTAAGAATAAAAGAGCACACTTACGAAAATTTGATAATTGTTTACTCTACGTTTTGGCCGTGGCACGGCCGAAACGTAGAGTAAACAATTATCAAATTTTCGTAAGTGTGCTCTTTTATTCTTATATATATATATATATATATATATATATATATATATATATATGTGTGTGTGTGTGTGTGTTTATATATATCCCCTGAACTCATGGATGGACGGATGGATGGATGGATGGATGGATGTGGCTGTACCCTTTAGATCGGGCGGCCGCTAACGCCACATACCGTAATACTTAGTGAACTAACCATTACATTTAACTTTTTTTTTCCTTTAAATAATGAAGTTGAGGATTCGTACTTCACAGTGAAGGGTTTATTTTCACTCGTGCCTTGACTTTAGCCACCAATCAGATAACCTCCTTCTAGTTAAGTCTACCCACTTAAAGTCTATTTTGCCCTCGCTGTCCCTAAATCCCAGTGCTTTGAAAAACTCTGCGCCATCATCCTGAACTATAGGTTGAAGCCCTTTACAGAACATTATCAAGTGTTCGGCAGTTTCTTCTTCCTCTCCTCACGCACTGCATACTGTGTCTACCCTTTCGTATTTGGCCCGATATGCCTTGGTTTGCAATACTCCCGTCCTGGCCTCAAACAGTAGAGAACTACCCCGAGTATTATCATAGATCCTTTCCTTGGCAAATTCCTGCTTAAAAGTTCGATAGATCTCTAGTGCGGACTTCTTAATCATGCCCATTCTCCACATGTCAGTCTCCGTTTCTTCACTTTCTTCTTAACCGATGTTTTTTTTCGGTTTAGCCACCTGCTGTTTTCTAAGTATTTACCAGTCAACTTCCTGGTTCGCTTCCTCCATTTTGTATCGACATTCTTCATGTACAAATAGCTGACAACCTTCCCAGCCCAACGCTCCTCCCCCATTTCTCTCAATTGCTTCTCAAATTTTATCTTGCTGCTAGCTTCCCTGCCCTCAAATGATGTCCATCCCATATCACCTTGTACTCCCTGATTTGGTGTATTCCCGTGAGCTCCTAAAGCAAGCCTACCTATTCCACGTTGCTTAATTTCTAACATTGCTTGAACTTCTGATCTCATGCACAAGACCGCATTGCCGAACGTCAGCCAAGGAACCATGACCCCTTTCCATATTCCTCTCACAACATCATACCTATTGTAATTCCACAGTGCCCTATTTTTCATGACTGCTGTATTCCTGTTACCTTTAGTCGTCACGTATCTTTCGTGTTTCCTCAGGTACTTGGTCTCATTGCTTATCCATACGCCCAGATATTTTTATATATCTGTTATCTCTAGTGTGAACTCCAGTATTCTAAGCTCACTACCTTTGTTGTCATTGAAAATCATGACTGCTGATTTTTCCTTATGAATCTAAAATCTAACCTATCTCCCTCATTACCAGAGATGTCCATCAATCTCTGCAAATCTTCCTTGTTGTTGGCCATTAGCACTATATCATCTGCGTACATTAATGCTGGTTGTGCCTGATCAATAAGTTTTCCTTGTTTGACTAAAGAGAGGTTGAAGCCCAGTCCACTTCCCTCTAATTTTGCCTCTAATCCTTGTAGGTACATCATGAATAATAAGGGCGACAGTAGGCACTCCTGCCTAAGCCCCCGTTTTACATCTGCAGGCTTGGATACCAGTTTTCCCACTTTATAACTACCTTGTTACCTTTACAGATACCCTTTAAAAGATTAGTGACTACATGTTCCATGCCCAGTGTGTCCAGTATTCCCCACAATTCCTCTTGAACCACGCTATCGTACGCTCCCTTGATATCCAAAAATGCTACTCACAGGGGCCTGTGTTCCTTTTCTGCTATTTCGTTGCACTGCGTCCGTGAGAACAGATTGTCTTCGAACCTCCTGTGTTTCCGAAACCCATTCTGCAGTTCCTCATCCTGTATCTATGCCTGCAGTCTTTCTTTATAATCTGCATCGCCAGCCTGTAGACCACTGATGTCACTGTTATAGGGCGGTAGTTGTTTATGTCAGCTTTGCCCCCTTTCCTTTATAGATCATGCTCATCCTGCTAAGTTTCCATCCATCGGAAACTTCCCCATCGATTATTATTGTGCTCACTGTCTCTCTCAAAGCCTGCTTAGACTTCGGACCTAATGTCTTTATCAGCTTAATTGGAATGCCATCTGGGCCTGTTGATGTACTGCTAGGAACCCTTTTCTCAGCTCTTTCCCACTCTCGTTGTGAAAATGGAGCCATTGCACCATTTGATTCGTCCTTGTCTTTTGTGGTGCATAAAGTACTTCTTTGTTGAAATTTTTGTGTCACCCTTGTTCTTATATATTCAATAGCTTCGTCCCCTTCTAGCCTAGCACCTTGGGCTGTAGTTATGAAACTCTGCTCTAGGCTCGTCTCAGTTCTTAGGGAGTTTAGATGGTTCCAAAATTTCGCAGCTGCCTTTCTATCTTTTTTATGTACTTCTGCCAGCCACTGAGCTCCCTTTCTTCTAATCGTTTCATTGATCAGAAGGGATGCAATCAACATCATCTGTCGGTTCACCCCTCTGCTTAGCATGTTTGTGTTCCCTAAAGGCTTCCTGACGTTTTGCTATGGCTCTCTTAACTTCCTCATCCCACCAACTTTTGGGTTTGTTCTCGTCCCTTTTGGGTTTGTACTCATCCCCTGATTAAGGGAGGACCTCTAACGAAACTGTTGGAAATAAATATATTTATCCTTGTTGACAACGCTCCCGTTGTGCCATATCCCATATATATATATTGTCACGAGGTCGTGACGTGGCCGAAAACAGGATACTTTGTTTTGCGATTTAACAGTTCATTCGTGCGAACATGTGCCCGGCAAACGGAAAGTCCGATTACAGTAGCAGTCTTGGATTGATAGCGGCGAACGGAGCGTCAGCCGTCGATCAACTACTGACAAGTGGCGAAGTGCGTCGGCATTTATGCTCTTGCCATCGAATGTTCTAGCGTTATCGCTAGTGGTGGCATAGGTTCCAGAATACAGAATAATCTTTACAGTTCGCAAAGTGGGTGTGATCTTATCGAAATGATCTACTAAAGTCCGGAAGGTTCTCGAAAACTGCAGGCGCGTTTTGCGCTGAGAATTGTGTAGTGTTTTGGGGCGATAACAAAACTTGAGAAATGGAATGGGGCAATATGAATATGAGGGA
The DNA here is from genome assembly GCA_013436015.1 of Rhipicephalus annulatus. Lineage (NCBI taxonomy): Eukaryota > Metazoa > Arthropoda > Arachnida > Ixodida > Ixodidae > Rhipicephalus > Rhipicephalus annulatus. The sequence continues at coordinate 18,818 of WOVY01010364.1, read as the reverse complement.
CGCAGTACTGGGGGTCTCGGCAATTAGACCAACTGGTGTTCTTTAACGTTCACTGACATTACACAGCACACGCGCATCTACTTTTTCGCTACCATCTAGATGTGACTGCCATGGTCACAATCGAACCCGCGGCTTTCGAGTCAGCAGCGGAGTACCCTATAGCGAATGTTCCACCGAGGGGACACTAAACGAGGGCTGATTAGGGAAGAGCATCTCGAGGCTATTCAAAACAAAAATAAAAGTATTAACAAGCTGAGATTCCATTTGAATGTTTTAATATTTCTCTCAGCTTTCATTCATTATACTGATTGTGAAAGGGCAGTCCAAAGACGCAGGGAGAAGAAAGACAGAGAGAAAGACTGCTGTTTTCGGGGCGAAGCTCCTTAGGGCGTGGGCTGTGCGTCCCCTGTAGGCTGTATGTAGCCACCCCTAGTTTAGTTCTTGCAGTGTTCACTAGATGGCGGTACCGTCCCCTGTATGTAGCCACCTCTAGTTTAGTTCTTGCAGTGTTCACTAGATGGCGGTACCGTCTCCTGTATGTAGCCACCTCTCGTTTAGTTCTTGTAGTGTTTACTAGATGGTGGTACTTGTAGCTGATGATGAAAAGATGCAAGATGTTATAAACTAGAAAGCGGTACTTGTAGTTGATGAAATACGCGAGATCTTATAAAATAGGAATGATGTGTCATTGGTTGAAGGCAATCGTTCGATTTAGTGCGGCGACGTACGCTAGGGGGAGCGATGTAATAAAATCGAGTGGGCAAAATGTACAGAGGATTTATGGTTTACCAGGTTTACCTCCGGAGCTTCGCCCACTGATCATCATTCACTTCGTGGATATGGCGGAATTTTTTCTTTTCCCTTTGTCTTTGCGCTTCCCTTTCAAATTGATATGAAGCAGCCAGCCCAAATCCAAGTACTCCTCATTCATGTTATCAAACAGAACACGCAAATTGCACATGCTAAGTAGAATAATGTCACGTGCAACACTCTTAATCAGGTGCCGTTTAAAATGCAGGATATAATTGAATTGAATTGAATACAAGTTTATTCGTCCTGAAATTTTTACAGGATCGGGAGCAGAGGCTAAAGCCTATATAGCCTGACAAGGGGCCTCTGCTCCTCAATACAGTTTGACACGCAGGCCGCTCAATCTGTCGCATATGTTTTCAGAAATAAATATATAACATAACAAATAACACACAGAAATAAATAAATAACACAATAAATAAACCATAACATGCCAAATTTAGCTTGGTCTTGTTACACAAATTCAGGGAAAACATTAGAAAATCACTTTATGACAAAAGCGTCATCCGAAAAAAAAAACTTCAATACAGAATGTAAAATAAAGCACAAGAAAAGAAACTACAACATATAAATTGATAGATAGGATGTAACAAATCAGGTACAGAAACTTTAATAAGCATACTCAATATCATGGTTCATTAGGATGGACTTGGTAATGGTGTTTCAAGGTACGGAATTCAAATCTATGAGACCGTGTAAACAATTCAACATTGTTGGTAGTTGATACTGAACGTGTTGCTTGCCATAACTTGTCCTTATTGCTGGGATGTTTCGGCGTTGCTGACGCATAGTATAATGAGTGTTTTCAGGCGGGTTCTGAAGACACTGTGGCTTGTTTTGTTTAATCCACTGCAGAAACCATAATCAGGAGACGGAACATATTTCTTCTGTTTATATAAATAAAGCTAGCATTTAACGAAGTTTGATGAAAAGTGTACAGTATGCGTCGGCAGCCCACCAATGTCAACGTAAAGGAGTGACACAAAATCAGGACCATTCCTTGCTGTACGTCACTCCCTAGATCTTGGGGCGAGCGCCCAGAGAAGGGCGTGGCAATAATTAGTAATTGACCGTTTTCCCGCGACATGTAATTTTGCAAATCTTAACAGGAATGATCCGAAGTGCCCAGTGCACTATTACACTTGTCAGATTGAAATGCTCAAACTTTTTGAGAGGCCCTTTAAGATGTTGACCGATACGGGAAAAATTGGTCCTACGCGATTACACCTAGCATGCCTCACTTTTGCGGTATCAGTAGTCTAAATATTTGCTCCTGCGCTGACCTTCCCAGCCACAACGAAACGAAAGAGACTCATGAGAGTGTAAATGGAATGGTGGACACTTCACGCACAATGCTAGACAATAAAAGAAAAGGCCACTTACGGTGAATCGCGCGGAAAATGCATGGGTATGTTCGTTCAATCGTTGGCACCTTTCTGCAACTTAAAAATAATTTTTTTTTCTCCTTCTCGTTATGAAAGTCACGAACGTCGTTGTTGTGGGTTATTTCAGTTTTTGTAGAAGTTTATTGTGCCTCTAACTATGGTTTCGCGAGCCTAAAATGTTGTTCTACCTGCATGTCTTTGGCGCCTAGAACACACTCTTTAGGTCCTAATAATCCGGCCGCTAATAATTACCTCGCACTCTTCTCCTAGTTCGTCAATGTCACTTTCTATGCACTGCACTATCGTTTTGGTTTTCCTCTCTGGCTTTTGCCCCATGTCCACAAGTATAAAAAAACCAGGAGCGTCATTTGCCCTGTCACTTTCACTTTTAGCCATAAAGGTTCCTTGCACTCCTGCCTGACACTTTGCCAGTCTGTACTTTTATGAATGAATGCCCCGATACAACCCCCCCCCCCCTTGCTGCTGCCTTCTGTTCTATTACAATATTCCCATGAGTAGTCCGGATTTTTAGGTGGTTGTTATATGTCTCTAAGATGTGTTTCTACAAAACTATATTCCATCGGCCTTTCCTCTCTTGATGGTTTGGGACATTAAACCCAACATATCAATCTCCTCCCCTAGCTGTTCTATCTCTTTTTAGTCCAACCTATTCCTGCCACCCTGCATGTTGATATACGCTACGTCTGAATGAGCTCGGCCCTCGTGGCTACATCGATTGCTGCCCCGTACTCAATGTGTCTTAGATATGGGTTCCACGTTGGAATCGTGTCTGTCTACACCACCTGTCAAAGAGTCCCCCTGGTTGTTTTTCTCGTTACTGGCCATCCTGGAACCCAAAGAGCCCGCGTGCTCCCTCCCCCCCCCCCCAAAATAAAGGTACTGCAAGTCACCAAGCCACCCCATGACCTAGCCTCCCATCGAAGTGAACTCTGTCTCGTTGAAAACCACCCTATCTGATCACATCTTTCTTTGTTTCCCACCACCTCAAAGCCTTTCTCTCGACTCAATCGCCATATTTCTTGGTTTGCGTTGACAACCGCTCTTTGCAGATTGCTGTCACGCACCGGTACCTCTGGTGTCGTTCATATCACTGCCTGTATCTGAGGAGAAATGGCGTGCATGTCATCGACTCCTCTCACCAGTGTTGTAGCTAGTCCTGCCATATCTTCATTTAAGACATCATTCAAACCACCTGCAATTATCACAAGGTTTTGTCCATCAGGTGTAGTTTTGTGTTTTGCACTCGGTTGCCTGATGACTGCTTCGAGCTTACGTCTGGGGAACGTCCCTACTACAACCCTTTTCTCGCCTCGTACCCTCTCTTTGATTACTTCTGCCCCCATCGATTCGAATTTGAGTCCCCGGCAATTATCACTTCAGCTGGAGCGTCCTGCTCCTGGGACGTCGGCTGCTTTGTCCCCTCCCAACCCCACCATTACTTCGCTGAAGCTGGGTCTTGCGACCATGAAACCGGTTGAACCTGTTTTTTCCGAACTTGCTTGTTATTTATTCTCCGCCATTCTGGTTACCGGTGCCCTACCATTCTCTCAGTTGCCCACTGTTTTGTTCACCTTCGCAAGTGCCTCCTCAATGGACCTGAGCCTTTCTCCGATAGCCCTCATTTTTTTTCTTGCTCTGTCACCAATGCAGTCTCCAGCTCGGTGATTCTCATCATCAGTGCACTCTGGGAAATCATCTGCATTTTTTCCTCGACCTCACATTGGCTACACTTGGCGTCAGCCTCCTCTTCATTCGCCTCTGCACTTTCTTCCAATGTCGAACCCACCCCGCATTCTGAACATTTTACAACCTTTTTAATCATGTCTTTTTGACACCAATGGTCCCTATAAATGGTCCCGCTCGATAATTACAACACACGGCATATGACAAATTCTGCCCTATGAGAAAAAGGAAGTCTTAGCTCTACTACAAAACAATGCGTGTTTGGTGTATGCGCACCTCGCTTACGCGGTGACAAGAGAAAAAACACACACAAACAAGTAAATACCTGGTGACTGACCCCCGAAAAAGTCATACAATGTAATAAGTGCTGCAAGGGTTTAAACTGCTGCCTTAATAATTTTAAAAGCAAGCTCGAGGCATGCAAAGCCACTTATTGGCACAGTCGATCGGAAGCGTTCATAAAACACGTCTATTCAACGTTTGGTTTGGTTTGGTTTGCTGTATTCAAGGCAAAATTGAACAAGTCTCAGTCCGAACTCAAGTCAAGATTACTGCCATCTATTGGACGTTTGGCAAAACTGCCAATTAGGCGCCCTATCAGTGGCTTGCGTTCGAATCGTATTGCTGTCGCTTTTTGTTTGCACCTACTTAGAGATTGGGCTATGGTGGCAGGAAAACGTCAGATGAGTATGTACTGCTATGTAAACTTTACCAGCGTTTCCTAGTTATACGTCGATTATAATGTGTACGTGTGAAGAAATGCGTCACAACGAGAAGAAACAAGTTCGTCACCGAGTGATCATGTCACTTTGAGAATAAAGCCTTACGCTAGGTTGAGAATAAGCCGCTTTAAACGGCTGGCGGTGGCGCACAGGCATTTTAGCCTCCAACAGCGGTGCGTCATCGGCACGATGTTCGTCACGTTGGTGTTGGCGTGGCGCGCGGGGAGCAGTTTGTCACGGTGTTTCGAAAAAAAATCAGGTTCTCCGAAAGGGTGTCGCAGGAGATACCACAGCAACATGTCGTAAGGTTATAACAAACTAAGACTCGTAGCTCTCCTTCGTCCGATCTCGCTAACTCTTCGAAACACTGGCGTATACACGGAGAGCACGTACGTCACATCTGGGAACGAGAAGATCGAGAACCGTCATGTTTGTAAACTTATGTAGCTACCTGGAAGTGTAGTCGGGAGCAATGCAGTGGCGACATCTGCTCGTCGGTTGCGCTACCGGCTTCCCCAGGACTATTGGTGCCATTTTTTTATATGCGAAGCAATTCTTAGTGAGCTTCGGCGACTTCGAGGGTATCTATCTATCTATCTATCTATCTATCTATCTATCTATCTATCTATCTATCTATCTATCTATCTATCTATCTATCTATCTATCTATCTATCTATCCATCTATCTATCTATCGATCGATCGATCGATCGATCGATAGATAGATCAACAGAACGATCTACATCTGGGTGCTCTCGTGATCACCTTCTTGACTTCGGGTAGAAGAAATTAACTATGGGAGGATAAGTCGACAATTAATAATGTTGGTCATGAGGTGAATAGCATGAAAATCCCGTCACATGCGTCGTCGAACACTTTCTTCCAGACACTTCGTCTTGCTCTTACAGTCTTGCTAAAATTGCGGTGGTTTTGTTCACATGACATGTTGCTAAATTGGCATGGTATAATATGACTGCATGGCGAACACTAGTGACAGACCCTAACGTGGAAATCATGACATGCATGCCATGTAAGTCTTGAAATATGACTACACGTCACACTCATATTATGCTCGCAGTCGTTTCGCTAGCTTCATATCATAACTAATTTGGTGTGACGGGACGTGAATGCATTACAAAGGTATGTGACGGGTGCAAACATGATAATAATAAGATGCGTGTCATGTAAGATAACTACATGCCGCACTCAAGATGCGCTCGCGGCCGTTTCGTTAGCTCTACATGTACTCAACTCGGTATTACCCGGAGCGAACGGATGACATAGGTAAATGACGCATCCAAACATGATAATCACAACATGCGTGTCATGTAACAACAAGACTACATGCCAAATTCATGATGCGCTCGTGGCCGCTTCGCTTGCTTCACATATGCCAAATTTGGTGTTACGAATGCCAATGGATGACGAAGGTACGTGACTGGTGCAAAAATGATAATCATGGGATGCGTGTCATGTGAGAATATGACTACATGCCACAGTGGAGGTACCAATACTTTCTACGTGATGCGGTGCGCGTTCTCGCCGGCGTTCATTTCGTCGCGTCACGCCGGCGTTGCCACGCCAGGCGCCGGTCCTGCGATATACTTAAGTTCTTTTAAGGTCTTTCTTTCAGTCATTTATTCCCCGCACATCTCATGATTGGAACCGCCTTCCCCCGAATGTCGCAACCATTACTGACTTCAAAATTTTCCACGAAACATTAGCTAACATTGTATAACCAAGAAAATCTGTTACCTATGCTTACTGCTTCTGTTTTTTATATTTAGTAATAACTATTTTTATACATTCTGCAGAAATGGTAATAATATCTGTCTTTTATTGTATTGTTTTATTTGTAATTATTGTATTGTTTATTTGTATTTATTGCACTGTTTTATTTGTATTTTTCATGTATTTACCCACTCCCCTCTTTAATGCCTTGTTGGCCCTGAGGGTATTATAAATAAATAAATAAATAAATAAATAAATAAATAAATAAATAATAAATAAATATTAAATAAATAAATAAATACTCGCAGGCGCGCGCCGCACAGCATTGCTTTGACGCATGCACGTTTCAGCACGTCCGGCATCTCTCCATCAAGAAAAGAGGGAGACGCAGTGTTGTGAGGGTAACGCATGGGCGAAAAATCCAGCATGTCGCTTTTCGTGCCGGTTGCCATCGGGCCGCGCCGACGGACACTGGTCGCGCCTGGCGTAAGGCTATAGGTGGTGGATGGTAAAACTTTATTTCACCAGAAGGCAACTGCGGACGATTCCGTGTTAGATGGCCATCAACCAAAGGTTGACGGCGACCTATGTGACCCACTACACGACCCTTAAATGGACGACTGGGGCTGAACTGGTCAACACTAGGGTGCACGCGTTTTGCTAACGTAACATTGCTGTGCCCAGCGTGCGGGTGCGCCCCGCCGCGGTGGTCTAGTGGCTAAGGTACACGGCTGCTGACCCGCAGGTCGCGGGTTCGATTCCCGGCTGCGGCGGCTGCATTTCCGATGGAGGCGGAAATGTTGTAGGCCCGTGTACTCAGATTTGGGTGCACGTTAAAGAACCCCAGGTGGTCAAAATTTCCGGAGCCCTCCACTACGGCGTCTCTCATAATCAAATGGTGGTTTTGGGACGTTAAACCCCACAAGTCAGTCAAGCGTGCGGGTGCGTTAACGCTACATAGGAGTACATTGGGACCTTCATGAAGCGCTCGCGGCCGTTTTGATAGCTCCACATATACCAAATTTGGTGTTACGTGACGTCAACGGAAGACGAAAAATGATACTAGTGCAAACTTGACAATCCTGACACGCGTGTCATGTAAGAACATGACAACAAACCACGCTCATAGCGTGCTTGCGGCTGTTTCGCTAGCTCCACATACACTAAATTAGGTATCACTTGACTTGAATGGATGACGAATGTAAACGACACATCTAAAAATGATAATAACGGCCTGGAAGTCATGTACGGCACCATTTACCTCCACCACGTAACGTTGTGCTGATTTTAAAGTGATATATCAACATTTCTCATTCGTGCTTTACATATGATTGATTGCCACTGTGCTGGGATCTCCCTTTTTTTTTGCCCCGCCGCGGTGGTTTAGGCGGCTTAGGTACTCGGCTGCTGACCCGCCGGTCGCGGGATCGAATCTCGGCTGCGGTGGCTGCGTTTCCGATGGAGGCGGAAACGTTGTAGGCCCGTGTGCTCAGATTCGGGCGCACGTTAAAGAACCCCAGGTGGTCAAAATTTCCGGAGCCCTCCACTACGGCGTCTCTCATAATCAAATGGTGGTTTTGGGACGTTAAACGCCACATATCAATCAATTTTCTAATTTTTTAAGCAAGTATACCTGCCAGCTAGCTCAGCTGTGTGTGTGTGTTTTTTTTTCAATTCATATTTGACGTAACATGGAAAGGTAGGCTACATTAGAGCCGGCTATCCCTACTTCATAACGGTAATGTACAAAATACAAATATATTGTACATTACTGTTATGATGTTTTGTGTTCCGTTGAGTTCTGTACATATTTATCCATTTTCTTGATGAAAATGAAAGGAAACGATGCCTTAGCTGATCGATATGTATTGCTTACCTATTTTATTTATCTGTGCAAAATGTGGTGCATCTGAGATTCAACGAAGTGGCTATCTAGTAAGTTGGGTCGTCATCCTATATAAGAGTGGAGGATACCCACAAATGTGCGCTCAAGGCGGCACCTATACACTTCTGAAGAGTGCATTTTGCTGGCAGTGTCACAAGCCCCGAAGTGCGCGCATGATCGTAGCCTCTTTGTATTAGAAACTGGCATACCACACACCCCTTACAAACTCATCTATCTGGGCACGCTGAATGCTTTCTTCCGTCAAATTTCATTCGATGCAAAAAAAAAAAACACGGCCTTTTCTCCCCTTTCAGTGCATCTGCTGCGATTTTCTTAATGCATGCGTGGTGCTTGCTTTCGCGATAATATTGGGATGCATATTTTTCTTCTTTCAGCAATCGCCGCACTTTCTCGTATTTTGAACAATGGTGCGACACTTGGGAGTGCAATCGTCCTATCATAGTCTGGTAATGACCCGCCCGATGAGCGTCGCTGTTTATTGTTTGCGTACAAACATTTGATGCTTCTTGTTCAGTGAAAGCGTCTTCTGAAGTTGCAACATCCACATTTGTTTCGCAGGTCTCCGCTTTTCGCTTTCTTGATGTTTGACGTAGGGGCCGAACTCTTGAAGCAGGATCTTTGTGAAACTTCTATGAACTTGAAATCATGTAGGAAAGATAGTTCCCGAAAAGAGTATGCATGCGCGCAGTCATGATTAAGTTTTTGATGGGGAACGCAGGCACATAGTCTTCATCGCGCAAGCGTCGGCTGCATACGACTGTTGATACAGACTTGTCGTTGATGATAAGGTTGTCCCTCGAAATATTTTTGTTCACTTGCCACACAGCTCAGTATTGTTTGAAAACGGTGAGAAGGAAAACCGGGTGTTTTCCCCGAACGAGACTTGCAATATGGAACCACGGCGATCAAGCGGCCGTGACGGAACACAGCAATATACCTTTACGCAGCTAAATACAATCATGTGTGTAATGCGCGAACTGAAGGTTGCGCCACTGCCTTCTTGAGTCAAGAAATTACTGTAGACTGAACACTGACAAAGCACTGAAATAAATGCAGCCGTGGTGGGTAAATACCAGGATAAAGCAAGCCACGATAGAAATAAAAGGCCATTCACAAGAACCTGCTTGTAGCAATAAGCCACTAGAGAATTTATACAGATTTTTCAGAAAAACAGCTGCTTACTAGCCGAAAAGTTGTAATGCTGTCAATTTGTGTTTCTAATCATGTTATTCTGCGAACTAGAAAGATAGCGCAGAAATCATTTGCTCTACAGATTTAGTTCCGGGGCAAGTGGCCTGCTAGCGTAAGTAGCTGCGTACTTCGTTCGCATTCTTCATGAACGTGCCTTGCAGTGCAAAGGAATGCAAGAGGACTTGGGTCTCCGGAATCAATACTTCCAGGTGTTGTTAACACCTTGACAAAGCACGTCACCACTCTCTGTGCGTGCCGTCCGCAGGCGTTATTCAGCAGCAAGGGTCCTCTCTTTTTTTTCACTTTCCTTCTCCTTATACACAATTCTAGCCATTAGATGTACAACACACGTACACGTTTAAAGCGTTGTTAGGCTGTAGACAGCAGCTATTGGCCCTGAAAACACTCCAAATGTATTTGGAAAAGTAAAGACAAATATAAAATAGCTAGAGAAGGGAAGGTGCGCTCGTCATTCCGTGAGCAACCTCTCTTAATGGCAACGTCGTTGTCCGACCATACCAAGGGCCAAAGATGTTAAGTGCTCTCAGATTGCAGAACAGGTGCAGCATTGTCCTTCTGATCTCTCTTTATTCAGAAATACCCTGCTTTGCCCAAAGGCGTGTAAGCGGGGGGAAGGGGGTTACAGCTTTGAAAAAAACTAGTCTTCGTTATGACAGTACACTTGGTCACAAGACAATTGATTCCACTCTTGTGCAGTATGAACAAAAAAAAAGAATTTGCATAAAGGTTTGTTCCAGTTCGGTATTCTTGAATCTTAAGGTCATGATCAGACCTTCTAGACAGATAATGCTGTGGTTTAAGGTAACCAGCTGTCTTTATAAATGCCAGTCTTGTTATGGTATATCTGAAATAACAATTTCAAACGCAATTTTCTTCTGCGAAAGGAGAGCGCTTCCCATCCCAGCTCGTTTTTCATTTCAGTACAGCTGTTTTCTCGCTTATACTGGCTGAGAACGAACCTTGCCGCTCTGTTTTGTATTTTCTCGATCAGATCAATCAAGGACTTTTGGCGTGGATCCCACACACAACATGCATATTCCAAAATCGGGCGGACAAATGAAGTATACGCAGTACTTTTTAAGACAGCAGGGGAGGATCTCAGATTTCGTTGAATGAAATTTAGGGCTCTGGCAGCTTTTGCAACTACAGCATGCACATGCGCATTCCATGAACAGTCGCTCGTAAGTGTTACACCCAAGTATACATTGAGTGATGATCAATGACGTCACCGTTCAAAAAGTAAAGCACTTCATCCTTTTTCTTTTTTTAAGTAAAAGACACGTGCACACAATTTTTCACATAAAGTTGCATTTTCCAGGTATCACACCATTGCACAATTTGGGTAAGTTCAGCCTGCAATTTAATGCGATCCGGTTCATTTTTTATTTTTCTGTACACAGCTGAGTCGTCAGCGAATAAACGTATTTTAGAAGTAATGCCATCAGGAATATCATTAATGTAAACTAAAAACAGTAGCAGCCCTAAAACGAACCCTTGAGGGACACCTGATGTTACTTCCACCGTAGAAGAAGTAGTACCGTTGAGAATGAGACATTGTCGACGCTGTGATAGATAACAGGCTACCCAATTCAGTACTTTCTTATCAATATTTGCCCTTTCGAGTTTGCGAAGAAGCAAGGGATGGCACACGGTGTCAAACGTCTTTCTGAAATCTAAGAAAACACAGTCTGTTCGACCGTTGTCATCAACCTTGGACACTAAATTATGGTAGAACTCAATCAGTTGTGTTGTGCAAGACAGGCCCCCGCGGGAACCATGTTGATCATCAACTAATAATTTTTGTAGAACTAAGTGTTTCATTATGTCTTTATAGAAAATGTGCTCTAGTATTTTGCAGGAAATAGATGTTAATGAAATAGGTCTATGATTGTTGGCCTCTTTTTTGGAACCACCCTTGTGAATGGGAACCACGAAAGTCATTTTCCAGTCCTTAGGCAGAACCCCAGTAGAGAGAGATTTCTTGTATATTAGGTAAAGATAAGATGCTATTGTGCCGGCAGAACGCTTCAAAACGCATGGGGAAACACCATCTAGACCAGGGGCCTTGGTTTCGTCTATATTTTTTAAAAGGGATTCGATACCACTCACACAGAGTTCAACCGGTAGCATTAAAGGTTGAGTTCTCAGAGGTGGCTCTGCCAGCGTAGATAATTTTGCAAAATCCGTTTGAGGTAAAAATACGGAGTGAAAGAAATCATTAAGACACGACGCTTTATCAATGTCGCTGGACAAAATCTGACCATCATGGAAAATTTTGTTTGCTCCTGTTGAATCAGCTCCACAGTTTCTTACGTATCTCCAAAAATACTTTAGATTTATATTCATTAGTTATCTCGACCAACTTGGTGTACTGATAACTACTATGGACTCTTTTAAATGCCTTGTATACTCGTTGTCTTTTCCTTATTAATCTAAAAATCGCTGGTGTCACCCATGGCTTCTTGCACTTGAGTTTAACCGCGTTTGTACTTGCCACATACATTTCCGTTAGTTCTATGACTTTTGCTTTAAATGGAGACCACAGTTGTGAATCATCGGCGCTCACGCAATGACAATCGTAAACAGGCAAATGAGCAAATAATTCCTGAGAAATGGCAGAGTAATCACCCTTATCATAAAAATATACCTTCCTCGATTGGCGAGGCTTGGGTCTCTTGATCACATGTTTACTAGTTGCTACAACCGCGAGATGGTCACTGATACCGGGTATACACGTCACAGAGTCTACAATATTTGGTGAATTAAAAAAAGCAAATCTAAAATGTTATTATTCCTTGTGGCCACAGTAACGTATTGAGTAAGACCGAACGTATCAACGATGTTTTTCATGGTGATGTTTTCGCGACAACCAGTCAAGGCGATACATGTTCCAATATACCACGTCAAATCCGGTAGATTGAAATCACCGGCAAGTATAAACTGATCTGATGTTCTGTAAATTATGTCGTACATTTGCTGCAACGTATCTGGGTCAGAATTTGGTGGTCGATAAAACGTTCCGGCAATGAACTTCATATTATCAGAAAGTGTCACCGTGCACCAGACCGATTCTACGTCATCGTGCCCGACATCCAGTTCAGATGACCGTAAGAAATAGTGAACTAACAAAAATACCCCTCCACCTGTTCTTGCGCTATCCTTTCGGTAAACGTTAAAGTGGCTGAAAAACACCTCAATATTATTGAATGACGGTATCAGCCATGATTCTGTCCCAAACACTATTTCTGCCTTTGTCGATTGAATTAAGCCCGCGAATTCATCTATTTTATTCACAATACTTCTGCAGTTTACAACAACAGCTGTTATGTTGCGTGAGGATGAGGCGGGCTTACAAGCAGGGTGTCACTACTTTAGAGCTGGAACTACCTTTCCTTTTTCTTTGTCCCACACGAAGGCCTTGCCATAAACACTTAGTTTGTCAAAAGTTAGTTTAACTCTGCTACTACTGTCTGCTAGTTCAGTTTTAGCATAGTTTCACAATCGCTTTCGGATTTCTTGTTTTTCTGGTGCGTAGACCTGATTTACACTGTAATCAGACCCTTTGAATTTCTTAGCGTTGTTAAGGACATCCATTTTTTCCTTGTCGGAGGAAAAATTAACAACAATTGGCTGGTTGAACTTCTTGTTGAATCGACCGATACGGTGTGCTCTTTGTACTGACGTCAGTTCTATTACAAGACGAGTTAGACAGATGTCCTTAATCAGTTTCTCAGTATGCTGCCACGTCTCTTCCTCGTCGTCTTTAATGCCATATAAGTCCAGGTTGGCCCTTCGGCTACTATTTTCAAGGTCGACGTTTTTTTTTTTTTTGCAGCTCCTGAACTTTCTTTTCGAGCTGTTTGACAACGTTTTCACGCTGTTCTACCATCTCGTTGGGAACTTCGATCTGTCCTTCAGCTTTGCCCAATTTTTTATTTATTTCAGAGAGCGTAGCTTCATGTTTTGCTAGTTCTTCTTGGATAGTATCCAGCTTCATGATGCTGTTCTGTCCTGCCTGCAAACTCTTGAGCAATTCTAGTTCACTTTCACTGCGGAGGCCAGGATTTTTCTCTACATCACCGGAAAGCAACAGTAATAGAATCAAATACAGTACCCGGTTAGCAAACAAACAGAATCTTCTATGGCGAGCACGTTCTTTCACTCGTTTGCTACAACTACAAGCAGAGCATGTCGTCGTGGGGTTGTCTGATTCTTACCAGTGCTTTATGCCTTCTGAATAATGCCTCATTAGCCGATCCTTCGGTGTTATCACTGTGTGCCAGCTTCTATTATGCACGAGCACATTAAGCAGCCGTCCGCTAAATTATTTTTTGTTTAGTAGACGACCCTCACTCTATCCTCAATTTTTTTTAATAATTCCCCTCCCCCTCATCGTTGAGAACCCTCAGTATTCCACGGTTTCACATCGACAACTTGCCTGTGCCGTCTTCGCGGCGCAGAAGATGCAATGTCTTGGTCTCTGCGCCCCTACCGCCAACGGGTGGCGTAACATACTCAAACACTCCAATTGGTTCGATACGGGTGAAAAGGAAAGAAGTACGCGCAGTCTAGCCCGGCCGTGGACAGGGGACGCATAGTCAGCCCTATACCATGACCGCTAGACAAAACAGAGCACGGGTATGCCCCGCCGCTCGCTCCAAAACCGGCGTGGGTGGTCTAGTACCTGAACTAGAACTGTTGAGTGGCGTGACCACGCTTCGCCGCCCCGTCTCCCTTCCGTGTTGCCCGCAGCGGCGGCGCTGCAGTCGAATAGTAGTGAAAGAGCCGCGCTCCGCGTGCAGGAACTGCTATGCGCTTCGGCTCCCCCGTCGCACTTTCTTGTTGCAGATTTTTTCGTACCCGCCCGTAATTCATGTCTAGCATGTGATACTGTAGCCCTTGAAGTATGACACGCCAATCTATGGAGTTTGAGCTCCAAAAAGCTCTTGTGAGAGATCGAAAATATTTAAAACGCAGGTGTTTTATTCTGATTTTTTTCTGTCTTAACTTTTTCTTCGTTGGTTAGGCGTCTACAATACGCAGAATAATTGAGCTGATTTATTGGAATTCAGCTGTGCTCAGAAAGCTGTGAGATTAAAAAAAAACAAATACCATGTCAAACGCACTCGAAACCAGAAACCCATAAGTAAAGAGGGTAGAAGAAGGGAATCTGAACCCGCGTCCCCAGGATTCCGGCCCACGCGCAGGAGGCGCGCTTTCCCGCACGGTGGGGGCGGGGCCCCGCGTCACTCTAAGGGACGGGAGAGAAAAAAAATAATAACTCCTCTCCCTTTCTGATTTCTCATTGCTTTCACGGTTTCAAGTAGCAACTGCATGAACCTTTCTTCTGCCGGAGTTACAGTATTGTAGTTGAAATAGTGCGAGTTCCCTAGCTTATTAAAAAATAATGCACAGCGCCTATGGGCGCTCTCAGAAATATGGGCTCTTTTACCGCATTTGAATCGCTACCGTAGAGCCGTGCTTGAAGATATCCAATTGCTTTCTGGGATTTAGGTAGTGGCATATGTCTAGTTCTTGGTGGTGTAGAGCGTGTTTGAATCGCGTGGTAAAAAAAAAAGTTCCCTGGCCATTTTTGTTGAGGGTGCGACAGCCGTCAAGCCCTCGTAGCTCCATCTAGCGTTGAGATGGTGTACTCTACGGTGCCACACAAATATTAAAATAGGGTACGCGTAAAAAGAGAGGATTCTTATGGAAGGCACATTCATGACCTCGTAAAACAATATTTAGTGTTCGTTTAGGTAAAGATCAATAGTATAGTACATCAATAGGGTACTTAAAAAAAAAGACGAAGTGCGCGTTTCCGAACAGTCAGTGTATGTACCACATAGACCCCTCAATATACAGCACATTCTCGAGTTTTACAGGTTCCATAGTAGTTTTAGGTACCTACTAATTAGTTAATTAGTGTTAATTAACGAATGCATCTTAGGTTAGGCTTTTAAAGCGCGAGTAATATTCACCGGTATTCACCGGGCGCGGTATTACGGATGGTGGTATCAACTCGCCCTCTGTGCCGCTTAAATCTGGCAGACCTCTGGGATCCGTCCTCGGACCTTTTTTCGGTTTATATCAATAATGCCACCCGTGATATTGCAGCAAATCTGAAGCTTTTTGCGAATGCCTGCGCGCTCTAAAGTAGTTAACGCATCCAGTGACCAGGTTCTTTTAAATAACTCTTTTAAGATTCAGGATTTGTGCACAAAATGACAGATGACCTTTAACGCGAGAAAAACTCTGGCGATAACCATGACCTGCAAAAAAGATCTACTAACATTCCAATACAACCTAGGCAATCAATTCTTGTCCTTTGTCTCACAGTATATGCACCTTAGTCTTGTTATCACATCTACATTAAGATGAAACCAACAAGTTTGTTAAACTGAGAAAATGGCTTTGAATATACAAGGCTACTTACGGGCACTCGCTATGGCATTCGGCAAACCGAAATGTGAAACGAACGTAATACCAATATTAGAATATTAATCGGCTGTCTGGGACCCGCACATGCAAGATAACAAAGATAAACTTGAATCAATACAGCGAAAAGCTGTAAAATTCATATTCAATACGTAAATGTAACACATCTCCGTCAGTTCTTCTGGAAGGCGCTAAACTAGAAACCTTGGAATGGAGACGTTATCGCGAAATAACGAAGCTGTTCTATCGCATATATAATAATAAGCTGGCAATACAAAAAAAAGTCTAATTATATCGAACCAATTTCGCGCCACGAAACGCGTGCCTCCAATCTCGAAAGAGTGACTCAGCCCCTATATACAGGAACCTTTTTTTTCGAACAAGCAGAGAGCGGAACAATACGCCGCCAGAGATTCTTGTAAGTGTCTATCTCAACTAGTTTCTGCGTGCGTTAGCTGTTCACATGGCTTATAACTACACCTTCATATATATTACAGTGCACTTTATTCTAATACCCATCTTGATCAGACTGATTGCTTGAAATTCAATGCCTCACTTCTGCACGATTCTTAAATTCTTCGATTCTGCAATGTCTCGCTTCTTAACATTGCCGACTTTATTTTTGATACAGTTAATATTTGAGTTCTTTTTACTTTTTACCCAAACAAAATAACCTAGTGGACACTGTTTCTATAGTTTTTGTTTTGTTTAGTGTATTATGGCCATTCTTGGGATTGTGGACCATGTTTTATGTTGCTTTTTTTTGCGTTTTGAATCATCGCGCTTTCATTCAACACTATCTATACTGCTGTACCTAATGTCCGGCACTAGAATGGCACTTTTTCTCTGAAATAAATAACAAATATTTAAATAAATAAATTCACTTCCTTTTTTTTCAATGCGCACCTCTCCAATTTATTGATAGAAATTAAAAATATTAACGGAAGTAAGTTAAAAGAGAGAGATATAATGCTGAAAGGTGGGGAGGTTGAATTTGTCAGGAACTAATAACCCTATTTGCACTGTGTTATGTCCATGGTAGCCATAATACCAAGCGTACGTAACAGGGAAGTGACTTTGTTACTTTCAAGAAAGGCATTGGCGCGCAGCATGGTCCAAATGATCCAAGCGCTGGCTTTCGAGTCCACTGTGGCAGAGGGTGTTGACTGTGGGCCATAAAAGGGGTGAGGAGCACAATGGACAGGCAACCAGTGCGCGGGCACACTGATTGCCCCGGTAGTCCGTCACTCCCCGGGCGCGCCGCGCCCAGCTTCGAGGGGGAGGGGGGGGGCGGTCAAGGTGGAGGGCTAGAGTGCATCCTTGCATCCCTGGAAGCGGCAATGCCCGGTCTAAAGCCTCTCCATGCGCTTTCCGGTAGAAGACGCGTTGAAGGGGCGTTAACTTCAACAAACCGAAACTCCGGGTGAAACTTTTTTTTTACGATGGTTGCCGTTCATTCGGGCATTCTTTGAAACTGGCGGGCGACCACTGGTTGTCGTTTGTGGAGCTACCGGCAACGCGCGGTGTCTTCCTGATCTGGTGTTACCTTTCAAGGCGGTTCTGGCAGAATGGCTGAGATGTGTGTTCGCAGCTCGCAAGAAAACATGAGATTCGCCGATACCTGGCCCATCTGGCCCATTGTGAGTTGCTTGACAAAAAAAAAATAAACGTGCAATGCGCCGCTGTAATGACCCCGCAGAGTATCTTGCAAGAGCACGTTTTAGCTTTACCACATAGCGTTTGGCCTGTCCGTTTGTGGCTGGGTGGTTCGGTGCAAATTTCACCACGGTGATGCAGTTGTCACTCGTAGGATTTCTGTATATTGGCTGACAGGAATGCGATTCCGTTGTCTGAAACCACTTTGTGGTGTAATCCAAAAGTTTCGAACAACAAACGAAGGAAATCGATGGCAGCTGTCGATGTTGTTCTGTTCACATGGCGTCTTTCACTCATTTTACTGCAGGCACAAGAATAGGACAGCAGCGCAAAACTTGCGAACGAACCAGTACCTAGGAATGCTGCTATCTCCTGGGATAATCACTTGACCTGTGACTACACGTAGGCGATCATAGCTGAGCGTCTCCTTTAAAAAAAATTTCCAGTTTCCTGACGCATGTACCTGGTGTCCAATTGTTTTCTCAAGTTCTTGAAAGCTTTTATAATAAATTTCTGTAACATAGCCTAGGGTTCTGTAAACACAAGTAATGTTCATGAAGCTTTCATCATATTGTAGCTGCCTTAAGCATTTAGTTCAAAATGATTCATATTTATTTATTGGTTTCTTTATTATTTGTTCGCTGTACCAGCAGTGTAGCCAGAAACTTCTTTCGAGTGGAGGCTTTGCCGTCCCTTATGCATGCTGGTACATCTCTTTGCATGTGTATGTGTACACAAGCACCCCCCCCCCCCTCACCCCAGCACAGCCTTCGCCAGGCTCTGTGCGATTTTTGCAGCTGAAGTGAGTTCTGACACCAATAAGATGCCAAATTGAGCATTACTATGGTTTTATGCTTCAAAAAACTGGAAGAAGTTACTGCAGTGGTAATGTTTGGCCGGTGATGGGCTCTATCTCATGAAGAGAAAATTGTTGCTGAGGCTTGATAAGGACAAGAAATGAAAGTAAATGTGATTACTTTATTTTTATCCTTTGAATCTACACAAAGTGCATTTATTACCGATTACTGTGCTTGAGCATATGTTCCTTACTTCTGTTATGATCTTGGCATTTGCATCTGTTTATAGGTATAATTTGTAAATTTGTGCCCGTCATATTTCTTTTATATTTGTATCGGGATATGTATATAGGTTGCGCACATTTTTTGGCGGCTTTCGTGTTTGATTTTTTCGCGCATTTATTTCAAATGTGTGCCCAATGAATGTCTAACAATCTTTTTATTTGTTAGGCACATTTG